>MU105946.1:172807-239057 GCA_012274485.2 Sinapis alba | reverse complement strand
TCTCCGTTTCTCTAAATAATTGATATTTGTTTAGTGTTTATTCCACTAATTTTTAAAGTATATGATGTTTTATGAAATTATTTGTTTAAAAATAAGAAATGATGTCAATCTACCCTGAAATAGAGTATAGAATACACTAATACAAATAAAGAATATGGTTAGAAATTTTACAAAACATGAAAAACTACAAAACTTGGAAAATACATCACTTACCGAAAAACTCAATATTTTCGTAGGGGTTAACCCACATATTTTAAGAAAAACTCCAAAATTATGACAACCTTGTTTTAATGCGTAGTTGAGTTTTTCATTGATATAGGATGATGGTCAAAGAAGTTTGGAACCTTTGTTCTCTCCGTTTCTCTAAAGAATTGATATTTTCTTAATGTTTATTCCACTAATTTTAACAGTATATGATGGTTTATTAAATTATTTATGTAAGAATTAGAAATGACGTCAATTTACCCTTAAATAGATTATAGAATACATTAATACATATAAAGAAATAAAGAAAGTGGTTAGAAATTTTACAAAATATTAAAAACTTCAAAATTTGGAAAACACATCACTTACCGAAAAACTCAATATTTTTGTAGGGGTTATAGTTAACCCACATATTTTAAGAAAAATTCAAAAAATACGAAAATCTTGTTTTAATGCATAGCTGCATTGTTCACTGACATAGGATGGTGGCCAAAGAGGTTTGGACCCTTTGTTGTCTCCGTTTCTTTAAACACTTGATATTTTTAGTGTTTATTCCACTAATTTTTATAGTATATGATGTTTTTTGAAATTATTTGTTTAAAAATAAGAAATGATGTAAATTTACCCTGAAATAGAAGTATAGAATAAATTAATACAAATAGAGAATGTGGTTAGAAATTTTACAAAACATTAAAAACTACAAAATTTGGAAAACACATCACTTACCGAAAAACTCAATATTTCCATAGGGGTTAACCCACATATTTTTTAAAAAAATCAAAAATTATGACAATCTTGTTTTATTGAATAGTTTAATTGTTCACTGACGTAGGATGATGTTCAAGAGGTTTGGATCCTTTGTGTTCTCCGTTTCTCTAAAGAATTGATATTTTTTAGTGTTTATTCCACTAATTTTTAAAGAATATGATGTTTTATTAAATTAATTGTTTAAAAATTAGAAATGATGTCAATATACCCTGAAATATAGTATATAATACATTAATACAAATAAAGAATATGGTTAGAAATTTTACAAAACATTAAAAACTACAAAACTTGGAAAATACATCACTTACCGAAAACTCAATATTTTCGTAAGGGTTAACCCACATATTTTAAGAAAAAATCCAAAATTATGACAACCTTGTTTTAATGCATAGTTGAGTTTTTCACTGACGTAGGATGATGGTCAAAGAAGTTTGGAACATTGTTCTCTTTGTTTCTCTAAATAATTGATATTTGTTTAGTGTTTATTCCACTAATTTTTAAAGTATATGATGTTTTATGAAATTATTTGTTTAAAAATAAGAAATGATGTCAATATACCCTGAAATAGAGTATAGAATACATTAATACAAGTAAAGAATATGGTTAGAAATTTTACAAAACATTAAAAACTACAAAACTTGGAAAATACATCACTTACCGAAAACTCAATATTTTCGTAGGGGTTAACCCACATATTTTAAGAAAAAATTCAAAATTATGACAACCTTGTTTTAATGCATAGTTGAGTTTTTCACTGACGTAGGATGATGGTCAAAGAAGTTTGGAACCTTTGTTCTCTCTGTTTCTCTAAATAATTGATATTTGTTTAGTGTTTATTCCACTAATTTTTGAAGTATATGATGTTTTATGAAATTATTTGTTTAAAAATAAGAAATTTTGTCAATATACCCTTAAACAGATTATAGAATACATTAATACATATAAAGAATGTGGTTAGAAATTTTACAAAATATTAAAAACTACAAAACTTGAAAAATACATCACTTACCGAAAACTCAATATTTTCGTAGGGGTTAACCCACATATTTTAAGAAAAAATCAAAAATTATGACAATCTTATTTTAATGCATAGTTGCATTGTTCACTGACGTAGGATGATGGTCAAAGAAGTTTGGAACCTTTGTTGTCACCGTTTCTTTAAAGAATTGATATTTTTTAGTGTTTATTCCACTAATTTTGATAGTATATGATGTTTATGAAATTATTTGTTTAAAAATAAGAAATGATGTCAATATACCCTGAACTAGATTATAGAATACAATAATACGAATAAAGAATGTGGTTAGAAATTTTACAAAACATTAAAAACTACAAAACTTGAAAAATACATCACTTACCAAAAACTCAATATTTTCGCAGGGGTTAACCCACATATTTTAAGAAAAATTCAAAAATTATGACAACCTTGTTTTAATGCATAGTTGCATTGTTCACTGACGTAGGATGATGTTCAAAGAAGTTTGGAACCTTTGTTGTCTCCGTTTCTTTAAAGAATTGATATTTTTTAGAGTTTTTTCTACTAATTTTGATAGTATATGATGTTTATGAAATTATTTGTTTAAAAATAAGAAATGATGTCAATATACCCTAAAATAGATTATAGAATACAATAATACAAATAAAGAATGTGGTTAGAATTTTTACAAATTATTAAAAACTACAAAATTTGGAAAACACATCACTTACCGAAAAACTCAATATTTTCGTTAGGGTTAACCCATATATTTTAAGAAAAATTCAAAAATTATGACAATCTTGTTTTAAAGAATAGTTGCATTGTTCACTGACGTAGGATGATGGTTAAAGAAGTTTGGAACCTTTGTTGTCTCCGTTTCTCTAAATAATTGATATTTGTTTAGTGTTTATTCCACTAATTTTTATAGTATATGATGTTTTATGAAATTATTTGTTTAAAAATAAGAAATGATGTAAATATACCCTGAAATAGAGTATAGAATACACCAATACAAATAAATAATAAGGTTAGAAATTTTACAAAACATTAAAAACTACAAAACTTGGAAAATACAACACATACCGAAAAACTCAATATTTAATTAGGGGTTAACCCACATATTTTAAGAAAAATTCAAAAATTATGGCAATCTTTTTTTAATGCATAGTTGCATTGTTAAGTGATATAGGATGATGGTCAAAAAGGTTTGGATCCTTTGTTGTCTCTGTTTCTCTAAAAAATTGATATTTTCTTAGTGTTTATTCCACTAATTTTAACAGTATATGATGATTTATTAAATTATTTATGTAAGAATTAGAAATGATGTCAATTTACCCTTAAATAGATTATAGAATACATTAATACATATGAAGAATGTGGTTAGAAATTTTACAAAATATTAAAAACTATAAAATTTGGAAAACACATCACTTACCGAAAAACTCAATATTTTCGTAGGGGTTAGTTAACCCACATATTTTAAGAAAAATTCAAAAAATACGAAAATCTTGTTTTAATGCATAGTTGCATTGTTCACTGACATATGATGGTGGCCAAAGAGGTTTGGACCCTTTGTTGTCTCCGTTTCTTTAAACACTTGATATTTTTTAGTGTTTATTCCACTAATTTTTATAGTATATAATGTTTTATGAAATTATTTGTTTAAAAATAAGAAATGATGTAAATTTACCCTGAAATAGAATTATAGAATAAATTAATACAAATAGAGAATGTAGTTAGAAATTTTACAAAACATTAAAAACTACAAAATTTGGAAAACACATCACTTACCGAAAAACTCAATATTTCTATAGGGGTTAACCCACATATTTTTAAAAAAATTCAAAAATTATGACAATCTTGTTTTATTGAAGAGTTTAATTATTCACTGACGTAGGATGATGTTCAAAGAGGTTTGGATCCTTTGTGTTCCCCGTTTCTCTAAAGAATTGATATTTTTTAGTGTTTATTCCACTAATTTTTAAAGAATATGATGTTTTATTAAATTAATTGTTTAAAAATTAGAAATGATGTCAATATACCCTGAAATATAGTATATAATACATTAATACAAATAAAGAATGTGGTTAGAAATTTTACAAAACATTAAAAACTACAAAATTTGGAAAATACACCACTTACCAAAAAACTCAATATTTTCGTAGGGGTTAACCCATATATTTTAAGAAAAATCCAAAACTATGACAATCTTGTTTTATTGCATAGTTGCATTGTTCACTGACATAGTATGATGGTCAAAGAGGTTTGGATCCTTTGTTGTCTCCGTTTCTTTAAAGAGTTGATATTTTTTAGTGTTTATTCCATTAATTTTACAGTATATGATATTTTATTAAATTATTTGTTTAAAAATAAGAAATTATGTTAATATACCTTGAAATAGAGTATTGAATACATTAATACAAATAAATAATGTGGTTGGAAATTTTACAAAACATTAAAAACTACAAAATTTGGAAAATACATCACTTACATAATTTCATTTTATTTTTCACTGACATAGGATGATGGTCAAAGAGGTTTGGATCCTTTGTCGTCTCCACTTCTTTAAAGAATTGGTATTTGTTTAGTGTTTATTCCACTAATTTTTACACTATATGATATTTTATTAAATTAATTGTTTAAAAAATTGAAATGTTGTCAATATACCCTGAAATAGAGTATAGAATACATTAATACAAACAAAGAATGTGGTTAGAAATTTTACAAAACTTTAAAAACTACAAAATTTGTAAAATACACCACTTACCGAAAAACTCAATATTTTCGCCGGGGTTAACCCACATATTTTTAAAAAAAAATCAAAAACTATGACAATCTTGTTTTAAATCATAGTTGCATTGTTCACTGACATAGGATGATGGTCGAAGTAGTTTGGATCATTTGTTGTCTCCGTTTCTCTAAAGAATTGATATTTTCTTAGTGTTTATTCCACTAATATTTACAGTGTATGATGTTTTATGAAATTATTTGTTTCAAAATAAGAAATGATGTCAATATACCCTGAAATAGAGTATAGAGTACATTAATACAAATAAAGAATGTGGTTAGAAATTTTACAAACCATTAAAACTACAAAACTTGGAAAATACATTACTTACCGAAAAACTCAATATCTTCGTAGGGGTTAATCCACATATTTTAAGAAAAATTCAAAAATTCAAAAATTATGATAATCTTGTTTTAATGCATAATTGCATTTTTCACTTACTTGGGATGATGATCAAAGAGGTTTGGATCCTTTGTTGTCTCTGTTTCTTTAGAGAATTGATATTTGTTTAGTGTTTATTCCACAAATTTTTACAGTGTATGATATTTTATTAAACTAATTGTTTAAAAATTAGAAATGATGTCAATATACCCTGAAATAGAATATATATAATACATTAATACAAATAAAGAATGTGGTTAGAATTTTTACAAAACATTAAAAACTATAAAATTTGGAAAATACATCACTTACCGAAAAACTCAATATTTTTGTAGGAGTTAACCCACATATTTTAAGAAAAATTCAAAAATTATGACAATCTTTTTTTAATACATAGTTGCATTGTTCACTGACATAGGATGATGGTCAAACAGGTTTTGATCCTTTGTTGTCTCCGTTTCTCTATAGAATTGATATTTGTTTAGTGTTTATTCCACTAATTTTTACAGTATATGATGTTTTATTAAATTAATTGTTTAAAACTAAAAATAATGTCAATATACCCTTAAATAGAATATAGAATACAATAATACAAATAAAGAATATGGTTAGAAATTTTATAAAACATTAAAAACTACATAATTTGGAAAATACATCACTTACCGAAAAACTCAATATTTTAGTAGGGGTTAACCCACATATTTTAAGAAAAATTCAAAAATTATGACAATCTTATTTTAATGCATAGTTGCATTGTTCACTGACGTAGGATGATGGTCAAAGAAGTTTGGAACCTTTGTTGTCACCGTTTCTTTAAAGAATTGATATTTTTTAGTGTTTATTCCACTAATTTTAAGGGTGAATGGGGATCGTTTCTTGTTTTTAAATAATTAATTTGTTAAAACTTCATATATTTCCTAAATCAGTGGAATCATCACTAAGAAAAAGCTCTTCGCTAGAGAAAGTGAGACAACAAAGGAACTAAACCTCTTTGCCATCATTCTACATCAGTGAACGATTAGAATAAGCATTAAAAAAATGTCATATTTTTAGATTTTCTTAAAATATGTGGGTTAACCCCTACGAAAATAATGAATTTGGTAAATGCTCTATATACGAAAGATTATTGTTTTTAGTGTTTTCTAAAATGTATAACCACATTCATTATATGTATTAATGTATGCTAAACAATTTTTCAGGGTGAATGGGGATCGTTTCTTATTTTTAAATAATTAATTTGTTAAAACTTCATATATTGCCTAAATCAAAGGAACAATGACTAAGAACTATCTATTCTCTAAATAAATGGAGACAACAAAGGATTCTAACCTCTTTGACCATCTCCATACATCAATGAACGATTCAAATATGGATTAAAATAAGACTATTATAATTTTTGATTTTTTAAAAAATATGTGGGTTAACCCCTACAAAATAATGAATTTTCTGTAAATGCTCTATATAACAAATATTATTGTCTTAAATGATTTTTTTAAATTTATAACCATATTCATTATATGTATTAATGTATTCAAAACAATTTTTCAGGGGGAATGGGGATGGTTTCTAATTTTTAAATAATGAATTAGATAAAACTTCATATATTGCATAAATCAGTAGAATAACTTCTAAGAAATATATATTCTTACAGAAATAGCTTTTCTCTAGAGAAAGTGAAACAAACTGTGTTATGTAAGTATTAACGGCATATACTAGAAATTTTCCAGTAAATAAAGGGCCATTGAAATTAGAAGCTGGGGAGAGTTGTGGTGATGCCACATCAGCTTAAATGGCAAACTTGTGAATAAACTATTAAAATAAGGTTATTGTTTAAAAATGTTTTCTTATTAATATATAAGGGATTCTATGTCATCAAGGAGATTCAACTTCAAATTAGAGCAAGACTTTTAGGTCTAGATAGGGAAAGACGGACGAAAACTCCTTCAATTGCTTCCTCAACGTCAAGATCGCACAAGAAAACATACCTCTCTCTGTGGTTTGAGCACTTCCAACGATAATCAACTTTCCTTTAGCTCGTATTTTCTTCTTTCACATGCTGTTGTATCCATTTTTCCTTCTATGGTGTTTAATCTTCTTTCTTCTTTTCTTTAACCTGTTTTGTAAAGGTACTCTGAGAAGAAAGAAATAAGAATTAATCAGTTAAAAAAAAAAAAAAAAAAAAAAAAAAAAAAAAAAAAAAAAAAAAAAAAAAAAAAAAAAAAAAAAAAAAAAAAACCGTGCTCTTTATCTTTTGGGAAAAGGAAAAGTAGATTCTCCTTAACTTTTGTTTCATTAAGATTGAGTATGTTGTCGCCTTATGGGACTAGAGACGACAAAAGATATATCTAGAGATCATGCCCAAATGCAAAGGGGGAAAAGGAAATCTAAAATATAATAAAACCAAATATTTTCTCGCAAAAACAAAAGCTAGTTTTGATAGTCCAAAAAGAGAAAATAATGGTAGTTTTCTGGTTTGATTGTTGTGGAATGATTTGATTCACTATTGATAAGATTGGAGATCTGATTCCCCGGATGATTTTAGTGTAGTTATTCATTGAGCATTGGTATTCTTTAATGTTTGAGTTCTTGGGGAAAAAACTACACAACAGTATGGGAGGAGCTCCTCTTGCTTCTGCATCACCAGGATTTTAATGGCTTCCAACTCTTTTTGTTTGGTTACACTTTCTAAGTGACCATATATCATATTTGGCGGGAACACAACAGTTGTGTTTGCTACTCGTCAAGCTTAGGAAAAATCAAATGATAAAACTTATCTAAAACCTTTGCTCTTTTTAATCCCTTGTTAGAGAAACACAAATTGTTGTAAAAGAAGTATTTTGACTTTTGAATAAATTTAAAACATTCATTAAAAAAAAAAAAAGATAACAGCTTATTTACCATTTTATCACTATAGTTTAAATTGATCAGTCGAAATAAACAATCGAATAAATTTACAACACGAAATAAAAGATATTGATTTTAAGAGGATTTAAGCTATATAATTGTCACCGTAAATAAAAGTACTATAGCAATACAGTATCACATTGTGCAATCAAATTCGACATATCCAAAACATTTGATATAATCCACTAAGTGTCTATTATGGCAGTGCACATGATATAGACCTATCTTCTCATTTTGTACAATGGACTTTATTTGCATTTCGACATCATCTTCTGTCAATGCAAATACAAAATGTGAACAGTACTTATGTGGACAATAAGTGATTCAATAAGGGTGTTCTATGTCCTATATTTCTATGTCACTTTTAAATAATGTCCTCTCGAAAATTCTTACTGTGTATGCTTCTCATCACAAGTTTGGCTACATATTTTAAGTAAAGAAGTGGGGTTAATGCATCTCATGATATATATTCGAAATTTCACCAACGGTAAAGTCTTTTTTCAAGGAGTGCTTGAGTTTTTTGGGGATCAAATTTGTGTGTATTCAGCACTATTAGTGTCTCATTCAATGCTCTGATCTCTTGTACGTTTTTGTCGACTGGTCAGGTCGACATTGACTTTCTTCCAGACTTGTGATGGACCTTCGTTCTTTTTCGATTAATTGTCTTTTTTAATGGACCTTAAATTTGTTAGGTCAAATTTTTGGACCGTATTTGGAATGGGGTGATATTCACCTCCAACAGTCTCCAAAGCAGTATCTAGTCTCCAAAGCAGAGTATCCGGTGCAGCCTGATGTGTGTGTTTGGATAAGGGCTTAGATTAGATATGTCTCTTGTGTAGGGAAGAACATGATGAAACCCGAGATCATCACTTTCTGCATATCTTTTTTTACCTTCACAGTTAAGGTCATGTATTGGTGCTTAGACTCTTTTACTCGAGCTTAACACCAGATTGGTCAAACACTCTCACACCTCATAAATCATAAGTTGAATAGTTTTTTATTCTTTATTTTATCATTTAAATAGCTTTTCATTGATCAATTTATTTTTGATATTTCAAAAAAGGTTGAGCTATATACAAACATATCAAATCACTTAAGTTGAACATTCTTTAGTTCAATTTGTTTTGAAGTTAAACCGAACATGAAGATATGTAGACACGTACTTACAAATATAAGACTTATAGCTATAACATTTCGTATACTTATTACCAATATATAAAGTATGCCTGGACAAACGATTTATGATGTTAACATTTTGGCCATCGTAATTACGTATACGAAACATCTAGTTCATTATGGAGACGAATGTAACAGATTAGTTATCACTTATGATTCTAATTTGGCGTCTATAACATCAAGATCACTTTATAAGACTTACCAACTATAGTATCGTTCTTACATATTTGCTGATTGCAAAATAAATGAGTTTGATGAATGCTCAAGAAACACGTAAACATAAATGAGGTTCGTTTGACTACATTGTGGGATAACATATTTGTAAAGCTTAGAATTCAATAGTAAATTGTTAAACAAGAAGAAAAAAAATTGAACCATAAGCAAATACAGTAATTATTTTTATTGTCGATAACTTGATATTATTAAAAACCGCAGAAGTTATAACATATTATGAATTAGATCTTCTTATGTGAATTTATATAAAATATTCATTAGCAATATAATATGTGCGTACACATATGTGAGAGATTTGGTTGAGATATCTTATATTGAAAAAATGCTCTAAGAGTACCATACCACACCATATATATGTATATTTAATCAAAACAATGACAATTTAAACTAGTAACGATTTATTACCATTTCTAATTCATTTATCTATAAAAACTTAAAATATATAGTTTTTAATAGTAGTCACAGAATTTTTTATCTCTAATATGAGAGATTAAGACAAATACAAACAACTATACGTGGGGTCGAGTACTATTGTCTTTGTTCCCTTTGAGTTCACAATAGTATGATGCTGATCTTCGAATCTTTTTTATTCAAAACTGCACGTTCACGTAAGACTACTCTTGTTCAAAGATATTTTTATTATTTTGTTGATTTTAAATAGAAACTGATAATAATATGAAACAGACCAATAGGATCTTCTTACGATTTGTAATGAAGTTTTAAGTATTTGAGGTGCAAAATTTGTAGTGTTCCTTGTCTGAGCTTTGGGTACGAGTTATTCGGCTCCGATTACTCAATTTTTGGTTAGTATAAAATTATGCCAAATTAAACTGAATGAAAATTTGGTTAGGTCTGATATTATTATATTTCGGTTAATAAAAAATCTACTAAAATTAATCAAATTTTTTGTTCCAATCAAATTTTGATTAAAACTAAATTTCTTTTGTTAATTTTAATTATTTTGATTCAGAATTTGGTATATGATATGATTATAATTTTTAAACAGAAAACTAAACTAATCGATTTCTGAACCAAAGTGATAACCTTTTAAAAATCTACTGAATCAAACCGAACTTCTTACCAAAAACCAAAAAAACAAATTGGTATGGAAAAATCTCAACCCTATCTGAGCTCATACAAAACCCATCATTTATATATTTGATTATATATTAAACATTTTAATCATATATTTTCAACGTTTAGTTAAAATTAAATTTGAAATAGAATAAAATAGCAAAAATCCATTGAACATTTTTTTATCGATAAAATATAAATATTGATGTGTTTTGTTAAACATTTTTTTATCCGGATACAGTTTATTAATTTCAAAAAACAAATATCTAAATTTTACAAATTTTAAAATTTAGAAATAACTATATTTTATGAAATATTATATTAACAAAAAAAAATATAATATACATCATTAAGAAAATTGGACACCCGGAAACATATGTATTTGAAAAACTCAAAATATTTAAAAATAAATGTTATTATCATAGCACCTAACATGTTAAAAAAAATGTAAGAACCTTTTCTTTTGGGTGTCAACTATTTGAAGGCCTTAAATCCAGATCAACCAAAAAAAGTTCTAAACATTTACCTTTAATTATGCAAATAAGTCATTACACTGATGTGTCAACCTAGACATGGAGTTTTACTCAACTTGGAACCAATTCATGAATATATTGGCTACCTTATCACCTCATCTTAGATGGAACGTGATCTTGTAACTTAGGATTTTACTGAGCAATGTATGACTTTGCATGGCTTAAGCCTTTGAAAAGGGCCACCCTATCCCGAGTAAATATAATTAAAGGACTCTAAAAATATAAAGAACAATGTCTTAAGCTTGATCTTCTAACATTAACTTGGTTCTTAACCAATGGTTTTGTACTTACTGTATACATCATTAATTCCATGACTAACAGTATATAAATACCGTTTTCATTAGTGTAGTAGTATATATACTGTTTCTATGAGTAAGCACTAAAACAATATATTTACGAACTACACTAATCAAAAATAATTCTATCAAAGTATGTAACTATTGTGTGTTTATAATTGAAATTAATGTAATCCTTTGAAAAGTAGAAAAAGATAATGAGAAAGGAAAAGTAGTCATTTATAAATATCCTTAGTTGCTCTTCCTCATCAAACCAGGTTTCTCTCCCTGTAATTGTGGAGTTCATCAGCAATCATTTTTAAAATAATATTTAAAAGTTACAAGATAAGATTCGAACTGAAAGCGTATAATTGAAAATGAAAAAGGTACAATTCCTCATAAAAGTTTAATATTTCAAACAATTTATCGACTTCATAATCAAAAGTGAAGAGTAACCATGGCCAATAATAATAATCTTCTAATTCAAAATTTTCATAAGCAAAAATCATCAAGAATATTAAAAATAATAAAGTACAAACGTAAACACTCGCGGGAGATTGATCTATATATCATATATTCAGATTATGTTTTTATGGTAATCACAAAGACATGGTCGACTCAAATTTTTTAGAAATTATAAGTAATTTAGTATATCAAATTTTAAAATTCTGGAAATCTAAAACTAATAGTTCATTTAGTTATGCTAGGACAAAAAATCTAAGACACTTTCCGAAAATTATTTAGAAACATTTGGCTATACCATAGATTAATCTCTTCTGATTCAACTCAGTATTTACTTTCTTTTGAAAGGATAGAGCTTAACATGGAAACTATGGTTGTACCAAACTCAAGTTGGACTAATCAATACGAATTCAAATATACAACCAACTAAAGATCCTCAAGGTCAGGCTTCTCTCACGTAATTATGAGGTTCACAAGGATGCAACGCCAGCAAATAATTACGATACTTAGACCATAATTAACTGAAGTTTTTAGGATGGAGTTCTTAGCGTAATTTAAGAACCGGTTCTAAACAGTCCTTCATGCATGAAGATTTATTACCAGTTTACCACAATATGCTATTTTCTTGTGAAAAACAAGAGGCAATATGAGACAACTAATGTGTATGATGACACATATTATTTCTTCATGAATGTGAACTATTTTCGATTAATAAAGTTTATATTCATGTATCGTTTTCATAGAACTTTCATACTATTTCAAATTTTAAAATATGGGAAACCATATTCCACACTCTACTGTTTTAAAGAGAAAATATCTAATTTATAGTTTTAGCTTTTTGTGAACCGGACAAAAACAGCTTACGTTAAAGATATGAACCGGAAAATAAGCTTTCCCACCAAAAAAAAACTTAGCTTCAATCAAATGAGTTATTATTGGATATGATTGAGTTATTAATATACTCAACTAATTTTCTTTTGCATAAGTTATTTATACTTAACCAGCGCTTGTGGGCTGGTGGTAAAGGAACCTCGGCTGAGGTGCCCGTCACCCGACTTCGAGCGTTGGCCACCACATAATTTACATGGGGAGTTGGTGTGGCCCTCGAGACCGCTAGCGTAAACAGGGGCCCTTAAGTGGAGGCTTAAAAAATTCCTGTAATGGCGTGGGCTAAGGCCCGGTGGGCTAGTCAATCGCGTTTAGCGGTTGGATACTCGGTTATCAAAAAAAAAAAAAGTTATTTATACTTTATTATAATATTATATATATATACACACTCATGTACATCAGTTTCACCTCGGGCCATTCCTCTTTCAGAACCAAAAAGATGAAAACCTTATCTCATATCCAAATCATTTTTCTCTCCATTGCTCTTCTTCTCTTCATCGCTTCCTCATCAACATATTCAAACCAAACCAACTTAGATTACATCAAAACATCATGCAACCTCACACACTACAAAACCCTTTGCTACATCTCTCTATCTCCTTACGCCTTAACAATCGATTCAAACCCTCAAAGACTCGCCGTCACCGCCCTCAATCTCACCCTCTCCTCAGCCAAATCTGCAGCTAAGTTCATCAAGAACATTCCTCAAGGCAGAAGCGGTCTAACACGTTTCGAAGCGGGTGCGGTTGCTGATTGCGTGGAGGAGATTGGAGACTCGGTGAGTGAGCTCCAAGATTCAATAAGAGAGTTGGATTCAATCAACTACGAGGATAGTTCAAAATTTGAGATGGTTATGTCGGATGTTAAGACATGGGTTAGTGCTGCTCTCACTGATGATGACACATGTATGGATGGTTTCGGCGAAGATGGTCGAGCCAAAGCGGTCGTGAAAGATTTGGTTCGGCGACATGTTGTAAAGGTTGGTCGGATGACTAGCAACGCGCTTGCTATCATTAATATGTATGCGTCCACACATGAGAAATGATCATAAATGTTCATATTGTCATACACAAAATTGTTTTATAACTTTTATTGGCAAAATTGTTTATGTTCCATGTTTATAACTTCATATGTATACTATGTACCCTGTTATAGGTATTGTGGATTTTCATTTATACATCTTTACTAGTTTTATAATGAGATTTTTGTATAGTTTTGCGTTAGTCTATTTTTGGGATGGTATAGAATAAACAATATGTGTTAAGAAGAATATAAAGTGGTGAAAAGTCAAGATGTTGTTGGGCTGTTTTGGGCTTAATGAATGAGCTAGAACCATTTCAAATACGATTTGAAAATCTTAATACACAAAACTATAATCTCATATATATTCTTTTTAGTACGTTTTTCTCTATGATTTACTTGTATTAAATTTTTATTTTTAAAATTAATCTTGATATAATGAAGTAATATAAATTTTAAATAACAAATCTACGGTTTTAAAATTAATAATTTTAATTATTTATAATTTATTTTTAGTTATTTTACACACTTTAAGATATTTTTGGGGAATCTAGGTAAATAGATAATAAAAAAAGCTAAACCAATTGAAATCCAAAAAATCAAAAGTTTAGTTGGTTTGAAAATTTAACTAAACTTATCTCTCTCTATATATATAAATTTAGTTGGTTTTATTTGTCAAGTGACTTGCGCTTTGGTATATAAAGTATATGTTAATGTTTTATATACATTAAGATAATTTATATATTTTATAGTATTCTAAAAAAATTTGTAATTTATTTTATTTGTTATTTTTAATATTTTCAGTTAATTTAGATAATTTAACTAATTTTTAATTAATTTAGTGAATAATTTATATATTTTAAGTTTAATGAATAATTTATATATTTTAAATTTTTCTTGCCTTTTTTCATATTTTTTTTATAAAAAATAGACGATTTGAGATAGTGGTTATAATTCGATATAGATCGAATTCGCAAGGAACTAAATCGAATCCGACTCGATAATTAGTAAAACTTAAATGAGACTTATGAATATAATATGTGAAACTCCAAAAATCTAAAAATCTAAATCAACTGAACTGAATTCGATGGCACTCTCGAAAGTCCAGACCTAGTTCAGACGGTGACGTGTCTCCTTATCCATTTCAACCAATAAAACCCTTCACAATCTTAAGAACCATATGATTTTTTTTTTTAAAGCGACGATAAAAAAAAAGAGAAAATATTATTATTTTTATCTAACGGTTCCGAAACGAACCACGCATCGCTAGCCCAAAAGGCTTCGTTATCCCCTCTACACAAGCCACACGAACAATACGTTATCCCAAAGAGGAAGTGACCACACTGAGAGAAATAGAGGAAGAAGAGTTCCCAAAGCGATAACAATGGCTGCGGATGCTCTGAGAATCTCTAGTTCTAGCTCGTTGGTTTGTAATCTCAATGGGTCACAGAGACGCCCTGCTCTCATTTCTCTCTCTCACCGTCCTACCTTCCTTGGCCTCCCTCCTCGCGCTTCATCTTCCTCTTCTCTTCCTCATCTTCTCGGTAAATCTCGTATTGGGCTATCACACCGAAGGAAACAGTTCTCCGTCTTCGCCGTCGCAGAAGGTCTTTTCTCTACGCTCTCTCTCAGAAAGCTTTAATCTTTCGCTTACCCATTTCGAATTTCTTGAAATTTCATACATGCCTTCTAAGTGTTCGTTAAAATGGCTCTGAGAAGTGTTTCCACTGTTTAGTTGCTTTATTATGTTTTCTTTTGTTTACTTAGGAGATGGGAAGCGTGCAGTGCCGCTTAAAGATTACAGAAACATTGGCATCATGGCCCACATAGACGCTGGAAAGACCACAACAACTGAGAGGATTCTCTACTACACTGGAAGAAACTACAAGATCGGCGAAGTGCACGAAGGAACAGCTACAATGGATTGGATGGAGCAAGAGCAAGAGAGAGGTATCACCATTACTTCAGCTGCAACCACCACGTTTTGGGACAAGCACAGGATCAACATCATTGATACTCCTGGACACGTGGATTTCACTCTTGAAGTTGAACGTGCTCTCAGGGTTCTTGATGGAGCTATATGCTTGTTCGACAGTGTTGCTGGTGTTGAGCCTCAGTCCGAGACTGTGTGGAGACAAGCTGATAAATACGGAGTGCCTAGGATTTGCTTTGTTAATAAGATGGACCGTCTTGGAGCTAACTTTTTCAGGACTAGGGATATGATTGTGACTAATCTTGGTGCTAAGCCGTTGGTGCTTCAGATACCTATTGGTGCTGAAGATGTGTTTAAAGGTGTGGTTGATCTTGTGAGGATGAAAGCTATAGTTTGGTCTGGAGAAGAGCTTGGTGCCAAGTTCAGTTACGAGGATATCCCAGAGGATCTTGAAGAGTTGGCTCAAGAGTACAGGGCGGCTATGATGGAACTGATTGTTGATTTGGATGATGAGGTTATGGAGAACTATTTAGAAGGAGTTGAGCCTGACGAGGCGACGGTGAAGAGATTGGTTAGGAAAGGAACCATCACAGGGAAGTTTGTGCCTATTCTGTGTGGCTCAGCGTTTAAGAACAAAGGTGTGCAGCCATTACTTGATGCTGTGGTGGATTATCTGCCTTCTCCAGTTGAAGTTCCACCGATGAATGGAACAGATCCTGAGAACCCGGAAGTTATCATTGTGCGGAAACCAGATGATGAGGAGCCATTCGCTGGGTTAGCATTCAAGATCATGAGTGATCCTTTTGTTGGTTCTCTTACATTTGTGAGAGTCTACTCAGGGAAACTCACAGCTGGTTCTTACGTGCTGAATGCTAACAAAGGAAAGAAGGAGAGAATCGGAAGACTCTTGGAAATGCACGCAAACAGCAGAGAAGATGTTAAAGTGGCTTTAACGGGAGACATTGTGGCTCTTGCTGGTCTCAAAGATACAATCACTGGTGAAACCTTGAGTGATCCGGAAAGCCCTGTTGTCCTTGAACGTATGGACTTCCCTGATCCCGTCATCAAGGTAGCGATTGAGCCCAAAACGAAAGCAGACATTGACAAAATGGCTACAGGGTTGATCAAGCTAGCTCAAGAAGACCCGTCTTTCCATTTTTCACGAGATGAAGAGATGAACCAAACCGTCATTGAAGGAATGGGAGAACTTCATCTTGAGATCATCGTTGACAGGCTTAAAAGAGAGTTCAAGGTTGAGGCTAACGTTGGAGCACCGCAAGTGAACTACCGTGAGAGTATCTCCAAAGTATCTGAAGTGAAATACACACACAAGAAGCAATCAGGTGGACAAGGACAGTTTGCTGATATTACAGTCCGGTTTGAGCCACTGGAAGCAGGATCAGGATACGAATTCAAGAGTGAGATCAAAGGAGGAGCCGTGCCAAGAGAGTATATTCCTGGTGTGATGAAAGGACTTGAGGAGTGTATGGGCTCAGGTGTGCTTGCGGGTTTTCCGGTTGTTGATGTCCGTGCTTGTCTAGTTGATGGATCTTACCATGATGTGGACTCGAGCGTGCTAGCTTTCCAGCTAGCTGCAAGAGGAGCTTTCCGTGAAGGGATGAGGAAAGCAGGTCCGAGAATGCTTGAACCTATCATGAGAGTTGAAGTTGTTACACCAGAAGAACATCTTGGTGATGTCATTGGTGATCTTAACTCTAGAAGAGGTCAGATCAACAGCTTTGGAGACAAACCCGGTGGTCTCAAGGTACCAAAAATTTGTGAAAACCGAATGATTGAAAAACCGAAACTTGTTTCTTTTTGATGAATCTGAGCATTGTGGTTCTTGTAAATTGCAGGTGGTGGATTCTCTGGTTCCATTAGCAGAGATGTTTCAGTATGTGAGTACATTGAGAGGGATGACAAAAGGTCGAGCTTCTTACACAATGCAGTTGGCTAAGTTCGATGTTGTTCCTCAGCATATTCAGAACCAGCTTTCGTCCAAGGATCAAGAAGTTGCTGCTTAATACAGACAGATTATGTTTTCATGTTCAGAAACTACACTGAAGACATACATATGTGTTATCTTGATAATGTTTTAATCATTTTATATAGTTTTGTTTGATTTGATTAAGAGAAAACAAAAATATTTAAATTTCTTCTTATGTGGATGTCAAGGTAGATAACATTTTGAATGATTCAAGTTTGATGCATTCATGTGAGCCAAAATAAAAAGGTATCATTAACTTTCAAGTCTTAGAAAACACAATCGACATGAGAAGAGAAAAGTTCTAACAGAAAAATGGGAACAATCGATTTTGGATTTTGAGTTACAAAAGTAAAAACGCCGCGTTTAGGTTTATTTCATCTGGACGATTCCTGAGCTGATAAGCTTTTGGATTTTGTTCATGATCATCGGATTCTGCATGTGCTTTTGTGCTGCTGCTGGATTCTCCTGGAGATCAGACAGAACCTATTCAAAGAAACAAAAAAAGTTGTGAGACTTGAACATGGATGGCTCCACCAAATCTTGAGAAAACATCTAGAGAAGGTTTAAGTTACCTGTCTCATTACAGGATCTGTGAGAATGTTTTGGATCTCCGGGTCTTGCATTCCCTTAGCCTGTAACAAGAATGATCAGAATACTAAGCTCAATAGTTCTCTCTAAACCGAAAAAGGAACAAGTTTCATTAGAGTAAGTTAGAATCTAAACCTGTCTTTCTTTTAACTCCTCGGGAGTAAGGTCACCACGGTTTGCCTTGTTGATCTGTTGTACACATCTGCAGAAAAAGGTTTACAACATGTTACATAGGCTACTTAGATAACAGAGTGAATAGTTCTCTCTGTCACTTGTTACACATAGTATACCTTCTAACACCGTCGAGAAGTTCCTGATTGTTAGGATCATGTTTGAGACCCTCCTGGTATGTCTCCATTGCATTGTCATACTCCTTCATGAAGAATTGGACTGCACCTTTTCTGCTGTATCCCTTTGAGAATGTTGGATCAAGCTCGATGCATTTCTCTGCATCCTTCAACCCTTCAGGCATTGCCCCCAGTTTTGTGTAACATGCAGCGCGGTTGCTGTATGCCTATGTGAAGTTCAAAGAAGCAAACGTATTAAATCAAACAATCAAATAACACTGAAGCACGTGATGATGATGATGAATCAGCCTTACTCTCGGGTCTTTTGGATTCCTTTTGATCGCTTCAGTGTAGTGTCTCACGGCATCAGGATACTTCTGCTCCTTGAAAAACTGATTACCTGTATCACAAACACACGAGGATATTAGTTCAACTTTCTTCACATAAACAAACGATATAATTGGAAAAGCAAATACCTTTCTCACGCTCCTCATCACCAATAGCTGGATCAAAATACTCCTGCTGCTCCAACTCTTTCTTAGCTCTCTCAGCCTCATTCAGCCTCTTCAACGTGTCTGGGTTACGGTGCTCCGTAAGTGCTTTCTGGTAAGTCTCAATCACAGGTTCATAGTCTTTTGAGACTTTAGCCATCTTCCCCAGAGCTGTTCCTTTCCTTGTCAAAGCTTTAGCTACCATCTTGTAATCTGACCTAAGCTCTCTACCTCTTTCAACAGCTTTATCACAATCCTTGATGCACTCATCATACTGTCAAACACATTCCACATTTAGACTCAACCACGTACGAAGAAAATCACATATATGTACATAAAAAATATACCCTGATGCAATACAACATACTGAATCAAATGTTATCAAATTAAGACTCAACCTCATCCTACGCAAATCACTATAGACTAATGTATATAAAAACTTTACCTTGATGACTCATCGTACTAAATCAAACATAATCACATTTAGACTCAGCCTGTCCTGGGTAAATCACTATACACTAATATACATAAAAATTGTACCTTTCCCAAATTCAAGGTGAACAGCAGCAGGATTAGTGATGTAAGAGATCAATGTACATAAAAACTATGTTTTGATGCTTCAAACACATTCATAGTTAGACTTAACCTTGTCCTAAGCAAATCACTATACACTAATATACATAAAAAATAACTATATATAGAAGCACTCATCAAACATAATCAAATATAGACTCAACCACGTACCAAGCAAAACACTATAATATACATAAAACAATACCTTGATGCACTCATCATACTGAACCAAACACATTCACATGGCTATGTACATAAAGACTATACCTTTCCCATCTCGAGATGAACAGCAGCACGGTTAGTGATAAAAGAGATATCTTCATCATCAATCTCGATAGCTGCGGAGTAATGCTTGATAGCAGTTTCAAAGTCCTTCTTCTTGTAAGCAGCATTCCCCATCTCTTTCTCCTTCAAAGCCTTCTCCTTCCTTTCCTTCTTCTCCTTCTCCTCTGCAACCTCAGGCTCAGGTTCAGGCTCTCGTTTCTTCTCAACTACAGGCTCATTCACAACCATCTCCTCCTCCTGCGCCTCAGCTTCGTCACCAGCCTCCTGAGTCCTGAACTGAACATTCAACAAAACCCCAAGAGACTGCATAACCCTCTGGTCTTTCAAGTAAAGATTGAGACTGCTAGGGTTCCTCTGGATCTCCTGCATCATATTCACAAAATCAGGCTGCTTCAAGAACCCTCTCGTCGACGGATCCGCCGTCAGCTTCGCCCACATCTCCGGCCCCTTGAACGCATCGCCAAAAGGATTCGGCGGAGCGGCGCGTGACCTCGACGACGCGTCAGCTAACCCCGACTTCAACGCCTCGTTGCTCGGATCGATCTCGAGCCCTTTCGAATAAGCTTCCACGGCCTCTTCCAAGTGGTTCAGCCCTAGGTGAGCGGCGCCGAGGCGGCTGTAGCCCTTGGCCCAATCGGGTTTGAGCTCGACGGTTTTCTTGGCGTCGGAGAGAGCTTCTTCGTAGCGGTTGAGGGAGGCGTGGGCGGCGGAGCGGTTGGAGAAGAGGACGTGGTTGGTTGGAGAGAGGTTGATCGCTTCGGTGAAGTGGTTGACGGCGGAGGTGAAGTCGCCGGAAGAGAAAGCGGCGTTGCCTTTGGCTTTAGCTTCGTCGGCCATGGTTGAATCTGGGAGTTGTTTAGGGCTTGTGGAAAGGGATGCCTCGAAGGAGAGGAGACTATATGGGGTTTTTGGTTTTGGGAGTTGTTTGGATACGAGTAAAACAGTATCCGGGATAGCGTTTGTTTAAATAAGAACTAAGAAGATTCTGGAATGATTTTAAAAGCAAAAACAGTTTTGCTAGCAAGGATGTTATTTTCCTTTGTGGATATATATTTTGTTTTCGCTAAAAATTATTTTGTTTTCGCTAAAAATAATGAATCAACTTAGTTGTTTATATAAAGGTTAATATTGGTTATAAAAAAGCATCGTCAAATATAGTTTTTTTCAATTTAATGTGATGAAACTAAATGTAAATTTTCATGTCAGCTATAAAATTATCAGTAATATATTTTATATTTTACATTTTTTCAAAGTTAAATGATACACGTGTTTTTTTAATGTTTATCACAAATGCAATTGTGTTGGGCTAGGCTTAATGGATATTTATCTTGTATGAACTGTTGTAAACTGTTGTAGCCTGTGGGCTTTATGAAATGAAATAGTTAACACAAAAAAAAGTGTTAAAAAAAGAAACAATAAAACGACGTCGTTGCTACATTGCCCAGACAACACCTCTCCAGCACGATTGTTCTGAGGTCGATTTCCATTTTCAGGTGGAAAGATCGATAACCTTCGATTTGAATGCTCGATTCCGTTCCGACAGATCTTCCGATTCGGACAACCTGATCTCAGAGTTCCTCAAGTTTAGGTAAGTTTCTTCCTCATTTCGCTATCACAGAACAACATTTATGGGTTTCTAGCGATTTCATGTTTTTTCTTGGTTTCCTGGTAGTCTACTTCTCATATTGTGTTGAAAGGTTCGAACTTTTTCTGTTGAATGCCAAGGCTCGTGCTTTGCCCACCAAGTGTTTGTGTTAATTCCTGAATGAGACTTCTTTTCATTTGGGTTGGTGATTGTTAGAGAATCAGCTCTATTGCTCGTAAATGGGTTCTGGGTTTACTGTTGCATTGTCAGATTTGTATCAACTGATCTTGTTTGTGGTCTGAATGGTTTCCAGGAGAAGAAAAAAGCATTACCCTTTAAGCTAATCTGATGAACGGACGAGGAAGTTCGAGTAGTTTGCGTTCAGCATTCTCTTACTGTGTACAACAAGTGCGTAACTATGACTACCATCACTACCTCTGTCTCCTTGAACTCCCACCTGACATGCGTAAAGCCGCCTTTGCACTCCGCGCTTTCAATGTAGAAACCGCAAGAGCTATGGATGTTGCATCTGATCCCAAAATCGGTTTGATGCGTTTGCTCTGGTGGCAAGAAGCAATCGACAAACTCTACACGAAGAACCCCGTAAACCATCCAGCTGCACAAGCTCTCTCTTGGGCGATATCAGAACATAACATCAGTAAACCGTGGCTTAAACGCTCGGTTGAAGCTAGAATCAGAGATGCTCAAAGAGAAGCTGATGATATACCAGAGAGTGTTGAGGAGCTTGAGAAGTACGCAGAAGATACAGTTTCAACTCTTCTGTATAATACTCTCCAAGCAGGTGGGATTAGTTCAACAACAGCGGATCACGCTGCTTCACACATCGGTAAAGCCAGTGGTCTTGTCTTGCTACTGAAGTCGTTACCTTACCACTGTACTAGAAACCGTCATCACAGTTACATCCCTGGGAACCTCGCTGAGAAGCACGGGCTGCTTGTGAAACAAGGTGGACGGTCAGAGATTCTTTTGGATAATGATTCAAGAGAAGGGCTATGCAATGTAGTGTTTGAGATTGCATCTGTTGCTAATGTACATCTCTTGAAAGCACGTGAACTGGCAGGGAAAGTTCCTGCAGAAGCTAAACCGGTTCTGCTTCATTCTGTGCCGGTACAAGTTCTTCTGGATTCGTTGAGTAAAGTACATTTCGATGTGTTTGATCCCAGGATGCAGAGAGGAGTTCTTGGTGTTCCTCCTCTTTGGTTTCAGTTTAAACTCAAGTGGTATTCATGGAGATCTATGTTCTGAATAACTTCGAAGTCTTTTTTTCATTTTTTCTGGTTTCGAAGACATTATTACAAAACTGTTCAAGTTTGTTTGTATTTTTTCCTTGTAATAATACAAACACTGATGAAATGGATACAAAATAAAAGAATTTGTTTCTTTTTTCCCCTTCAAATAATATATATGCACATATTAGGCCTGGGACTTTCGAATCCGAGATCTGCTCCGAAAATCCAGATATCCGAAGGGGCCGAATCCGGATCCGGATAGTAAAATGTTGGATCCGTCAAAACCGAATCCGGATCCGGATATCTTAATTTTTTAGTCTGGATATCCGGATCTGTAATGGATCCGTATTTTTTATTGATAATTCTTCCAAAATAGTAATATATATATATATAAACTAATTTTATTTGTTATATTTTTATTTTTATAATATTATATAAGTATAGATTTTGTAATAATATACTTAAAATTAACTAAAACACTATATTAACTTTATTTTTAAATTATTGTTTATATTTATATATATTTTAATATTAATTTTATTTATTTTGAAGATCCTAATCCGGATCTGGATATCCGTCGGATATTACAATTTTTAGGAGAATATCCGACACCCGGATATCCGAGTACCCCGGATCCGGATAAGGATAATAAAATCATGGATCCGCCGGATAAAGATCCGGATCCGGATACCTTAAAATACCCCAGATACCTGATCCGTTCCAGGCCTAGCACATATAAGTACAATATGTTATAGTGGAAGAAGCACATCTTGCATTTTTCTATACAACTTATCTGCTTCATGCCATGAGCGTTACCTACAAAACCATGATATCAACGTAGTGTATGATACAACAACATCATACTCAACTCCATTGAAGGCTACAAAACACGTCCTAAGCATCTTCCACATTGCATATTATGTGAATCATTATATTATATATGTAGTAATATCAAGATCCATCCCACATTCTGGAATACAATTATACAACCATTGGCGGAGGTAGAATTGTGTTTCACAAGGGTCAATATTGATATAATCGAATGATCAAACATAATATTTTATTGAACATGTGCATATAAAATGTTTAGACTTAGATCATGAGGGTAGAAGCTTCGAAGTCGCATAGCAGATGAAGAGATATGTAATCGTAGTGGAGAGGAGTAGTAGAAGAGATACTTGAGAAATATGTTCATGGGAGTAGAGGTAGAAGTAGATGAAGAGATAACCAACTGGCCAAGCAATTTTTATTTATTTTTCATGAGGAAATGGTTAACTTGTTCCCATTTCTTTATCTCATAATTACTGTCATGCCTGATAATTTAATATCATTGATCCGAAGAAGACATACAAACCAATATGGAATCATTATATCCGTTATTTTCTATTTACATTTTACTTTTGTATATAAATATATGGTACTTAAATTATTATATAAATAAAAAATACATTAACTTGTTTTCAGCTGCCAAAGTTGCAATAATGAAGGTTGGTGTGCATATTTTGGGTTTTTCTTTTGCGCTAGATATTTGACTATAGGAGTCAAGAAGTCAGCTAAAACATATCTTTTCATTATTCTAACTATTTATGTACAAATGTCCTTAATTAATCATAAAATGGGTAGATACTATTCAAATTGAGTCTAATTAGTTAACAAGTTTGAGTAAGAAATGATTGTCACAAACAAGTTTGAATTGTGGATAAATGTTTGTTATACAATCTTATCAGTAACAAAACCCATAAGAAGTTCTTTTTCCTTTTTATCAATATTTTAATACAATTTTATGATTTAACTATTTTTAAGAACATCAAATCAATAATAAAACGTCATTTGGAAAGATGATATCTAAAAACGTTATAATCAGCTCTGAACTCATCTAGTATCTCTCTCCACAGATTTTTTTATTGTTTTTCTAGAGTAAATTAGCAAGCTTCTGCCACCTCTGGCATGCGTAGGTAGGATAGTATAATTCGATGTCTAGTCCATTTTTGTACATTGTATTAAAAAAACTATTAACGCTATATGTTTTAGGCTCTAAACTAAGGGTATGACTCAACTAGTGTAGCCCTTTTCTTCTTCTTTTTTTTTTACATAAAATATGGTCCAAGTTTCCTTAAGATATATCTGTAATTTTTGTTCTATAATTAATGCAGCCGTAAAAACATAACATTGTGTACACAAAAGAACTATAAATATATCACTAAATTCATTTATTGTACTTCGTAGTTCATAATTATAGCGTGAAATTTCAGCAGCATCTCTGCATGAAAATTATTTTTGGCATTATTGTCAACAATAATGCATGGTAAGCCTGGACATTCAGATCTCCTGGTCAGGATGGAATTTTGTCAAATCTGGATCTTTTGAATATAGAAAATTTGGATTCAATAGATATCTTTAATTTTCGGTTCGATTTTAGGTTAATTTTTGTTTGGATGCTAATTTTATAAACCTGTTAAAAACATGTATTTTTAGGTATATTTTGGATTTATATTGATTCGGATATTTAGTACCCAAAATAATTTGAAATATCAAAACTAGACCTCAAAACTTTAAAATACCTGAAAACTTAAAAATATCTAATTTTTTCAAATATCCGGAAAATCTCTAAAATTTTACTTGAAATATATTTCAAATACCTGAAAAGTACCTAAATACCTAACTTCTATTTTTTTATTCTAAAAGTTTATCCGAAATCCAAAATCTATAACTGAATACTTGAATCCAAAGCTTAAAAATTATCTATAATACCAAAATAAACTAAAATGTCCAAATATATTTAATATATACAATAATATTTTAGAATTTTGTGTACACGGTTGGATCTCAGGTAGGATCCGTATCCAAACATGTACCCACAGATCATGAAACAAAAGTATCCAACACGTTAATTTACTTGTAATGGTTTTCAGGTTCAAGTAAAATGTTCATACCTAATGCATGGTTCAAGATTTAATGAGAAGAATAAAATAAAATAAAAAATATCTGAGAGTATTGTATCAAATTTAATAATAAATGATAATAAATAAAAATTTAATTTACTTAAATATATAAAATATTATATTTCGAACTTGTCATATATGATTATTCCACTTATGGTTGGTGGCCAATAGGAACTCACCAAAACTTACATGATTATTCTTATATATACGAATGAGTTTATAATAGCATTAAGTGTGGAATTTATAGTAATAATTCAGTCCCAACATAAATGTCAAATAGGTAATCGACAAGAGACAAGCTGGGATAAGAAAATGATACTTTCTACTTTCTAGGATCATGGACTTTGCTTTTGCTTCACTTCTATGCTTCGTTTCAACAACACACATATTAAATAAGAGTAAACTCCAATGCCATTTCGCTGTATTGGTGATTTTAGTTTAGCAGAAAAACAAACCTTTGCCCTAAACTCCATTATCTCAGCCGCAGAACATCCCTAATCTAAAGCTAAACTGCATGTATTATATATATATCATACACGAATTTGGATTTTAAAATATTATATCTTATATATTAGTTAGTTGGTTAGTTAGTTAATTAGTTACCAAAACTTCCACCCAATTCTCTCTCTAGAGCATTTCCACACAAAAAGAACAACAACTTCGTCTAAAACTAACAAATATGATATGGTATCTAATAACATGTTCTAATTATACCGTCAAGAATTCAACTCAAGGCAAATTAATTTATTCCAGAGGTCCTATATAAGAGCTGACAATAATTACCTTTGAAAAGTATCATATGTATAGGAGTATATTACTTAGTGATTTCATTGGATATATTTTATATATATGTAACAGGGTAGTCATCTTGAAGAAGATACACGGACTTTGACAATTATTAAGGTATCCCTCCACATTTACTTTCGTTGGAAATGATCATATGAATACAAAATGCATACATATGAGTATATGACTATACCTATTTTGAAAGTGGCTTTTGAATTTGCATAAAGAAAGACTTTTGAAGTCTTTCGAACATTTTGTTTGAATTCCACAAATAAATATCTCCACGACGCTGAAAGTAAATGATCTTATTGTTACTGCCGCTGGAAGTAAACTTGTGGCGTCGTGAAATTTACTCGTAAAATATGCGATATGTGAGAACGCTAGCTGAAAGAAACAAAACATGGCCTATAGATAAGTTTGGTCGAAAATTTGAAACATGAGACTCTTGGACGTCATGCTATATTTTTTTCATAATTTTAAACAGTTTGTTTATCGTGGATCTTTGGGGTACTTTTTGTTGTTAAGTTGTTTTTTCTTTTTGAGAATTTAATTTTAAGTTGTTTTTGAAACTGTTAATTGTGTTTTCCGTTGCTTCATCTCGGTAATCATTTGTAATAGCTAGCAATTCTTCTAGACAATTTAACAATTTATGTTTATATAACTTATAATTTTTGTTGGAGAGAAAATTATATATTAGAAACATGAAAGAGACTTAAAAATATATAAGCAATATATAAGGGATTTAAGTTTTCTAAGACGGTAGATAAACTGGTCCAAATCTCTTATACTCCCTCCGTTTCAAAAAGTTACATATTCTAGATTTTTCACACATATTAAGAAAACACATTAAATTTCAATTGTAAGTACATTGTTTTTTGTAAATAACAATTTCCCATAACTTTTAACCAATAAAAATTCAATAAACAATATTAATTTTTTTGGAATTCACAGTTTTTCATTAAATAATACATTGAAAAGATAAAAAATGCATCTTTTAGAAACAAATTTTTTTTCCAGAACATGAATCTTTCTGAAACGGAGGGAGTATATTATTAAATCATTTTCATATTTCCAAGTGATATATTCACTCCAACAATTTATCTTCTTTGTTGCATACATTATTCAAATGTTATAACATTATAAATTAATAAATTTAATTAATACAAAATTTTGGTATCAGAGTATTCATATTTGTAAACGGTATAATATTGGTAGCATCAGTTTATGTTATGTGGTGTACAATTTAAAAGTTAAACTCAAAAAATGATATACATATATACAATTCATATGATGAAGAAAATTGTAGCCAATTAATATTTTTCTGTATTTCAAAATAATAATTTGAAAATGAAACGAGGTACATTCCCCAAACATGCATTAGATTTAGAAAATCTAATTAAGAGTAAATAATTTGGGTCTCGAACGGTAACATTATGTGTATATACAATATCCATTGGGGGCAATGCCTTAGATAGCACACATAAAAATTTATAATACAAATAATACAGGAGGAGAAAAATCCTCAAAATAGCATTATTTTTTTTTTGTTAATAAATAGCACTAATTAAAGGTTAGAATAAACCTTAAACCTAATCCTACCTCCTGAATATTCAACCTTAATCATTAAAACTTAATCACTAACCATTAATATTTTGAAATTATTATTTTTATGTGCTACTTTTAGAACAAAAAGAGTTGTGCTATTTTAGAATATTTCTCTATCCATTGTTATCATACAAATTGAATGAAACATTAACATATATTAGAAACCATAGAACTATTGGACCAACATATGATACATGAATTATCGGCCAAGATGATAACTCTAGAGTAAATGGAACGGGTTACACCACGATATGTTGTGTTTGTGTAAAAGAGTTAGTGTTCGTCAAGAATTAAATTTTTCTTTACACTTTAGACGGTTTCCATCAAGAGCTGGTGGATGGTAATAGAGGCTGACATCCATCTCTCTCTCTCTTAAAATCTTGCTTGACCTAAGCTCTCTCTCTCAAAATCTTGCTTGAGCCATCTTAGATCATCATTATCCTTGGTCTCTTAACTAAGGTTTTTAGCTTATCCTAAGAGACGGTTCTTAGTTTTTTTAGTTTTAACTAAGAAAAACTAAAAACTGTCTCTTAAATAAGATATATAAGAGTCGTCTCTTAACTAAAAAATGTAAAAAAAAAAGTCAAATCATGAGTTAAGAAACCCAGTTAAGAGACCGAGATTATTTCTCCGAAGCTTTTGCATAAAAAAGTATCTCAATTGAGGTTAAAGGACATTGAGAGACTATGATTGAGAATGACATAGAGAGAGAGAGAGAGAGAAAGTATAGATTATTAGGACACGGTTGTCTACTTTTTATTCTTGTGTCTTCTCTCTTTCTCCTTCTTCATCATCATATCATCTGATTTTCTTTATTTAACCTTACTCTCTTTTCTCTTTTCCTATCGTCTCTCTCTTTTTCTTAACTTTCTCTTGGGATTCGATCTCCTTCCGGTGGCTATTCCCGATGATAACTGTCAAATCTTCTCCATTTGCATAACATCTCATTTAGGGTTAGCTATCTCCCTCTCTATCTCTCTCTCTAGCTCTAACTCTATAGTGTATTTCATGAAGTGGTCGATCTTTGCTAGTACAGGAGGAAGATTCAGTAGAATCTAGTCACATACAATAACTAAGACTCGGATCTTTTTAAAGGTTTGAGTTGAATCTGCCTGTATTCGAGCTTGCTAAGTTATAGAGACTAATTTTCTTTGAAGGTTATACTCCATCTTTAATCATCTCCCTGTCTCTAAGTTTTGGGTTTTTCTTAAGTCAGATATTTCTACAGATATTTACTTTTTTTCTCTTGAAACTTGTTACCTTTTTCTAAAAAAAACATTGTCATGATTACGATGATGATCATCATTTTATTGTCCTCTCATCCTACTCAATGTTGCCGTTGTTACAAGCTAAGCAAAATACATGAAAGCAGATGATTTTTTCCCTAAGATCTGTTATTAGTGAGAAAAAAATATTTTTTTATGAGATGATCAGCCTAGAGATATACCAATAAGTTCATATATGCAGTTTTCATTATATCTACCTTATATGAACTTTCTTCGCATGATTTTTAAGACAAGATAATTTCTTCAGTCTATTACCATATGCTTTCTTTTTCTTTTGACAAGTACCATATGTTCATAAGAAACTATTGATTATTTTATTTATTTCAATTCCATATTCAAGAGTACTATGAATCTAATCTCATTTCATGGGCGTAATCGGATATTTGTATTTTCCATCTTTCTTAAGATGTATATATATAAAGTTTTTTTTTTTTTGTTTCCACAAGCTTGTAATCCCAATTTAATTAACTGGAAAATCCTTTATACATATGAAGGTATAATATAATATATAATGTTCATGTCTGCACAAACATTATGTTTTACCATATGTCTATAAGTCCGAGCCACAACCCTAGTTAGTTTCTGGCAAAGTTAGTTGAGACAATCTATCACTAGATCACATATGTTTAAGTTATATTGCTTAAATTTACCTTTCACTGATGAAAAATTGAACAGTCAATGTTTTCATATCATAAGCAGGTTAATCTCAATACCTTACCGAGATCGAATATAAAGATTAAAGGATGAATTCCTTTTCAAATGTACCTCCTGGCTTCAGATTTCATCCAACCGATGAAGAACTTGTAGACTACTACCTAAGGAAAAAGGTTGCATCAAAGAGAATAGAAATCGATTTCATCAAAGACGTTGATCTCTACAAGATTGAGCCATGGGATCTTCAAGGTTTATATGCCATTTCTCTTTAATGATCCTCTTGTGTTAATTTATAAAAAGGCTTAATTGATTGTTATTTTTTTTATTTGTAAAACTATAGAGTTATGCAAAATAGGAAACGAAGAGCAAAGTGAATGGTACTTCTTTAGCCATAAAGATAAGAAGTATCCCACGGGAACTCGAACCAATAGAGCGACAAAAGCAGGATTCTGGAAAGCCACTGGAAGAGACAAGGCTATATATTTAAGACATGGTCTTATCGGTATGAGGAAGACACTCGTTTTTTACAAAGGAAGAGCCCCAAATGGACAAAAATCGGATTGGATCATGCACGAGTATCGATTAGAAACAAATGAAAATGGAACCCCTCAGGTATATATATTGATTTTAACACATCTTTAACTCATAGCTAGTTTAATTGTACAAGAAAAATATCTCCCAAGACACATGCATAACTTCTATGTCCGATGCATTTTATCCAAAGTCCATTGTTAACCTTTCATAGAGTAGTACATAGTTTACATGTTAATACTCTCTCCGTTTCATAGCTTACATAGCTTAAATCTTTATTTAAGAACCGATTCTTAACTTTTTCTTTGTTAAAGTTAAGAACCGGTTCTTAAATCCCGTTAAGAACCCCTCCCTAAGAACCTCCCAATGGACATGCTCTAAATCTGTCACCATATCCAAATTCGAATTTCATTGTTCACTACAATTAACCATGTCATGTCATGTCCCACATTCTAATTAACATGGCACTGTTCTCTTTCTGGAAAAATATCTAATCACATATATGAACAAGTGACTATATTTGAGGTGATGTAACATGTAACACTGATGTGATATTTATGTGCAGGAAGAAGGATGGGTTGTGTGTAGGGTTTTCAAGAAGAGATTGGCGGCAACAACGAGGAAAATGGGAGATTACGATTCTTCGCCATCTCATTGGTACGACGACCAGCTCTCTTTCCTTGCCTCCGAGCTCGATTCCAATCATCATCACCAGCAAGCATTGCCTTATGGCCTCGATGCGTCTTCATCTTATACACTCAATAACAACCCTAACTTGCAATGCAAGCAAGAGTTTGAACTACATTACAATCACATGGTAGAGTATCAACAACAAAATAATCATCTTGATGAATCTATGTTCATCCAGCTTCCCCAGCTTGAAAGCCCTAACAGTAATTGCAACTCTCTACCTTATGGATCAAGCAACACAAGAAATATTGGATCATCAAATCTCACTCATGAGGAACACTTGCAACAAGGAAGTCAAAGTTTTAGATCTGTTTGTTGCGATCAAGGAGACCAAGCGAGTAGGGATTGGAGAGTTCTTGATAAGTTTGTTGCTTCACAGCTAAGCAACGAGGAGGACTTTGCAGCTGCGGCTTCTACTCATCGAAACAACAACAAGATCGACGCAAGAAACATTGATTATCAAGTGCATGAGGGAATGAAAATGCTGGAGAATGATACGGAAAGGGTTATCGAAATGGGAGAAGAGTATGTAAATGCTCATGCTGGTCAGATTGATCTCTGGAAATAGTGATCAAAGATAAGAAGATGCAAGACGAATATATGTGAAATATACATGTTATGAAGATGATGATGGTGGAGACCGGTTTATAATTAAGTTGGAAGGAGAAATAACATGGAGTTATTTCCCCAATTTATAGAGGTTTTGTACATAATAAAAACCTAAAGAGTATGGTATATTCTCTGGATGATTCTTGTTTCAATATTTGAACTATATATTTGCTATATGCATGCATGAATGTATATGTATGTATGTATGCAGGTATAATATATGCATGTTTGATGTACCTATGTTTGTATGGATCATGAATGTATATCCATCTTTAAATTGTATAATAACCATACGAGTTATGGATTAAATGTGAAACCAATCCTTGTATGAAGAAAAAACTAATTTCTTTTTATAAGAATGCATACATCTATTGATACATTGATGTATACTCGATTCATCTCCCTCATTTTTTTTTCCATTTGGTTTACTCACATTTTAATTATTCGTTTCTAGATTTTTTTTTTAAATAATGATGTGAATCTAAAAAGTATATTAGAAATTTTTTTTTTGCTCTTATTATTCACAACTGGTTTGCTAGTTACATGTGCATTACAAAGCCAAATCAAAGAGATGGTTAAGTCTTTCAATTTATTCGACATTACCATCACACTTCCTTAATTACAAAAAAAAAGAAAAAGAAAAACCGCACAAGAACGTAGTTAAGCAAGACATGTTTAACTTATAAATTGTATATAAACAAACTAAGTTTAAATTGGATTGACTTACACATTTTATAAATATACCAAACATATTCATTACTAATTTACCAATGAGTTTAATTTTGATTGACTTACCACATTTCAGTTGTTGTCGATGAGAAACCACTTGCAAGAAACTTGAAAGAGGGAAACCCAGAGATATTATGTATGTAAATGAGTGTGAAAGATAAGCAAAGATGTTTACCAAAAAAAAAAAAAAGATAAGCAAAGATGCATGGCTTAAAGAACTTCAGTGTAGTTGTAAATTTTGTTTTGCTTATGACATGTTGGATCCAGAATATACATATATAGAGAGGGCATGCTTTGTCCAGGAAAAAAGCATGCTTTGATCATAAGGAGTTTTATAATTATAATGTTTAATTCAAGGGAGGCAGAAAAGACAATATGTATAAAGGTATTATCATTCTTCCTCGAAGTCATTAGCTATTAATAAACATAATCTAGAAGATCACATAGTATTATATACAAAAATAAATAATTTTGAACGTTGCAGGGCGATTTATACATGTGTTTGGATTCTAACATCAAACTATATATATATGTCAGATTTAACATTCCGAATTTGAATTTTTCGACCCTCATATGTATTTGCAGTTAGCGGAGATACATTATGTATTACGATCGTTATATTATATTTCATGAATGAATCGTTGACAAAAAAAAAATTATATTCATGAATAAATTATATAAGTTCATCTCCTTTGTTGAGAATATTAGCTAGATTTTATTTTGACAATATGTTTGTGTGAAAAGAAAACCAGACTACATTTTCCTCAATAAACAATATTGCATACGATTAATATTAGACAATCAAAATTTTTAGTGATAAGTAAATGCATTTCATTATAATTTTGTGAAGGAACATCATGATTTGATCGTGCTCTTTGGGATTGACACACAACAGTCCCGGTCCAAAGGAACCAACGACATTTTTCTGTCTGAAAAAAAAATAAAAAAATTGACCATTATTAGTCATTGAACTTGCCATCTAAAAATAGCATTACTCAGATTTAGGGAGCATTATATGAGAACAAACCATGTGACGTGTTATCATTACTGGTTTTCTTACTTTGGTGCGTTTAAACCATAAATTAATGACAAATCCCAATTAAGATCTCAAGAGTTGTATGTATAGCGTAGGCAATGTTTTTTTCGAGCTCTTCGTGTGTCAAATTTCACTATAACTTTTTAAAATATAGAAGCCGTTGGGTAATTATTTAGAGAGCCATCAATTTGTTTTTCAAATTTCAAAGTATCCAATTCCGTTTTAGGTCAGATTTTTCTTTTTACTTCATAATTTGTAGAAAATAAATATGGAATTCGTGACAAAGTAAGAACCAACGTTTTTTTATATAAAAATGTCAGAACCAAACGATTGGTTAGCTGATTCAAGAAACATTTAATTGTTACTTAAAAAAAACATTTAATTGTTCCCAAATTTTTTTATGAGGACTTTTTTGCTATTATCAGTGGGAGATGAGCTAGAAGCCTAGAAGAGAATAAAAGTATTGGATAGCTCAAGATATGTTGTTACATGAGAATCATAGTCAAGATAGATAAAACCAATAGTAAAGAAAGGGATGAAACTAAGTAGTGGCAGTCTCTTGGCAAGAGGAACCAATCTGAGGGTCCAAAATTCATATATCCGAAAGAACCAAATCAAGAAGAATTGATCTGGACCTGAAACGAATTGATCCGAATAAACCAACCCAATAGAAATCGATTTATATCGACCTAAAAATATAAACATCTAAAACTATGATTTTGTTTGTTTTATTTATAGATTTTATTTATAATTTAGTTAATATGTTTTTTATTAGCAATTTTCATTATTATTTTGTAATATTTTAAGTAATATAAAACTTTAAATGTCAAAATTAGAGATTAGAGATTAAATATTTGACTTTAATTATTAATAGTTTATTGTTGAGAAATTCTCTAAGATAGTTTTTTTTAGTGTATTTTCACAAAATAGCATCAAATGAAAAAATGACCAAAATGTTTCATAAAAGAGATAAATAAACAATTTTATCATAGGGCTAACTACTAGACTTAGGGTTTAAAGTTAAAGAGTCGGATTTTGGAGATGATGTTTCAAATTAAAAAAAAAAATCAAAATAAAGATGTGCTATTTTGGTTTTTTTTTTTGGAAAAACTATTTTTGTGATAAAAACTTAAAAATAACTATTCGAGAGAATTGTTTTTTTAGTAATTTTATAAAATTTAAGATAAATATGATAAATTTTAATTAAAATTTTAATAGATTTCATGTATTTTAAGTTTTAAATATCTGAACCGACTTAAAAACGACTTTGTTATAGACCCAAACATTATCGATATTTTACATGTATTTTAGTTATAGATCCAAATCAATCCAGATTGAAGAGGAACTAATCCAAATTCGAACTAAAATTTGTCTAAAATTTGAAGGATTGGAACCCGACCCGGAAAACGCCCATCCCTAGTTTCAACGGGTATTCGGTTAAATAGTAAACATTCAAACCAGGACCTAAACCGGTTCCCGTTTCTCAATTTCTCGGTTACCATTCCCATCAAATTCCGAAAGAGAGACGAATGTAGAAAAATCGCAAAACGATGCAGAGATGGCTTGCGACGACGACGGCGAAGAGATTACTTCACCGTAATCTTCCACAAAAAGCTAAACCCACAACACATCTTCCTTCCTCAAGCCTCTTCCATCGCTGGGCACGAGCTTCCTCTACCGCCATTGATCTCCGTAACATCAACAACACACAAGACGCAATCGAATTATTCAACAAAATGGTCAAATCTCGTCCTTACCCAGCAATCATCAACTTCACTAAACTCTTAAGCTCCCTCGTAAAGTTAAAGCGATACGCCGTCGTAATCTCTCTGAGCAAAAAGATGGAAACTTTAGGGATTCGAAACGATCTCTACACGTTCAATGTGTTGATCAACTGTTTCTGTAGCTCCTCTCGAGTCTCTCTCGCTCTGTCTCTTCTTGGGAAGATGCTGAAACTTGGGTTTGAGCCAGATAAGGTTACACTTGGGTCTCTTGTTAACGGGTTCTGTCGGAAGAACAGAGTTTCTGAAGCTGTGTGCTTTGTTGAGAAGGTGGTGGAGTTAGGGTATGGAGTTGATATTGTTTCTTACAATACGATTATTGATAGTATGTGTAAGAGTAAACGAGCTAATGAAGCTTTAAGTTTCTTTGAGAAGATTGAAAAGGAAGGTGTTAGGGCTAATGTTGTTACTTATACTTGTCTGGTGAAGGGTCTTTGTAACTTAGGTAGATGGAGCGATGCGGCTATGTTGTTGAGTGATATGATCAAGAGGGAGATTAGTCCTAATGTGATTACTTACAGTGCGTTGGTTGATGCGTTTGTGAAGAATGGGAAGGTTCTGGAGGCTAAGGAGCTGTATGAGGAGATGATAAGGATGTCTATAGTTCCAGATATTGTAACTTACAGTTCGTTGATCAATGGACTTTGTATGCAAGATCGTGTAGATGAGGCTAGTGAGATGTTTGGTTTGATGGTAAGCAGAGGCTGTTTGCCTGATGTAGTGAGTTATAATACTCTTATAAATGGGTTTTGTAAGGTGAAGAGAGTAGAGGATGGGATGAGACTCTTCCGCGAGATGTCTGAAAGAGGATTGGTTAGCAATACTGTCACTTACAACACTCTTATCAAAGGGTTTTTCGTAGCAGGCGATGTTGATATGGCTCAGGAGTTTTTTAGTCAGATGGATTCTTTTGGTTTGTCTCCTGATATGTGGACTTATAACATTTTGTTAGGTGGGCTTTGTGACAACGGGGAGCTAGAGAAAGCGTTAGTGATATTTGAAGATTTGCAAAAGAGTGAAATGGGTCTAGACATTGTCACATATACTACCGTTATCCATGGGATGTGCAAGGCTGGTAAGGTTGAAGAAGCTTGGGGTTTGTTTTGTAGTCTCAGCGTCAAAGGAGTGAAGCCTGATGTTGTAGCATACAGTACAATGATGTCAGGCTTGTGTAGTAAAGGTCTACATTGTGAAATAGATGCATTGTATTTGAAAATGCAAGAAGACGGGCTTGTGTTGAATGATGGCACGCTATGTGTTAGAGATGGTGACATAACTGTATCAGCTGAGCTTATCAAAGAAATGATGACCCGTGCAACATCTGAGGGGTGCAGAAAAGTTGTTTCTCTCTTGTAATTGTTACAGTGGTTAGGATTTGGTCTTGCAAAGTTCATCTGTTTTCAGCGGTGATGAAATCACTGGCACTTGGTGTTTCGAGTTGAGAGATTCTCCATTGTTTCATCCAATACTTGAGGATTGCGACGGGTTTGGCTATCTATGCCGCTGATAAGCTTTGCTTCATCAATCTCTTTCTGATCTTGACGCTTGACGTGAAATTTCTGTCTACTTTATTACATCAACATCTGATTCCTGGTCTCCTTGTCTCATCTTGCTTGTGTATTAGTCACATCTTGTGGTAACTACAAAGATTTTCTAGTTTTGAAGTATAAGTATTACTTGGCTTTTATCTAAACACAATAGAAGTCTTACTGTAGATAAACAAAACACACTTCTTTTGTTGTTTCTTACTGGACTCTTTCTCACACAATTTGAGTTAAAACCAGTTTGGCTACGCAGTGCAGGTACTCAGGAACAGAGGAATGAGCATCACCAAGTTTCTTAAAGATTTCTCTCTATGTGCATAACTATAAGGCCATGAAGTTGTGAAAAATTCCTTAGGACAAGTCCATAGTATATTCTCCATTATTACAAACGGGCATATTCAGTTACAAACAAAGCTGCTCATTTGTAAGAGAAGTCATATTTTTTTGTTCTTTCCTAATAATTGACATTCACTTGTATTCATTGAATCTGTAAAAATTTTAATTTAAAAGAATGTTATGATTGTGGGATTCTCCACTACACATACATCTTTTGATGGCCCCATCCAGAAGACTAGAACTTGGCATAAAATATGGAACTCGAGATCTTAACTCAAACCGAAAAATCTGATATGTTATCCGATCTGAAGTATAAAAATACTTGAACAAATTTTGTAGGATGGTATAAAACATATTTAAACCCAAACTGTTATTAACCGAATTAATTTCGAACGAATAATCCAAAAAATCCAAATTAATGATAATATAAATATTTAAAATATATATAAGTATTTTAGACACCCAATTATGATATATTAAAATAAATATTAAAATTTAAATAAATACTTTAAATACCTAATTATTAATTAGTTATAAATATATATTTTATAATTAGTTCGTTGAAACAACAAATCTATTCTATCTATAAGGTAATGAATATTGTTTACAAACGATGTTTATTTTCATACTTGATTTAACATTTTATTATTATTATATATTTAAATATAATTTAAAAAACTACAGGATGATATAGATATTTTAATAAATAGTCATTATCATATAAATAACATACTGTTCATATAAAGTATAATTTTATTTCTATTGAATATTATATAAAATCAAATAAAATAATTTGAACCAAATCAAAAGAATATGATTATTTCTCAAATCGATGAATCTAAAATATAAAATAATACTGTTAATTTTTTTTAATGATAATAAAATATATATTTAAAATTATTATTTACACGCATGACACAAAATAATTCTTAGTTAACATTATATACACTGTTCGTGTAAAATACAAAATGTTTATTTACAAGTTAGTGCATATCAACTGATTCCAAATTCCAATTTAAGGTTTGATTGAAAAATTATTTGGAAAAGCATTATGATATTATCTAATTATTAGTTATTGAAAAACATTTTAAAAAATATTTCAAAATGTTAATGCTCTCTAAATGCTTTTGGCACAATCTTTCTACAGAGCTTTTGGTAAAACATTTAAAATTTAAAATATATAAAAATTTAAAATAATCATCTAAATTTATTTATTTTATTTTATTATATCAAAATTGTTTAAAATAAATAAACTTACAATTAAAATATTTTCAACTTTAAAAAACGAATAATATTTCATATTTAAATAAATTAAAATTTATATAATTAAATATGATTCATTATTTTCAAAAACAAAATATAAAGATTATTATATGTATTATAAATATATATATATATAATATGTATAAATAAATCAATTACATATCATCTACTAATTTTAAAAATAATTTTATATATGAATTATTTACAGCTTTACCAATTATTTTTTAAAATACATTTTCTACAACATATTAATTCTATAGCATACAACTATTGTTTTATTATTAGCTCTACTAATCAAGGTCTTGTGTATATTAAGGTTATTTTGTATCACAAACTAAGCATATCGACTCCTTAATTTAGAAACCCTAATAGCTTAACTGAATATTGAGTTTTGATGACGACTTGAACTTTTATTATGTCATGACATATTGATATATTTCACATGACATATTGATATATTTCACATGTCACGATATATACAACTACTAAACTTAATTAAATAAACCCAAAATCTGATCTCTTGACCCAAAAATGAAAGATTCCAAGATCTGTTTTAATTTGAGATTTAATAGATATCAATATCATATTAAACTCAAAATTTACCGGTGACTCCATATAATTACTGGATATTAAAATGCCAATGAATCTTGGTAGAACATGACCTATGATTTGGCATAGGTCTGACTCAGACGAACATGTTTATATTCGCATTTTCTTGTCTTCAAGTTATCTGTCATTTGCTACATACGAGATAACAATTTCAGGTTTTACTTAGTTTCATATATTTTGAAAATTACTGAACATTATTAGATTATATAGTTGTCCGGGTTGAAATTTATATATTTCAGTTCCTAGCTGACTTCTAACTTATTAACACAAAACACTGTATAAAACTAACATTTAGTTTTCATATTATTTACTACTTGTACCATTAAAATATTGGAATGTCAGATGAGTCAACCCGTGTCCAAATAACCCAATATGTAGCAATTTCAACTTTTTTACGGACAGCGTGGGTTAGCCCATAGTTAGGTTTACATATATATGTTAAAGTCCGTTCCATATAGCTAAGCAGTTTTGCAGACCAACTTGCGAGTTTCCATTCATAATATTTAAAATATGCTATGCTATTTTTTTGTGCTATGAATGTAATTTTAGTAATATGTACTACATCTATATATTATTCTAAACACCTAAACCATTTAAAATCGTTTTGATCTTTGATTAAATGGTTTGGATGCTAGACATTAGATATTATCCGTTTAACATCTTCACACTTCTAAAGGTTACAAAGTAAAGTATTCTTAATAGGCTGCATCAAAGAAAACACAATCATATACATACATATTTTTAGAATTTCAAACCATAACCTTCGAGTGTTTTTCTTAAATAATACCTACACATCGAAAACTTCTTGAAATTTTTTATCAGAAGACATAATATTATTGTAGTTTAATTAAAATTTATTGGTGTACAAACTTATGTATGGAGCTTTCGGTCTGCTGATGACAATTGAAAGATATTATTATGAAGGGAAATAACAACAAAGAAACACACACTTTCACATATATTTAGAAAGTCAAACCAGAACCTTGCAATTTTTCTTGGATGATGATGTCTAGCTTCTTCTCCATTTCAGGAGTAAGATGATTCTTCCAGTCACCAACTTCTCCTTTACGGAAATAGTTCTTGCGATCCACTTTGTTAATTTTCTTTGTTTTGTTAACTTCCAAACCACTCAAGTTACGCAGAGAGCAAAAGTCCAAGATCTCATCCACTAATCCATTATCTTCTTCTTCCTTAGTAAAAGGACAGCCCAAGAACTCAGCAAGTCTCTTGATCTGAACACGAGGCTCCTCTTTCATCTCCTCATACCTCATGAAAAGCACTTTCTTGGGATCCTCCAAGCTTCTTCTCCAATAACTCAAGACATGTTCCCAAATGGGTCCATAATAGATAGTTCCGTTGCAAAACGATTTGAAGGTAGACTCGAGAAGACTTCGGTTTGGTTCCATTTTATGAATGGCACTTCCAAAAAACCACCACGAGATCAATGTGTCCTTCACGTTCCTGCACACGTACACAATCTTGCAAGGAGAGTCTTTGAGGTTTTCGTGCATGGCGTGCATTGGCATGTGAGTTGAGAACAGCCTCGGAAGTGATGAGAACTTGTCTAGGTTAGGAGTTGAGCTTTCTTGATACACATCGATCTCCAAGAATGGTACAAGGCCATGAGGACTGTCAGATAGTAGAGGATGATGATCAAAGGAATGGTTCTTTGATCTCTCCATGAGGGCGACGGTGAGGGCCTTGAGCCATGTAGTGCCTGATTTGGGGTAAGAAGCAAGGATTATGTCGGTGTCTTGCGGTTTAAAACCTGCCTGGAAATTAAGAACTCCTTGGAGAGTGTTGTAGTAATACCAACATCCTTGATAATTACAAAGCTTATTCCCTCGAAAATCTGTGTGTGAAGGAAGAGAAGAGATCAAAATGTTTGTTTCTTCGCTTATGTTGTCGTCTCTAACGTTCAATGGAAGCTCCTTCAGGTCCATATTTGTTAGAAACTTCTTGCAAAAAATGATGTGGTTAAGCTTCAAACGAAAACATAACAGATATAAAAGCAAAGAAGCCAGGAAAAAAACAAATATTGCTGGTATTAAAGACAAACTTACTTTAAATTGATGTTTAGATAAATATTTAAATATGGATGGTGTAGTTGGTGTATTCCATTATTCGTTTTGCATTATGAACATTTTGGCATCCCACATGAAACGTGTGTTCTAGATACAGTAAATTTGTGAATATCAAAGGCGTTTGAAACAACCCAAAATTAGAAGGAATTTTTCACAATCTCTGATACGGATAAGTTTAATCTTCAATGTTTGAATAGTATTTGAGGTGTTAATCCAATCTAGGAATATCTTAATAAAAAAATATATAAAAATGATCGATTAATCTAAGTCAAATCAAGTGGTTCGAAGTAACAAAAATTATGATGAAATTAGAGAACTCAAATTCAATCAACAAATTAAGCAAAGAGCAAGATTCAATCAAGGTTTAAAGGAAATACTCATGGGATTAGACAATTAATTAAGGATGATACTTCTAACTAAGAATGCTAAATACAAACTACTAACATGTTTTTTGAACCTAAGATTACAACGATAAGTTAATTCACTTTTATGACAATAGCTCATAAGATACTATGTTCATAACATCAACTCTCATTGGTTAATTACACTAAAAAAACATTGAAAACAAGTTTTAATAGTCATAATACTTCCGTAACATTAGTTTTCAAAAAAATACATCATGAGATTCATTCAAGTATTTCATTGAACATTTTCCATGCATAAAATTATTTATGATCTATATTATGATTAGCTAAGTTTAATCTTCAATGTTTGAATAGTATTTGAGGTGTTAATCCAATCTAGAAATATCTTAATAAAAAAATATAAGTGATTGATTGATCTAAGTCAAATAGAGTAGTTCGAAGTAACAAAAATGATGATAAAATTAGCTATCTAAATTCAATCAAAAAATTAAGCAAAGAACAAGATTCAATCAAGGTTTAAAGGAAATACTAAGGATTAGCGATCTCAAATTCAATCAACAAATTAAGTTGGTGTAGCCATATATTTTAACATTAATTCACAACATTTTGTAATCACATTCTAATTACAATGGGTGTCTATAATTGAAAAAAACAAATATTGCTGGTAATAAAGACAAGCCTATTTTAAATTGCTTTTAAGAAAAAATATTTAAATATGGAAGGGCTAGTTGGTGTAGTTGGTGTATTACATTGTTTCCTTTAATTTGTATTACTGACATTTTGACATCCCACATGATACGTTTGTTTTATATACCAGTATTTATTTAATTTTCCTACCATTTAGAAAAATGACAATTTGGTAGATAACCAAAGGTCCAAAACTGGGATTATAACTAAGAACTAGGTAGTAACGTGAGCTTTACGGGGGATAAAATATTATTACATAAAAAATACAATAATAAAGTAACAGATATTCAAACAAAGTTATACACTGATTAATTTTATGTCGTTTACTACATTCATTTATATACTAACTTGTATGTATAAATATAAACTTATATATGCATTTACATTTAAAACTAAAATCCACAACTATATCTACATCGAAATGATTAATTTTGTCACCTTTGTTCAAGAAAGGGCAAGGTTACTACTCACACCTCTTAACGTTTATCCTATGGCGTGGCGTAGTCGACCAACGCAGATTCAATAGATTTGAATATTATATCAAAATTCAAAATTTACAGGTGATGCCATTTAATTAGTGAATATTAAATGCCAGTGAATCTTGGTAGAATATTAACCTATGATTTGGCATGGATCTGACTCAGACGCACATGTTTAAATTAGATTTTTCTTGTCTTCAAGTTATCTGTCATTTGCTACATAACAGATAACAATTTCAATTTTTATTTAGTTTCATGTATTTAAAAAAAAATATTGAACATTTGGAGATCATATAGTTGTTCGGGTTGTTGTTGCACAAAAAAAAGAGTTGTTCGGGTTGAAAATTATACGGAGTATATTTTAGTTCCTGACTGTAGCTGAGTTTCCTATTACACAGTTAAACTTTATCTTTGTGTGTGAGGTGTTAGAGCACCCGCAATGGGAGTCCTTAAGATGAAGTCCTTAGCGGAAAAATAATTAAATAATTAGTGGATTCCACAAAAACTTAAGGATTCGATCCTTAAAATCTCTAAATAAGGATCGATCCTTACACTATTTGCGACACGTGGCGGCCCGCGATTGGTTGATTATTTTTTTTTATTTTTTTTAAAAATAAATCTGAAAAAATCAAAAAAAAAAAAACTAAGACCTCCAATGGGAGTAACACGGTTGCGGATGCCCTTAGTAGTCCTTCCCACGCTTGGTCGATTCCATGTCTACCACTATCACTTTAAGATTAATTAATCTAAACTTAAGATTTACATTTGAGAAATATGATTTTAGAAAGTAAAGTTTATTTTTTTAATAAATATATAAACAAATACTTCATTTTTTTTAAATTTAAAAATAGTTTCAAAATCATTTTCAAATTTGAAAAAGAAAATTTGAAAATTTAGAAAATTTTTGTTTTTTTAATTAATCAAATGATTCATATCTTTTTAGCGTTTGATTTATTAATTTTTAAATTTAAATATTAAATATTCATTAACGGTAACAACAATTTTAATCACTTTAATTTTCAACGTGAGAGCTCATAACGAAAATATTACTTCACAAAAAATAATATAAAAATATTCATTAAAAATAATAATAAATTTAACCGTTATAACTTTTAGTGTAAGAAATTAGAACGAAAAAAATATTTCGCAAATAATAATATAAATATAAATTAATGGATTATTCATCACATAAACAATTTTTAATTAAAATATATCAATATTACAAACAAACATATGTTATTTAACCAGATTATAACTTTTGATTAAATATGGTTTTTTGCATTTATTAAACAACATGTCTTAATTCTGTTTTGCGTTTTTTTTGTAACAAAAACTTAAAATTGACTATTTGAGAGAGTTGTCTATTTTATTTTATATACTACATATATTATATAATCCTAAACATCTAAACCATTATAATCGTTTAGATCTTTGATTAAGTGTTCTAGATGCTAGATGTTAGATACTATCGGTTTAACAGCTTAACAATTGAAATAAACTACTAGTAAAAGAAGAGAACAACATAAGGTAGTCTTAATATGCTGTATCAAAAGAAAACACAAATTAACAATTGGAAGACACTACTAGTAAAGGGAGAGCACAACATAAGGTAGTCATATAATGCTGCATCAAATAAAACACAAATCATATACACAAACAATACCTACACATCGAAATATTGTTGAAAAGAAACAAAAATACCAGAAGAGATAATATTATTAAAGTTTTAATTTAAAATATTATTGGTGTACAAACTTTTGAATAGAGTTTTTCTCAAAAAAAAAAAAAACTTTTGAATAGAGTTTTCGGTCTGCTGATGACAATTGAAAGATATTATTATGAAGGGAAATAACAACAAAGAAACACACACTTTCATATATATTTAGAAAGTCAAACCAGAGCCTTGCAATTTTTCTTGGATGATAATGTCTAGCTTGTTCTTCATTTCAGGAGTTAGATGATTCTTCCAGTCACCAACTTCTCCTTTACGGTAAAAGTTCTGCCTAAATGTTTTGGTGTTGTTAACCTCCAAACCCTTCAGGTTACGCAGAGAGCAAAAGTCCAAGATCTCATCCACCAATCCATTATCTTCTTCTTCCTTAGTAAATGGACAATCCAAGAACTCAGCAAGTCTCTTGATCTGACCACGAGGCTCCTCTTTCATCTCCTCAAACCTCATGAAAAGCACTTTCTTGGGATCCTCCAAGCTTCTTCTCCAATAGCTCAAGACATGTTCCCAAATGGGTCCATAATACATAGTTCCGTTGCAAAACGCTTCGAACATAGTCTCGAGAAGACTTCGGTTTGGTTCCATTTTATGAATAGCACTCCTAAAAAACCACCACGAGATTAATGTGTCCTTCACGTCCCTGCACAGGTACACAATCTTGCAAGGAGAGTCCTTGAGAGTCTCATGCATGGCGTGCAGTGGCATGTGAGTTGAGAAAAGCCTCGGAGGTGATGAGAACTTGTCTAGGTTGGGACTTGAGCTTTCTTGATACACATGGAGCTCCAAGAATGGTACAAGGCCATGAGGACCATTAGAAAGTAGAGGATGATGATCAAGGGACTGGCTCTTTGATCTCTCCATGAGGGCGACGGTGAGGGCTTTGAGCCAAGTAGTGCCTGATTTAGGGTAAGAAGCTAGGATTATGTCGGTGTCTTGCGGTTTAAAACCTGCCTGGAAATTAAGAACTCCTTGGAGAGTGTTGTAGTAATACCAACATCCTTGATAATTACAAAGCTTCTTCCCTTGGAAATCAGTGCATGAAGGAAGAGAAGATATCAAAATATTTGTTTCTTTGCTTATCGTCTTATCTCCTACGTTCGATAGAAGCTCCTTCAGGTCCATTTTTTGTAAGTTATTGTACAAAATGATGTGTTTAAGAATCAAATGAAAACTTAACAGATATAAGCAAAGAAGCCAGGAAAAGAAAAAAATAAATATTGCTGATAAAGACAAGACAAACCTATTTTAAATTTATGTTTAGAAAAATATTTTATAAAAATATTTAAATATGGATGGTTTAGTTGGTGTATTACATTATTCGTTTTGCATTATGAACATTTTGGCATCCCACATGATACATGTGTTCTATATACAGTAATCATTAATTTTTTTTTTTTCGTACATCAACAGGCCCGTCTCAAAAATAAAATAGGTCCCGAGCTCACCAAAAATGGGGATCCATAAAGAAATGAAAAAACTGGGCAGCACATGCACAGGGCTGGCCTGATCATAAAGAAAAATGTCAATTTGGTAGATAACCAAAATTGGGATTATAATTAAGGATACGTGTTTTTATTTGGTTTTGTCAAGTTTCATACGATTATATACAGTTTAACATGGTTTTAGCGTACAATATTTACAAATAGTTCAAACCACATTATTGTATATACTAAAGCTTATAGTCTTTAATTTTTTTAAAATAGTTCAAACCACTTTATTCATTTGTTTGTATTAATGTACGCTAAACTCTCTTCAAGATAAGTGGTGATTGTTTCCAATTTTCAAATAATTAATTTAATAAAACTTTACATTTTTTTCTAAATCAGTAGAATAACCACTAAAAAATATATATTCTTTATAGAAACAGAGACAATAGAGGATCCAAACCCCTTTGACCATTATCCTATGTCAATGAATAAGGTAACTATGCATTAAAATAATTGTCATGATGTTTGAATTTTTTTTAAAATATGTGGGTTAATCTCTATTAAAATATTGTATTTTCAGTAAATGATCTATATACCAAAGCTTATATTCTTTAATGTTTCTTAAAATTTCTAACCACATTCTTAATATATATATAATATATTTTGATTAAAACAAAAATATACAAAATCTATATAATGTTTTATTTTTGTATTTATAGAGGTTCTTAAAAAGGAAATTAAAATTAAAATGATTATTAAATTTTCTTAATACAAATGGAAGTAAAATAATTTGTAGTAATGGCAATTAAATATAATTTATAATTCATTAATGGTATTCATGTTGTTGACTCTTGTGAGAATCAACATAAATGAAATACATATGAAACTGATTTCTCAAATAATATTATATATATTTATTTATGTTATTTAGAAAAAATAAAAAGTAAAAAATTGTTTTTATATATACAAAATCTATATCATATTTCTTTTTATTATGTATATGGTTTTCTAAAAAGGATATTTAAATTAAAAAGACAAAATAAAAAATTTATTAATAAAAAAGAAAAGAAAATAAATTTTAGTAATGACAATTGGATATAATTTTTAATTTATTAAAGATATTTGTGCAATTGACTTTTGCCAGAATCAACATGAGCATCATACGTAGGAAATTGATTTCTTAAATGTTATTATAGAGATATTTAAGTATATGTTAGAGATGTCAGACGAGTCAGTCTGTATCCAAATAACCCAATCTGTAGCGGTTTTAACTTTTTTACGGACCGTGTGGGTTGGCCCATTGCGAATTATGGTTTGTATTTATGTCTAAATCTGCCCGTATAATAAGCAGTCTTGCCGGCCAACTCGCGAATCTCCACTCATAATATTTTAAATATGCTATGTTATTTTGTGTGCTATGAATGTCATTTTAGTAATATGTACTACATCTATATATATTATCCTAAACACCTACACCATTTAAAATTATTTTGATCTTTAATTAAATGGTTTGGATGCTAGACGTTAGATATTATCCGTTTAACAGCTTCACACTTTTAAAGGTTACAAAGTAAGGTATTCTACTATTCTTAATAGGCTGCATCAAAGAAAACACAATCATATACATACATCTTTTTTTAGAATTTCAAACCATAACCTTCGAGTATTTTTCTTAAATGATAACTACACATCGAAAACTTCTTGAAGAAAAAAACACCAGAAGAAATTACATCGTGGTGGTCTAGTGGTTTTCATTAGAGGAGTTGCCATGTTGGTCTAGATCAAAGATCGACTCTCCTCTAATGTGAAATTATTAGTTCCACATGTGACCACACGGATATGGATCCATTAGTTATGGCCCATTTGAATACCCGGAAAATGGTCTATCCATAGATTGCACTTCCCACCCGGAGGTTAGGTCTTTGTCTTTAATACATTCGGGTTTAACTTTTTTGCTTTAAAAAAAAAAAAAAATACCAGAAGACATAATATTATTGGAGTTTAATTTAAAATTTACTGGTGTACAAACTTATGTATGGAGCTTTCGGTCAGCGGTTGACAATTGAAAGATATTATTATGAAAGAAAATAAGAACAAAGAAGACACATAAACCATATATATTTAGAAAGTCAAACCAGAACCTTGCAATTTTTCTTGGATGATAATGTCTAGCTTCTTCTCCATTTCAGGAGTAAGATAATTCTTCCAGTCACCAACTTCTCCTTTACGGAAAAAGGTCTGCCTAAATCTTTTGGTGTTGTTAACTTCCAAACCAATCAAATTACGAATAGAGCAAAAGTCCAAGATCTCATCCACTAATCCATTATCTTCTTCTTCCTTAGTAAAAGGACAACCCAAGAACTCAGCAAGTCTCTTGATCTGACCACGAGGCTCAGCTTTCATTTCCTCATACCTCATGAAAAGCAAATGCTTGGGATCTTCCAAGCTTCTTCTCCAATAGCTGAAGACATGTTCCCAAATGGGTCCATAATAGATAGTTCCGTTGCAAAACTCTTCGAACGTAGACTCGAGAATACTTTGGTTTGGTTCCATTTTATGAATAGCACTCCTAAAAAACCACAACGAGATTAATGTGTCCTTCACGTTTCTGCACAGGTACACAATCTTGCAAGGAGAGTCCTTGAGAGTCTCATGCATGGCGTGCAGTGGCATGTGAGTTGAGAAAAGCCTCGGAGGTGATGCGAACTTGTCTAGGTTGGGACTTGAGCTTTCTTGATACACATGGAGCTCCAAGAATGGCACAAGGCCATGAGGACCATCAGATAGTAGAGGATGATGATCAAAGGAATGGTTCTTTGATCTCTCCATGAGGGCGACGGTGAGGGCCTTGAGCCAAGTAGTGCCTGATTTGGGGAAAGATGCAAGAATTATATCAGTGTCTTGCGGTTTAAAACCTGCCTGGAAATTAAGAACTCCTTGGAGAGTGTTGTAGTAATACCAACATCCTTGATAATTACAAAGCTTATCCGCTAGGAAATCTGTGTGTGAAGGAAGAGAAGAGATCAAAATATTTGTTTCTTCGCTTATCTTGTCGTCTCCAATGTTCAATGTAAGCTCCTTCAGGTCCATATTTGTTAGTAAGTTCTTGTACAAAATGATGTGGTTAAGCTTCAAACGAAAACTTAACAGATATAAGCAAAGAAGCCAGGAAAAAACAAATATTGCTGGTAATAAGGACAAGCCTACTTTAAATATGGGATAGTTGGTGTATTCCATTCATTCCTTTTGTATTAATAACATTTTCACATCCCGCAAGTTTCGTGTGTTTTAAAATCAGTGTTTTTTTCGTACATTAGTTAGAAAAATGAGAATTTGGTAGATAACCAAATTTGGATTTATAATTAAAATGCATTGTGTTATATGGTTTGTAAAAATTTAAACAGTTTTTTTTTACAGTTTCATATGGTTTTAAGAGTTTATAAAACCACATATATATGAAGATTAAAAAACCATATATATATAACTATAAAGTATCTAAAATAGTATGCCCACTTTCCACTATTTGGGAACCCTATACTTGACCGACGATCAATTTAAAATTTTCGGTAAATACTCTATATACCACACCTTATATTTTTTAATGTTTTTTTTTTAAATTTCTAACCATATTCTCTTTCAAGGTGAATGGTCATTGTTTCTAATTTTCAAACAATTAATTTAATTAAAATATGTGGGTTAACCTCTATGCATTAAAACAATATTGTCATAATTTTTGAATTTTTTTTAAAATATGTGAGTTAACCTCTACAAAAATATTAAGTTTTTCGGTAAATGCTCTATATACAAAAGCTGATATTCTTTAATGTTTTTTAAAATTTCTAACCACATTCTTCCTTTGTATTAATATAAGCTGAACTCTCTTTCAATTTTAATGGTCATTGTTTCTAATTTTCAAACAATTAATTTAATACAACTTCATAAACTGTTTAAATTAGTGAAATAACCACTAAGAAATATTTATTCTCTAGAGAAACGGAAACAACAAAGGATCCTAACCTCTTTGACCATCATCCTACGTCAGTGAACGAGACAACTCTGCATTACAACAAGATTGTCATAATTTTTAGTTTTCTTAAAATATATGGGTTAAACCCTACGAAAATATTAAGATTTTCGGTAAATGCTCTATGTACCAAAGCTTATATTCTTTAATATATATTTTTTTAAAATTTCTAACCACATTCTTCATTTATATTAATATATGCTAAACTCTCTTTCAGGGTGAATGGTCATCATTTCTAATTTCCAAACAATTAATTTAATAGAAATTCATAAACTGTCTAAGTTAATGAAATAACCACTAAGAAATATCTATTCTCTAGAGAAACGGAGACAACAAAGGATCCAAACCTCTTTGACCATCATCCTACGTCAGTGAATGATGCAACTATGCATTAAAACAAGATTGACATAATTTTTAATTTTTCTTAAAAAATGTGGGTTAACCCCTACGAAAATATTAAGTTTTTTCGGTAAATGCTATATATACCAAAGCTTATATTCTTTAATATTTTTTTTTAAAAATTTCTAACCATATTCTTCATATGTATTAATATAAGCTAAATTCTCTTTCAATTTTAATGGTCATTGTTTCTAATTTTCAAAAAATTAATTTAATTAAACTTCATATACTGTCTATATGAGTGGAATAACCACTAAGAAAAATATATTCTATAGAGACATGGTGACAACAAAGGATCCTAACCTCTTTGCTCATCATCATATATCAGTGAACGATACAACTATGCATTAAAAGAAAAGTGTCATAATTTTTGATTTTCTCTTAAAATATGTGGGTTAACCCCCTACGAAAATACTAAAGTTTTCGGTAAATGCTCTATATAGCAAAGCTTATATTCTTTAATTTTTTTGTTAATTTCTAACCACATTCTTTATTTGTGTTAATATTTGCTAAACTCTTTCCAGGATGAATTTGTACACAATTAATTAATAAAATTTTATATATTGCGTAAACTAGTGGAATAACCACTAAACAATTTCTATTATTATGAGAAACGGACACAACAAAATATTTAAACCTCTTTGACCATCATCCTACATCGGTAAACGATGCAACTATGCTTTAAAACAAGATTGTCATAATTTTTTATTTTTTCTAAAAATATATGGATTAACCCCTACAAAAATTTTGAGTTTTTGGTAAATGCTCTATTTACTAAAGGTTATAGTCTTTAACGTTTTATAAAATTTGTAACCACATTCTTTATATGAATTTTGTATGCTTAACTCTTTTTAAGATAAATTGGCATCGTTTTTATTTTTTACATAATTAATTTAATAAGACTTTATATACTTCCTAAATTAGTGAAATAACCACTAAGAAATTTTGATTATCTCGAGAAACGGATACAACAAAGGATCCAAACCTCTTTGACCAACATCCTACGTCAGTGAACGATGCAACTATTCATTAAAACAAGATTGTCATAATTTTTGAGTTTTTCTTAAAATATGTGGGTTAACTCCTACGAAAATATTGAGTTTTCGGTAAATACTCTATTTACTAAAGGTTATAGTCTTTAATGTTTCAGAAAATTTCTAACCACATTCTTTATATGTATTAATGTATGCTTAACTCTATTTAGGGTAATTGGCATCGTTTTTAATTTGTACACAATTAATTTAATAAGACTTTATATGCTGCATAAATTAGTGAAATAACCACTAAGAATTTTCTATTATCTCGAGAAACGGACACAACAAAAGATCCAAACCTCCTTGACCATATCTTACATCATTTAACGATGCAACTATGTATTAAAATAATATTATCATAATTTTTGAATTTTTCTTAAAATATATGGGTTAACCCTACGAAAATATTGAGTTTTAGGTAAATGCTCTATTTACTAAATGTTATAGTCTTTAATGTTATAGAATTTATTTAACCATATTTTTATATGTATTAATGTATGATTAACTCTTTTTAGGGTAAATCGGCATCGTTTTTAATTTTTACAAAATTAATTTAATAAAAATTTATATGCTGCCTAAATTAGTGAGAAAACCATTAAAAATATCTATTATCTCGAGAAACGGATAAAACTAAGGATCCAAACCTCTTTGACCATCATCCTACATCAGTGAACATTGCAACTATGCATTAAAAAAGATTGTCATAAACTTTGAATTTTCTTAAAATATGTGGGTTAACCCCCTACGAAAATATTGAATTTTCGGTAAATGCTCTATTTACTAAAGGTTATAGTCTTTAATGTTTTATAATTTTTTAACCACATTATTTATATGTATTAATGTATGCTTAACTCTTTTTAGGGTAAATTGACATCGTTTTTAATTTTTACACAATTAATTTAATAAGACTTTTTATGCTGCCTAAATTAGTTAAATAACCACTAAGAAATTTCTATTTCTCGAGAAACGGACACAACAAAGGATCCAAACCTCTTTGACCATCATCCTACGTCAGTGAATGATGCAACTATGCATTAAAATAAGATTGTCATAATTTTTGAATTTTCTTAAAATATGTGGGTTAACCCCTACGAAAATATTGAGTTTTCGGTAAATGCTCTATTTACTAAAGGTTATAGTCTTTAATATTTTATAAAATTTGTAACCACATTCTTTATATGTATTAATGTAGGCGTAACTCTTTTTAGGGTAAATTGACATCAATTTAAATTTTTACACAATTAATTTAATAAGACTTTATATACTGCCTAAATTAGTGAAATAACCACTAAGAAATTTCTATTATCTCGAGAAACGGACACAACAAAGGATCCAAACCTCTTTGAACATCATCCTGCGTCAGTGGACGATGCAACTATGCATTAAAATAAGATTGTCATAATTTTTGAATTTTTCTTAAAATATGTGGGTCATAGTCTTTAATATTTTATAAAATTTGTAACCAAATTCTTTATATGTATTAATGGATGCTTAATTATTTTTAGGGTAAATTGGCATCATTTTTAATTTTTTCACAATTAATTTAATAAGACTTTAAATGCTGCCTAAATTAGTAAAATAACCACTTAAAAAGTTCTATTATCTCGAAAAACGGACACAACAAAGGATCCAAAACTCTTTGACCATCATCGTACGTCAGTGAACGGTTCAACTATGCATTAAAATAAGATTGTCATAATTTTTGATTTTTTCTTAAAATTTGTGGGTTAACCCCTACGAAAATATTGAGTTCTCGGTAAAGGCTCTATTTATTAAAGGTTATAGCCTTTAATATTTTATAAAATTTGTAACGATATTCTTTATATGTATTATTGCATGCTTAACCCTTTTTAAGGTAAATTGGCATCATTTTTAATTTTTACACAATTAATTTAATAAGACTTTATATGCTGCCCAAATTAGTGAAATAACCACTAAAAAGTTTCTATTATCTCAAAAAACGGACACAACAAAGGATCCAAACCTCTTTGACCATCATCCTATGTCAGTGAACGGTACAAATATACATTAAAATAAGTTTGTCATATTTTTTGAATTTTTCTTAAAATATGTGGGTCAACCCCTACGAAAATATTGAGTTTTCGGTAAATGTTCTATTTACTAAAGGTTATATTCTTTAATGTTTTATAAAATTTGAAACCACATTCTTTATATGTATTATTGTATGCTTAAATCTTTTTAGGATAAGTTGGCATCTTTTTAATTTTTACACAATTATTTTAATAAGACTTTATTTCCTGCCTAAATTAGTGAAATAACACCTAAAATTTTTCTATTATCTCGAGAAACGGACACAACAAAGGATCCAAACCTCTTTGACCATCATCCTACGTCAGTGAACGATGCAACTATGTATTAAAATAAGATTGTCATAATTTTTAAATTTTGCTTAAAATATTTGGGTTAACCCCTACCAAAATATTGAGTTTTCGGTAAATGCTCTATTTACTAAAGGTTATAGTCTTTAATGTTTTATAAAATTTGTAACCACATTCTTTATTTGTAGTATTGTATTATTAACTCTTTTTAGGGTAAATTGGCATATTTTTTAATTTTACATAATTAATTTAATAAGACTTTATATGCTTCCTAAATTAGTGAAATAACCACTAAGAAATTTCTATTATCTCGAGAAACAAACACAACAAAGGATCCAAACCTCTTTGACCATCATCCTACGCCAGTGAACGATGCAACTATGTATTAAAATAAGATTGTCATAATTTTTCAATTTTTCTTAAAATATGTGGATTAACCCCTACGAAAATATTGAGTTTTCGGTAAATGCTCTATTTACTAAAGGTTATAGTCTTAATGTTTTAAAAAATTTGTAACCACATTTTTTATTTGTAGTATTGTATGATTAACTCTTTTTAGGGTAAATTGGCATCTTTTTTAATTTTACATAATTAATTTAATAAGACTTTATATACTGCCTAAATTAGTGAAATAACCACTAAGAAATTTTATTATCTCGAGAAACAGATACAACAAAGGAACCAAACCTATTTGACCATTATCCTACGTCAGTGAACAATGCAACTACGTATTAAAATAAGATTGTCATAATTTTTGAATTTTTCTTAAATTATGTGGGTTAACCCCTACGAAAATATTGAGTTTTCGGTAAATGCTCTGTTTACTAAAGGTTATAGTCATTAATATTTTATAAAATTTGTAACCACATTCTTTATATGTATAGTTGTATGCTTAACTATTTTTACGGTAAATTAGCATCGTTTTTAATTTTTACACAATTAATTTAATAAGACTTTATATGCTGACTAAATGAGTGAAATAACCACTAAAAAAATTCTATTATCTCGAAAAACGGACACAAGAAAGGATCCAAAACTCTTTGACCATCATCGTACGTCAGTGAACTGTTCAACTATGCATTAAAATAAGATTGTCATAATTTTTTATTTTTTCTTAAAATATGTGGGGTAACCCTACAAAAATATTGAGTTCTCGGTAAAGACTTTATTTATTAAAGGTTATAGCCTTTAATGTTTTATAAAATTTATAACCACATTCTTTATATATATTATTGTATGCTTAACTTATTTTAGGGTAAATTGTCATCATTTTTAGTTTTTACACAATTAATTTAATAAGACTTTATATACGGCCTAAATTAGTGAAATAACCACTAAGAAATTTCTATTATCTCGAGAAACGGACACAACAAAGGATCCAAACCTCTTTGACCATCATCCTACGTCAGTGAACGATGCAACTATGCATTAAAATAGGATTGTCATAATTTTTGAATTTTGTTTTATATAAGTGTGTTAACCCCTACGAAAATATTGAGTTTTCGGTAAATGCTCTATTTACTAAAGGTTATAGTCTTTAATGTTTTATAAATTTCTAAACACATTCTTTATATGTATTAATGTATGCGTAACTCTTGTTAGGATAAATTAGCATCGTTTTTAATTTTTACACAATTACTTTAATAAGACTTTATATGCTGCCCAAATTAGTGAAAGAACCACTAAGAAATTTCTATTATCTTGAGAAACGGACACAACTAAGGATCCAAACCTCTTTGACCATCATCCTACGCCAGTGAACGATGCAACTATGCATTAAAATAAGATTGTCATAATTTTTGATTTTTTCTTAAATTATGTGGGTTAACCCCTACGAAAATATTGAGTTTTTGGTAAATGCTCTGTTTACTAAAGGTTATAGTCATTAATGTTTTATAAAATTTGTAACCACATTCTTTATATGTATAATTGTATGCTTAACTCTTTTTAGGGTAAATTGACGACGTTTTTAATTTTTACACAATTAATTTAATATGACTTTATATGCTGCCTAAATGAGTGAAATAACCACTAAAGAAAAATCTATTATCTCGAAAAACGGACACAACAAAGGATTCAAAACTCTTTGACCATCATCGTACGTCAGTGAACAGTTCAACTATGCATTAAAATAAGATTGTCATAATTTTTATTTTTTCTTAAAATATATGGGTTAACTCCTAAGAAAATATTGAGTTCTCGGTAAAGACTCAATTTATTAAAGGTTATAGCCTTTAATGTTTTATAAAATTTATAACCACATTCTTTATATGTCTTATTGTATGCTTAACTTATTTTAGGGTAAATTGTCATCATTTTTAGTTTTTACACAATTAATTTAATAAGACTTTATATACTACCTAAATTTGTGATATAACCTCTAAGAAATTTCTATTATCTCGAGAAATGGTCACAACAAAAGATTTAAACCTCTTTGACCATCATACTACGTAAGTGAATGATGCAACTATGCATTAAACTAAGATTTTCATAATTTTTGAATTTTCTTAAAATATGTGGGTTAACCCCTACGAAAATATTGTGTTTTCGGTAAATGCTCTATTTACTAAAGGTTATAGACTTTAATGTTTTATAAATTTCTAACCACATTCTTTATATGTATTAATGTATGCTTAACTCTTGTTAGGGTAAATTGGCATCGTTTTTAATTTTTAAACAATTACTTTAATAAGACTTTATATGCTGCCCAAATTAGTGAAATAACCACTAAGAAATTTCTATTATCTTGAGAAACGGACACAACAAAGGATCCAAACCTCTTTGACCATCATCCTACGTCAGTGAACGATGCAACTATGCATTAAAATAAGATTATCATAATTTTTGAATTTTTTTTAAAATATGTGAGTTAACCCCTATGAAAATATTGAGTTTTCGGTAAATGCTCTATTTACTAAAGGTTATAGTCTTTAATGTTTTATAAAATTTATAATCACATTCTTTATATGTATTATTATATGCTTAACTCTTTTAGGGTAAATTGGCATCTTTTTAATTTTTACACAATTAATTTAATAAGACTTTATATGCTGCCTAAATTAGTGAAATAACCACTAAAAATTTTCTATTATCTCGAGAAACAGAATCAACAAAGGATCTAAACCTCTCCGACCATCATCCTACGCCAGTTTACGATGCAACTATGCATTAAAATAAGATTGTCATAATTTTTAAATTTTTCTTAAAATATGTGGGTGTTACCCTACGAAAATATTGAGTTTTCGGTAAATGCTCTATTTACTAAAGGTTATAGTCTTTAATGTTTTATAAAATTTATAACCACATTCTTTATATGTATTATTATATGCTTAACTCTTTTAGGGTAAATTGGCATCTTTTTAATTTTTACACAATTAATTTAATAAAACTTTATATGCTGCCTAAATTAGTGAAATAACCACTAAAATTTTTCTATTATCTCGAGAAACAGAATCAACAAAGGATCTAAACCTCTCCGACCATCATCCTACGCCAGTTTACGATGCAACTATGCGTTAAAATAAGATTGTCATAATTTTTAAATTTTTCTTAAAATATGTGGGTGTTACCCTACGAAAATATTGAGTTTTCGGTAAATACTCTATTTACTAAAGGTTTAGTCTTTAATATTTGATAAATTTCTAACCACATTCTTTATATGTATTAATGTATGTTTAACTCTTGTTAGGGTTAATTGGCATCGTTTTAATTTTTCAAAATTACTTTAATAAGACTTTATATGCTGCCTAAATTAGTGAAATAAGCACTAAGAAATTTCTATTATCTTGAGAAACGGACACAACAAAGGATCCAAACCTCTTTGACCATCATCCTACGTCAGTGAAAGATGCAACTATGCATTAAAATAAGATTGTCATAATTTTTGAATTTTTCTTAAAATATGTGGGTTAACTCCTACAAAAATATTGAGTTTTCGGTAAATGCTCTATTTACTTAAGGTTATAGTCTTTAATGTTTTTATAAATTTCTAACCATAATCTTTATATGTATTAATGTATGCTTAACTCTTGTTAGGGTAAATTGACATCGTTTTAATTTTTACCCAATTAATTTAATAAAACTTTATATGCTCCCTAAATTAGTGAAATAATCACTAAGAAATTTCTATTATCTTGAGAAACGGACACAACAAAGGATCCAAACCTCTTTGACCATCATCCTACGCCAGTGAACGATGCAACTTAGCATTAAAATAAGATTGTCATAATTTTTGATTTTTTCTTAAAATATGTGGGTTAACCCCTATGAAAATATTGAGTTTTCGGTAAATGCTCTATTTACTAAAGGTTATAGTCTTTAATGTTTTATAAAATTTGTAACCACATTCTTTATATGTATTATTGTATGATTAAATACTTTTAGGGGAAATTGGCATCGATTTTAATTTTTACACAATTAATTTAATAAGACTTTATATGTTGCCTTAATTAGTGAAATAACCACTAATTTTTTTCTATTATCTCGAGAAACGGACACAACAAAGGATCCAAAACTCTTTGACAATCATCCTACGTCAGTGAAGAGTGCAACTATGCCTTAAAATAAGATTGTAATATTTTTTAAATTTTTCTTAAAATATGTGGGTTAACCCCTACGAAAATATTGAGTTTTCGGTAAATGCTCTATTTACTAAATGTTATAGTCTTTAATGTTTTATAAAATTAAAAACCACATTCTTTATAAGTATTATTGTATGCTTAACTCTTTTTAGGGTAAATTGGAATCTTTTTAATTTTTAAATAATTAATTTAATAAGACTTTATATGCTGCCTAAATTAGTGAAATAACCACTACAAAATTTCTATTATCTCGAGAAACGTACACAACAAAGGTTCCAAACCTCTTTGACCATCATCCTATGTCAGTGAACAGTTCAACTATGCCTTTAAAGAAGATTGTCATGTTTTTTGATTTTTTTTTTTAAATATGTGGGTTAACCCCTACAAAAATATTGAGTTTTTGGTAAATGCTCTATTTACTAAAGGTTGTAGTCTTTAATGTTTTATAAATTTGTAACCACATTCTTTATATGTATAATTGTATGCTTAACTCTTTTTAGGGTAAATTGACATCGTTTTTAAATTTACACAATTAATTTAATAAGACTTTATATGTTGCCTAAATTAGTGAAATAACCACTAAAATTTGTCTATTATCTCGAAAAACGGACACAACAAAGGATCCAAACCTCTTTGACCATCATCCTATGTCAGTGAATGGTGCAAATATACATTAAAATAAGATTGTCATTTTTCAAATTTTTCTTAAAATATGTGGGTTAACCCCTACGAAAATATTGAGTTTTCGGTACATGCTTTATTTACAAAAAGTTATAGTCTTAAATGTTTTATAAAATTTGAAACCACATTCTTTACATGTATTATTGTATGCTTAACTCTTTTTAGGATAAATTGGCATCATTTTAATTTTTACACAATTAATTTAATAAGACTTTATTTACTGCCTAAATTAGTAAAATAACCACTAAAATTTTTCTATTATCTCGAGAAACGGACACAACGAACGATCCAAAGCTCTTTGACCATCATCCTACGTCAGTGAACGATGCAACTATACATTAAAATAAGATTGTCATATTTTTTAAATTTTTCTTAAAATATATGGGTTAACCTCTACGAAAATATTGAGTTTTCGGTAAATGCTCTATTTACTAAAGGTTGTAGTCTTTAATGTTTTATAACATTTGTAACCACATTCTTTATATGTATTATTGTATGCTTATCTCTTTTTAGGGTAAATTGGCATGTTTTTAATTTTTACATAATTAATTTAATAAGACTTTTTATGCTGCCTAAATTAGTGAATTAACCACTAAGAAATTTCTATTATCTCGAGAAACGGACACAACAAAGGATCCAAACCACTTTGACCATCATCCTACGTCAGTGAACGATGCAACTATGCATTAAAATAAGATTGTCATATTTTTTGAATTTTTCTTAAAATATGTGGGTTAACCCCTACGAAAATATTGAGTTTTCGGTAAATGCTCTATTTACTAAACGTTATAATCTTTAATGTTTTATAAAATTTGGAACCACATTCTTTATATGTATTATTGTATGCTTAATTCTTTTTAGGGTAAATTGGCATCATTTTAATTTTTACATAATTAATTTAATAAGACTTTATATGCTGCCTAAATTAGTGAATTAACCACTAAGAAATTTCTATTATCTCGAGAAACGGACACAACAAAGGATCCAAACCTCTTTGACCATCATCCTACATCAGTGAACGATGAAACTATGCATTAAAATAAGATTGTCATATTTTTTGAATTTTTTTTAAAATATGTGGGAAAACCCCTACGAAAATATTGAATTTTCGGTAAATGCTCTATTTACTAAACGTTATAGTCTTTAATGTTTTATAAAATTTGAAACATATTCTTTATATGTATAATTATATGCTGAACTCTTTTCTGGGTAAATTGGCATCATTTTTAATTTATACACAATTAATTTAATAAAACTTTATATGATACCTAAATTAGTGAAATAACCAGTAAAAAGTTTCTATTATCTCAAAAAACGGACACAACAAAGGATCCAAACCTCTTTGACCATCATCCTATATATGTGAACGGTGCAAATATACATTAAAATAAGATTGTCATATTTTTTGAATTTTTCTTAAAAATATGTGGGTTAACCCCTACGAAAATATTGAGTTTTCGGTAAATGTTCTATTTACTAAAGGTTATATTCTTTAATGTTTTATAAAATTTGAAACCACATTCTTTATATGTATTATTGTATGCTTAACTCTTTTTAGGATAAATTAGCATCTTTTTAATTTTTTACACAATTATTTAAATAAGACTTTATTTCCTGCCTAAATTAGTGAAATAACACCTAAAATTTTTCTATTATCTCAAGAAACAGACACAACAAAGGATCCAAACCTCTTTGACCATCATACTACGTCAGTGAACGATGCAACTATGCATTAAAATAATATTGTCATAATTTTTGAATTTTTCTTAAAATATGTGGGTTAACCCCTACGAAAATATTGAGTTTTCGGTAAATGCTCTATTTACTAAAGGTTATAGTCTTTAATGTTTTATAAAATTTGTAACCACATTCTTTATATGTACTATTGTATGCTTAACTATTTTTAGGGTAAATTGGCATCGTTTTTAATTTTTACACAATTAATTTAAAAAGACTTCATATGTTGCCTAAATTTGTGAAACAACCACTAAAACAATTCTATTATCTCTAGAAACGGACACAACAAAGGATCCAAACCTCTTTGACCATCATCCTACGTCAGTGAACAGTGCAACTATGCCTTAAAATAAGATTGTCATATTTTTTGAATTTTTCTTAAAATATGTGGGTTAACCCCTACGAAAATATTGAGTTTTTGGTAAATGCTCTATTTACTAAAGGTTGTAGTCTTTAATGTTTTATAACATTTGTAACCACATTCTTTATATGTATTATTGTATGCTTAACTCTTTTTAGGATAAATTGGCATCTTTTTAATTTTTACATAATTAATTTAATAAGACTTTATATGCTGCTTAAATTAGTGAATTAACCACTAAGAAATTTCTATTATCTCGAGAATCGGACACAACAAAGGATCCAAACCTCTTTGACCATCATCCTACGTCAGTGAACAATGCAACTATGCATTAAAATAAGATTGTCATATTTTTTGAGTTTTTCTTAAAATAAGTGGGTTAACCCCTACGAAAATAGTAAGTTATCGGTAAATGCTCTATTTACTAAACGTTATAGTCTTTAATGTTTTATAAAATTTGAAACCACATTCTTTATATGTATTATTGTATGCTTAATTCTTTTTAGGGTAAATTGGCATCTTTTTAAGTTTTACATAATTAATTTACCAAGACTTTATATGCTGCCTAAATTAGCGAATTAACCACTAAGAAATTTCTATTATCTCGAGAAACAGACACAACAAAGGATCCAAACCTCTTTGACCATCATTCTACGTCAGTGAACGATGCAACTATGCATTAAAATAAGATTGTCATATTTTTTGAAATTTTCTTAAAATATGTGGGTTAACCCCTACGAAAATATTGAGTTTTCGGTAAATGCTCTATTTACTAAAGGTTGTAGTCTTTAATGTTTTATAACATTTGTAACCACATTCTTTATATGTATTATTGTATGCTTAACTCTTTTTAGGATAAATTGGCATCTTTTTAATTTTTACATAATTAATTTAATAAGACTTTTTATGCTGCCTAAATTAGTGAATTAACCACTAAGAAATTTCTATTATCTCGAGAAACGGACACAACAAAGGATCCAAACCTCTTTGACCATCATCCTACGTCAGTGAACGATGCAACTATGCATTAAATAAGATTGTCATATTTTTTGAATTTTTCTTAAAATATGTGGGTTAACCCCTACGAAAATATTGAGTTTTCGGTAAATGCTCTATTTACTAAACGTTATAGTCTTTAATGTTTTATAAAATTTGGAACCACATTCTTTATATGTATTATTGTATGCTTAATTATTTTTAGGGTAAATTGGCATCTTTTTAATTTTTACATAATTAATTTAATAAGACTTTATATGCTGCCTAAATTAGTGAATTTACCACTAAGAAATTTCTATTATCTCGAGAAACGGACACAACAAAGGATCCAAACCTCTTTGACCATCATCCTACGTCAGTGAACGATGAAACTATGCATTAAAATAAGATTGTCATATTTTTTGAATTTTTTTTAAAATATATTGGAAAACCCCTACGAAAATATTGAGTTTTCGGTAAATGCTCTATTTACTAAACGTTATAGTCTTTAATGTTTTATAAAATTTGAAACACATTCTTTATATGTATAATTATATGCTGAACTCTTTTCTGGGTAAATTGGCATCGTTTTTAATTTATACACAATTAATTTAATAAAACTTTATATGATACCTAAATTAGTGAAATAACCACTAAAAAGTTTCTATTATCTCAAAAAACGGACACAACAAAGGATCTAAACCTCTTTGACCATCATCCTACATCAGTGAACGGTGCAAATATACATTAAAATAAGATTGTCATATTTTTTGAATTTTTCTTAAAAATATGTGGGTTAACCCCTACGAAAATATTGAGTTTTCGGTAAATGTTCTATTTACTAAAGGTTATATTCTTTAATGTTTTATAAAATTTGAAACCACATACTTTATATGTATTATTGTATGCTTAACTCTTTTTAGGATAAATTAGCATCTTTTTAATTTTTACACAATTATTTTAATAAGACTTTATTTGCTGCCTAAATTAGTGAAATAACACCTAAAAATTTTCTATTATCTCAAGAAACAGACACAACAAAGGATCCAAACCTCTTTGACCATCATACTACGTCAGTGAACGATGCAACTATGCATTAAAATAATATTGTCATAATTTTTGAATTTTTCTTAAAATATGTGGGTTAACCCCTACGAAAATATTGAGTTTTCGGTAAATGCTCTATTTACTAAAGGTTATAGTCTTTAATGTTTTATAAAATTTGTAACCACATTCTTTATATGTACTATTGTATGCTTAACTATTTTTAGGGTAAATTGGCATCGTTTTTAATTTTTACACAATTAATTTAAAAAGACTTTATATGTTGCCTAAATTTGTAAAACAACCACTAAAATAATTCTATTATCTCGAGAAACGGACACAACAAAGGATCCAAACCTCTTTGACCATCATCCTACGTTAGTGAACAGTGCAACTATGCCTTAAAATAAGATTGTCATATTTTTTGAATTTTTCTTAAAATATGTGGGTTAACCCCTACGAAAATATTGAGTTTTTGGTAAGTGCTCTATTTACTAAAGGTTGTAGTCTTTAATGTTTTATAACATTTGTAACCACATTCTTTATATGTATTATTGTATGCTTAACTCTTTTTAGGATAAATTGGCATCTTTTTAATTTTTACATAATTAATTTAATAAGACTTTATATGCTGCTTAAATTAGTGAATTAACCACTAAGAAATTTTTATTATCTCAAGAATCGGACACAACAAAGGATCCAAACCTCTTTGACCATCATCCTACGTCAGTGAACGATGCAACTATGCATTAAAATAAGATTGTCATATTTTTTGAATTTTTCTTAAAATATGTGGGTTAACCCCTACGAAAATATTGAGTTTTCGGTAAATGCTCTATTTACTAAAGGTTATAGTCTTTAATGTTTTATAAAATTTGTAACCACGTTCTATATATGTATTATTGTATGCTTAACTATTTTTAGGGTAAATTGGCGTCGTTTTTATTTTTTACACAAAGAATTTAAAAAGACTTTATATGTTGCCTAAATTTGTGAAATAACCACTAAAATAATTCTATTATCTCGAGAAACGGACACAACAAAGGATCCAAACCTCTTTGACCATCATACTATGTCAGTGAACGATGCAACTATGCATTAAAATAATATTGTCATAATTTTTGAATTTTTCTTAAAATATGTGGGTTAACCGCTACGAAAATATTGAGTTTTCGGTAAATGCTCTATTTACTAAAGGTTATAGTCTTTAATGTTTTATAAAATTTGTAACCACATTCTTTATATGTATTATTGTATGCTTAACTATTTTTAGGGTAAATTGGCATCGTTTTAATTTTTACACAATTAATTGAAAAAGACTTTTTATGTTGCCTAAATTTGTGAAATAGCCACTAAAATATTTCTATTATCTCGAGAAACGGACACAACAAAGGATCCAAACCTCTTTGACCATCATCCTACGTCAGTGAACAGTGCAACTATGCCATAAAATAAGATTGTCATATTTTTTGAATTTTTCTTAAAATATGTGGGTTAACCCCTACGAAAATATTGACTTTTCGGTAAATGCTCTATTTACTAAACGTTATAGCCTTTAATGTTTTATAAAATTTGAAACCACATTCTTTATATGTATTATTGTATGCTTAACTCTTTTTAGGATAAATTGGCATCTTTTTAATTTTTACACAATTATTTTAATAAGACTTTATTTACTGCCTAAATTAGTGAAAAACACCTAAAATTTTCTATTATCTCAAGAAACGGACACAACAAAGGATCCAAACCTCTTTGACCATCATACTACGTCAGTGAACGATGCAACTATGCATTAAAATAATTTTGTCATATTTTTTGAATTTTTCTTAAAATATGTGGGTTAACCCCTACGAAAATAGTGAGTTATCGGTAAATGCTCTATTTACTAAAGGTTGTAGTCTTTAATGTTTTATAACATTTGTAACAACATTCTTTATATGTATTATTGTATGCTTAACTCTTTTTAGGGTAAATTGGGATCTTTTTAGTTTTTACATAAATAATTTAATAAGACTTTATATGCTGCCTAAATTAGTGAATTAACCACTAAGAAATTTTTATTATCTCAAAAAACAGACACAACAAAGGATCCAAACCTCTTTGACCATCATCCTATGTCAGTGAACGATGCAACTATGCATTAAAATAAGATTGTCATATTTTTTGAATTTTTTCTTAAAATATGTGGGTTAACCCCTACGAAAATAGTGAGTTATCGGTAAATGCTCTATTTACTAAAGGTTGTAGTCTTTAATGTTTTATAACATTTGTAACAACATTCTTTATATGTATTATTGTATGCTTAACTTTTTTTAGGGTAAATTGGCATCTTTTTAGTTTTTACATAAATAATTTAATAAGACTTTATATGCTGCCTAAATTAGTGAATTAACCACTAAGAAATTTTTATTATCTCGAAAAACAGACACAACAAAGGATCCAAACCTCTTTGACCATCATCCTATGTCAGTGAACGATGCAACTATGCATTAAAATAGGATTGTCATATTTTTTGAAATTTTCTTAAAATCTGTGGGTTAACCCCTACGAAAATATTGAGTTTTCGGTAAATGCTCTATTTACCAAAGGTTATAGCCTTTAATGTTTTATAAAATTTGAAACCACATTCTTTATATGTATTATTGTATGCTTAACTCTTTTTAGGATAAATTGGCATCTTTTTAATTTTTACACAATTATTTTAATAAGACTTTATTTACTGCCTAAATTAGTGAAAAAACACCTAAAAGTTTTCTATTATCTCAAGAAACGGACACAACAAAGGATCCAAACCTCTTTGACCATCATACTACGTCAGTGAACGATGCAACTATGCATTAAAATAATATTTTCATAATTTTTGAATTTTTCTTAAAATATGTGGGTTAACCCCTACGAAAATATTGAGTTTTCGGTAAATGCTCTATTTACTAAAGGTTATAGTCTTTAATGTTTTATAAAATTTGTAACCACGTTCTTTATATGTATTATTGTATGCTTAACTATTTTTAGGGTAAATTGGCGTCGTTTTTATTTTTTACACAAAGAATTTAAAAAGACTTTATATGTTGCCTAAATTTGTGAAATAACCACTAAAATAATTCTATTATCTCGAGAAACGGACACAACAAAGGATCCAAACCTCTTTGACCATCATACTACGTCAGTGAACGATGCAACTATGCATTAAAATAATATTGTCATAATTTTTGAATTTTTCTTAAAATATGTGGGTTAACCCC
>MU105946.1:73957-171336 GCA_012274485.2 Sinapis alba | reverse complement strand
GTAAATGCTCTATTTACTAAAGGTTGTAGTCTTTAATGTTTTATAACATTTGTAACCACATTCTTTATATGTATTATTGTATGCTTAACTCTTTTTAGGGTAAATTGGCATCTTTTTAGTTTTTACATAATTAATTTAATAAGACTTTGTATACTGCCTAAATTAGTGAATTAACCACTAAGAAATTTCTATTATCTCGAAAAACGGACACAACAAAGGATCCAAACCTCTTTGACCATCATCCTACGTCAGTGAACGATGCAACTATGCATTAAAATAAGATTGTCATATTTTTTGAATTTTTCTTACAATATGTGGGTTAACCCCTACGAAAATATTGAGTTTTCGTTAAATGCTCTATTTACTAAAGGTTGTAGTCTTTAATGTTTTATAACATTTGTAACAACATTCTTTATATGTACTATTGTATGCTTAACTATTATTAGGGTAAATTGGCATCATTTTTAATTGATACACAATTAATTTAATAAGACTTTATATGATGCCTAAATTAGTGAAATAACCACTAAAAAGTTTCTATTATCTCAAAAAACGGACACAACAAAGGATCCAAACCTCTTTGACCATCATCCTATGTCAGTGAACGGTGCAAATATACATTAAAATAAGATTGTCATATTTTTTGAATTTTTCTTAAAATATGTGGGTTAACCCCTACGAAAATATTGAGTTTTCGGTAAATGTTCTATTTACTAAAGGTTATATTCTTTAATGTTTTATAAAATTTGAAACCACATTCTTTATATGTATTATTGTATGCTTAACACTTTTTAGGATAAGTTGGCATCTTTTTAATTTTTACACAATTATTTTAATAAGACTTTATTTGCTGCCTAAATTAGTGAAATAACACCTAAATTTTTTCTATTATCTCAAGAAACGGACACAACAAAGGATCCAAACCTTTTTGACCATCATACTACGTCAGTGAACGATGCAACTATGCATTAAAATAATATTGTCATAATTTTTGAATTTTTCTTAAAATATGTGGGTTAACCCCTATGAAAATATTGAGTTTTCGGTAAATGCTCTATTTACTAAAGGTTATAGTTTTTAATGTTTTATAAAATTCGTAACCACATTCTTTATATGTATTATTGTATGCTTAACCATTTTTAGGGTAAATTGGCATCGTTTTTAATTTTTACACAATTAATTTAAAAAGACTTTATATGTTGCCTAAATTTGTGAAATCTCCACTAAAATAATTCTATTATCTCGAAAAACAGACACAACAAAGGATCCAAACCTCTTTGACCATCATCCTATGTCAGTGAACAGTGCAACTATGCCTTAAAATAAGATTGTCATGTTTTTTGAATTTTTTTTTAAATATGTGGGTTAACCCCTACGAAAATATTGAGTTTTTGGTAAATGCTCTATTTACTAAAGGTTGTAGTCTTTAATGTTTTATAACATTTGTAACCACATTCTTCATATGTATTATTGTATGCTTAACTCTTTTTAGGGTAAATTGATATCTTTTTAGTTTTTACATAATTAATTTAATAAGACTTTATATGCTGCCTAAATTAGTGAAATAACCACTAAGAAATTTCTATTATCTCGAAAAACGGACACAACAAAGGATCCAAACCTCTTTAACAACTATGCATTAAAATAAGATTGTCATATTTTTTGAATTTTTCTTACAATATGTGGGTTAACCCCTACGAAAATATTAAATTTTCGGTAAATGCACTATTTACTAAAGGTATAGTCTTTAATGTTTTTTAAATTTGTAAACACATTCTTTATATGTATAATTATATGCTGAACTCTTTTCTGGGTAAATTGGCATCATTTTTAATTGATACACAATTAATTTAATAAGACTTTATATGATGCCTAAATTAGTGAAATAACCACTAAAAAGTTTCTATTATCTCAAAAAACGGACACAACAAAGGATCCAAACCTCTTTGACCATCATCCTATGTCAGTGAACGGTGCAAATATACATTAAAATAAGATTGTCTTATTTTTTGAATTTTTCTTAAAATATGTGGGTTAACCCCTACGAAAATATTGAGTTTTCGGTAAATGTTCTATTTACTAAAGGTTATATTCTTTAATGTTTTATAAAATTTGAAACCACATTCTTTATATGTATTATTGTATGCTTAACTCTTTTTAGGATAAGTTGGCATCTTTTTAATTTTTACACAATTATTTTAATAAGACTTTATTTGCTGCCTAAATTAGTGAAATAACACCTAAAAGTTTTCTATTATCTCAAGAAACGGACACAACAAAGGATCCAAACCTCTTTGACCATCATACTACGTCAGTGAACGATGCAACTATGCATTAAAATAATATTGTCATAATTTTTGAATTTTTCTTAAAATATGTAGGTTAACCCCTACGAAAATATTGAGTTTTCGGTAAATGCTCTATTTACTAAAGGTTATAGTCTTTAATGTTTTATAAAATTTGTAACCACGTTCTTTATATGTATTATTGTATGCTTAACTATTTTTAGGGTAAATTGGCATCGTTTTTATTTTTTACACAAAGAATTTAAAAAGACTTTATATGTTGCCTAAATTTGTGAAATAACCACTAAAATAATTCTATTATCTCGAGAAACGGACACAACAAAGGATTCAAACCTCTTTGACCATCATACTACGTCAGTGAACGATGTAACTATGCATTAAAATAATATTGTCATAATTTTTGAATTTTTCTTAAAATATATGGGTTAACCCCTACGAAAATATTGAGTTTTCGGTAAATGCTCTATTTACTAAAGGTTATAGTTTTTAATGTTTTATAAAATTTGTAACCACATTCTTTATATGTATTATTGTATGCTTAACCATTTTCAGGGTAAATTGGCATCATTTTTAATTTTTACACAATTAATTTAAAAAGACTTTATATGTTGCCTAAATTTGTGAAATAACCACTAAAATAATTCTATTATCTCGAGAAACGGACACAACAAAGGATCCAAACCTCTTTGACCATCATCCTACGTCAGTGAACGATGCAACTATGCATTAAAATAAGATTGTCATATTTTTGAAGTTTTCTTACAATATGTGGGTTAACCCCTACAAAAATTTTGAGTTTTCGGTAAATGCTCTATTTACTAAAGGTTATAGTCTTTAATGTTTTATAAAATTTGTAACCACATTCTTTATATGTATTATTGTATGCTTAACTATTTTTAGGGTAAATTGGCATGTTTTTAATTTTTACATAATTAATTTAATAAGACTTTATATGCTGCCTAAATTAGTGAAATAACCACTAAGAAATTTCTATTATCTCGAGAAACGGACACAACAAAGGATCCAAACCTCTTTGACCATCATCCTACGTCAGTGAACGATGCAACTATGCATTAAAATAAGAATGTCATAATTCTTGAATTTTTCTTAAAATATGTTGGTTAACCCCTACAAAAATATTAAATTTTCGGTAAATGCTCTATTTACTAAAGGTTATAGTCTTTAATGTTTTGTAAATTTGTAAACACATTCTTTATATGTATAATTATATGCTGAACTCTTTTCTGGGTAAATTGGCATCAATTTTAATTGATACACAATTAATCTAATATGACTTTATATGATGCCTAAATTAGTGAAATAACCACTAAAAAGTTTCTATTATCTCAAAAAACGGACACAACAAAGGATCCAAACCTCTTTGACCATCATCCTATGTCAGTGAACGATGCAAATATACATTAAAATAAGATTGTCATATTTTTTGAATTTTTCCTAAAATATGTGGGTTAACCCCTACGAAAATATTGAGTTTTCGGTAAATGTTCTATTTACTAAAGCTTATATTCTTTAATGTTTTATAAAATTTGAATCCACATTCTTTATATGTATTATTGTATGCTTAACTCTTTTTAGGATAAGTTGGCATCTTTTTAATTTTTACACAATTATTTTAATAAGACTTTATTTGCTGCCTAAATTAGTGAAATAACACCTAAAATTTTTCTATTATCTCAAGAAACGGACACAACAAAGGATCCAAACCTCTTTGACCATCATACTACGTCAGTGAACGATGCAACTATGCATTAAAATAATATAGTCATAATTTTTGAATTTTTCTTAAAATATGTGGGTTAACCCCTACGAAAATATTGAGTTTTCGGTAAATGCTCTATTTACTAAAGGTTATAGTCTTTAATGTCTTATAAAATTTGTAACCACGTTCTTTATATGTATTATTGTATGCTTAACCATTTTTAGGGTAAATTGGCATCGTTTTTAATTTTTACACAATTAAATGAAAAAGACTTTTTGTGTTGCCTAAATTTGTGAAATAGCCACTAAAATAATTCTATTATCTCGAGAAACGGACACAACAAAGGATCCAAACTTCTTTGACCATCATCCTACGTCAGTGAACGATGCAACTATGCATTAAAATAATATTGTCATAATTTTTGAATTTTTCTTAAAATATGTGGGTTAACCCCTACGAAAATATTGAGTTTTCGGTAAATGCTCTATTTACAAAGGTTATAGTCTTTAATGTTTTATAAAATTTGTAACCACGTTCTTTATATGTATTATTGTATGCTTAACTATTTTAAGGGTAAATTGGCATCGTTTTTATTTTTTACACAAAGAATTTAAAAAGACTTTATATGTTGCCTAAATTTGTGAAATAACCACTAAAATAATTCTATTATCTCGAGAAACGGACACAACAAAGGATCCAAACCTCTTTGACCATCATACTACGTCAGTGAACGATGCAACTATGCATTAAAATAATATTGTCATAATTTTTAAATTTTTCTTAAAATATGTGGGTTAACCCCTACGAAAATATTGAGTTTTCGGTAAATGCTCTATTTACTAAAGGTTATAGTTTTTAATGTTTTATAAAATTTGTAACCACATTCTTTATATGTATTATTGTATGCTTAACCATTTTCAGGGTAAATTGACGTCATTTTTAATTTTTACACAATTAATTTAAAAAGACTTTATATGTTGCCTAAATTTGTGAAATAACCACTAAAATAATTCTATTATCTCGAGAAACGGACACAACAAAGGATCCAAACCTCTTTGACCATCATCCTACGTCAGTGAACAGTGCAACTATGCCTTAAAATAAGATTGTCATGTTTTTTGAATTTTTCTTAAAATATGTGGGTTAACCCCTACGAAAATATTGAGTTTTTGGTAAATACTCTATTTACTAAAGGTTGTACTCTTTAATAATTTATAACATTTGTAACCACATTCTTTATATGTATTATTGTATGCTTAACTATTTTTAGGGTAAATTGGCATGTTTTTAATTTTTACATAATTAATTTAATAAGACTTTATATGCTGCCTAAATTAGTGAAATAACCACTAAGAAATTTTATTATCTCGAGAAACGGACACAACAAAGGATCCAAACCTCTTTGACCTTCATCCTACGTCAGTGAACGATGCAACTATGCATTAAAATAAGAATGTCATAATTCTTGAATTTTTCTTAAAATATGTTGGTTAACCCCTACGAAAATCTTAAATTTTCGGTAAATGCTCTATTTACTAAAGGTTATAGTCTTTAATGTTTTGTAAATTTGTAAACACATTCTTTATATGTATAATTATATGCTGAACTCTTTTCTGGGTAAATTGGCATCGTTTTTAATTTATACACAATTAATTTAATAAGACTTTATATGATGCATAAATTAGTGAAATAACCACTAAAAAGATTCTATTATCTCAAAAAACGGACACAACAAAGGATCCAAACCTCTTTGACCATCATCCTATGTCAGTGAACGGTGCAAATATACATTAAAATAAGATTGTCATATTTTTTGAATTTTTCTTAAAATATGTGGATTAACCCCTACGAAAATATTGAGTTTTCGGTAAATGTTCTATTTACTAAAGGTTATATTCTTTAATGTTTTATAAAATTTGAAACCACATTCTTTATATGTATTATTGTATGCTTAACTCTTTTTAGGATAAGTTGGCATCTTTTTAATTTTTACACAATTTTTTTAATAAGACTTTATTTGCTGCCTAAATTTGTGAAATAACACCTAAAAATTTTCTATTATCTCAAGAAACGGACACAACAAAGGATCCAAACCTCTTTGACCATCATACTACGTCAGTGAACGTTGCAACTATGCATTAAAATAATATTGTCATAATTTTTAAATTTTTCTTAAAATATGTGGGTTAACCCCTACGAAAATATTGAGTTTTCGGTAAATGCTCTATTTACTAAAGGTTATAGTCTTTAATGTTTTATAAAATTTGTAACCACATTCTTTATATGTATTATTGTATGCTTAACTATTTTTAGGGTAAATTGGCATCGTTTTTAATTTTTACACAATTAATTGAAAAAGACTTTTTATGTTGCCTAAATTTGTGAAATAGCCACTAAAATAATTCTATTATCTCGAGAAACGGATACAACAAAGGATCCAAACCTCTTTGACCATCATCCTACGCCAGTGAACAGTGCAACTATGCCTTAAAATAAGATTGTCATATTTTTTGAATTTTTCTTAAAATATGTGGGTTAACCCCTACGAAAATATTGAGTTTTTGGTAAATGCTCTATTTACTAAAGGTTGTAGTCTTTAATGATTTATAACATTTGTAACCACATTCTTTATATGTATTATTGTATGCTTAACTCTTTTTAGGGTAAATTGGCATCTTTTTAGTTTTTACATAATTAATTTAATAAGACATTATATGCTGCATAAATTAGTGAATTAACCACAAAGAAATTTCTATTATCTCGAAAAAAGGACACAACAAAGGATCCAAACCTCTTTGACCATCATCCTACGTCAGTGAACGATGCAACTATGCATTAAAATAAGATTGTCATATTTTTTGAATTTTTCTTAAAATATATGGGTTAACCCCTACGAAAATATTGAGTTTTTGGTAAATGCTCTATTTACTAAAGGTTGTAGTCTTTAATGTTTTATAACATTTGTAACAACATTCTTTATATGTATTATTGTATGCTTAACTCTTTTTAGGGTAAATTGGCATCTTTTTAGTTTTTACATAAATAATTTAATAAGACTTTATATGCTGCCTAAATTAGTAAATTAACCACTAAGAAATTTCTATTATCTCGAAAAACGGATACAACAGAGGATCCAAACCTCTTTGACCATCATCCTACGTCAGTGAACGATGCAACTATGCATTAAAATAAGATTGTCATATTTTTGAATTTTTCTTAAAATATGTGGGTAAATGCTCTATTTACTAAAGGTTGTAGTCTTTAATGTTTTATAACATTTGTAACAACATTCTTTATATGTATTATTGTATGCTTAACTCTTTTTAGGGTAAATTGGCATCTTTTTAGTTTATACATAAATAATTTAATAAGACTTTATATGCTGCCTAAATTAGTGAATTAACCACTAAGAAATTTCTATTATCTCGAAAAACGGACACAACAAAGGATCCAAACCTCTCTGACCATCATCCTACGTCAGTGAACGATGCAACTATGCATTAAAATAAGATTGTCATATTTTTTGAATTTTTCTTACAATATGTTGGTTAACCCCTACGAAAATATTGAGTTTTCGGTAAATTCTCTATTTACTAAAGGTTATAGTCTTTAATGTTTTATAAAATTTGTAACCACATTCTTTATATGTATTATTGTATGCTTAACTATTTTTAGGGTAAATTGGCATGTTTTTAATTTTTACATAATTAATTTAATAAGACTTTATATGTTGCCTAAATTAGTGAAATAACCACTAAGAAATTTCTATTATCTCGAGAAACGGACACAACAAAGGATCCAAACCTCTTTGACCATCATCCTACGTCAGTGAACGATGCAACTATGCATTAAAATAAGAATGTCATAATTCTTGAATTTTTCTTAAAATATGTTGGTTAACCCCTACGAAAATCTTAATTTTTCGGTAAATGCTCTATTTACTAAAGGTTATAGTCTTTAATGTTTTGTAAATTTATAAACACATTCTTTATATGTATAATTATATGCTGAACTCTTTTCTGGGTAAATTGGCATCGTTTTTAATTTATACACAATTAATTTAATAAGACTTTATATGATGCCTAAATTAGTGAAATAACCACTAAAAAGTTTCTATTATCTCAAAAAACGGACACAACAAAGGATCCAAACCTCTTTGACCATCATCCTATGTCAGTGAACGGTGCAAATATACATTAAAATAAGATTGTCATATTTTTTGAATTTTTCTTAAAATATGTGGGTTAACCCTTACGAAAATATTGAGTTTTCGGTAAATGTTCTATTTACTAAAGGTTATATTCTTTAATGTTTTATAAAATTTGAAACCACATTCTTTATATGTATTATTGTATGCTTAACTCTTTTTAGGATAAGTTGGCATCTTTTTAATTTTTACACAATTATTTTAATAAGACTTTATTTGCTTCTTAAATTAGTGAAATAACACCTAAAAATTTTCTATTATCTCAAGAAACGGACACAACAAAGGATCCAAACCTCTTTGACCACCATACTACGTCAGTGAACGTTGCAACTATGCATTAAAATAATATTGTCATAATTTTGAATTTTTCTTAAAATATGTGGGTCCCTACGAAAATATTGAGTTTTCGGTAAATGCTCTATTTACTAAAGGTTATAGTCTTTAATGTTTTATAAAATTTGTAACCACATTCTTTATATGTATTATTGTATGCTTAACTATTTTTAGGGTAAATTGGCATCGTTTTTAATTTTTACACAATTATTTTAAAAAGACTTTTTATGTTGCCTAAATTTGTGAAATAGCCACTAAAATAATTCTATTATCTCGAGAAACGGACACAACAAAGGATCTAAACCTCTTTGACCATCATCCTACGTCAGTGAACAGTGCAACTATGCCTTAAAATAAGATTGTCATATTTTTTGAATTTTTCTTAAAATATGTGGGTTAACCCCTATGAAAACATAGAGTTTTTGGTAAATGCTCTATTTACTAAAGGTTGTAGTCTTTAATGTTTTATAACATTTGCAACAACATTCTTTATATGTATTATTGTATGCCTAACTCTTTTTAGGGTAAATTGGCATCTTTTTAGTTTTTACATAAATAATTTAATAAGACTTTATATGCTGCATAAATTAGTGAATTAACCACTAAGAAATTTCTATTATCTCGAAAAACGGACACAACAGAGGATCCAAACCTCTTTGACCATCATCCTACGTCAGTGAACGATGCAACTATGCATTAAAATAAGATTTTCATATTTTTTGAATTTTTCTTACAATATGTGGGTTAACCCCTACGAAAATATTGAGTTTTCGGTAAATGTTCTATTTACTAAAGGTTATATTCTTTAATGTTTTATAATATTTGAAACCACATTCTTTATATGTATTATTGTATGCTTAACTATTTTTAGGGTAAATTGGCATGTTTTAAATTTTTACATATTTAATCTAATAAGACTTTATATGCTGCCTAAATTAGTGAAATAACCACTAAGAAATTTCTATTATCTCGAGAAACGGATACAACAAAGGATCCAAACCTCTTTGACCATCATCATACGTCAGTGAACGATGCAACTATGCATTAAAATAAGAATACCATAATTCATGAATTTTTCTTAAAATATGTTGGTTAACCCATACGAAAATCTTAAATTTTCGGTAAATGCTCTATTTACTAAAGGTTATAGTCTTTAATGTTTTGTAAATTTGTAAACACATTCTTTATATGTATAATTATATGCTGAACTCTTTTCTGGGTAAATTGGCATTGTTTTTAATTTATACACAATTAATTTAATAAAACATTCTATGATGCCTAAATTAGTGAAATAACCACTAAAAAGTTTCTATTATCTCAAAAAAACAGACACAACAAAGGATCCAAACCTCTTTGACCATCATTCTATGTCAGTGAACGGTGCAAATATACATTAAAATAAGATTGTCATATTTTTTGAATTTTTCTTAAAATATGTGGGGTAACCCCTACGAAAATATTGAGTTTTCGGTAAATGTTCTATTTACTAAAGGTTATATTCTTTGATGTTTTATAATATTTGAAACCACATTCTTTATATGTATTATTGTATGCTTAACTCTTTAAGGATAAATTGGTATCTTTTTAATTTTTACACAATTATTTTAATAAGACTTTATTTGCTGCCTAAATTAGTGAAATAACACCTAAAAATTTTCTATTATCTCAAGAAACGGAAACAACAAAGGATCCAAACCTCTTTGACCATAATCCTACGTCAGTGAACGTTGCAACTATGCATTAAAATAAAATGTCATAATTTTTGAATTTTTCTTAAAATATATGGGTTAACCCCTACGAAAATATTGAGTTTTCGGTAAATGCTCTATTTACTAAAGGTTATAGTCTTTAATATTTTATAAAATTTGTAACCACATTCTTTATATGTATTATTGTATGCTTAACTCTTTTTGGGTTAAATTGGCATCATTTTTAATTTTTACACAATTAATTTAAAAAGACTTTATATGTTGCCTAAATTTGTGAAATAACCACTAAAATAATTCTATTATCTCGAGAAACGGACACAACAAAGGATCCAAACCTCTTTGACCATCATCCTACGTCAATGAACAGTGCAATTATGCCTTAAAATAAGATTGTCATATTTTTGAATTTTTCTTAAAATATGTGGGTTAACCCCTACGAAAATATTGAGTTTTTAGTAAATGCTCTATTTACTAAAGGTTGTAGTCTTTAATGTTTTATAACATTTGTAACAACATTCTTTATATGTATTATTGTATGCTTAACTCTTTTTAGGGTAAATTAGCATATTTTTAATTTTTACACAATTAAATTAAAAAGACTTTATATGTTGCCTAAAATTGTGAAATAACCACTAAAATAATTCTATTATCTCGAGAAACGGACACAATAAAAGATCCAAACCTCTTTGACCATCATCCTACGTCAGTGAACGATGCAACTATGCATTAAAATAAGATTGTCATAATTTTTCAATTTTTCTTAAAATATGTGGGTCAACCCCTACGAAAATATTGAGTTTTTGGTAAATGCTATATTTACTAAAGGTTATAGTCTTTAATGTTTTATAACATTTGTAACCACATTCTTTATATGTATTATTGTATATTTAACTCTTTTAGGGTAAATTGGCATCTTTTAAGTTTTTACATAATTAATTTAATAAGACTTTCTATGCTGCCTTAATTAGTGAAATAACCACTAAATGTTTTCTATTATCTCAAGAAACGGACACAACAAAGGATCCAAACCTCTTTGACCATCATCCTACGTCAGTGAACAATGCAACTATGCATTAAAATAAGATTGTCATAATTTTTGATTTTTTCTTAAAATATGTGGGTTAACCCCTACGATAATATTGAGTTTTCGATAAATGCTCTATTTACTAAAGGTTATAGTCTTTGATGTTTTATAAAATTTGTAACCACATTCTTTATATGTATTATTAAGTGCTTAACTCTTTTTGGGTTAAATTGGCATCGTTTATAATTTTTACACAATTAATTTAAAAAGACTTTATATGTTGCCTAAATTTGTGACATAACCACTAAAATAATTCTATTATCTCGAAAAACGGACACAACAAAGAATCCAAACCTCTTTGACCATCATCCTACGTCAGTGAACGAAGCAACAATGCCTTAAAATAAGATTGTCATATTTTTGAATTTTTCTTAAAATATGTGGGTTAACCCTTACGAAAATATTGAGTTTTCGGTAAATGCTCTATTTACTAAAGGTTATAGTCTTTAATGTTTTATAAAATTTGAAACCACATTCTTTATATGTATTATTGTATGTTTAACTCTTTTTAGGATAAATTGACATCTTTTTAATTTTTACACAATTAATTTAATAGATTTTCTTTGCTGCCTGAATTAGTGAAATAACCACTAAAAAATTCTATTATCTCGAGAAACGGACACAACAAAGGATCCAAACCTCTTTGACCATCATCCTACGTCAGTGAGCGATTCTACAATGCATTAAAATATGATTTTTATAATTTTTAAATTTTCCTTAAAATATGTGGGTTAATCCCTACGAAAATATTGAGTTTTAGGTAAATGCTCTATTTAGTAAAGTTATAGTCTTTAATGTTCTATAAAATTTGTAACCACATTCTTTATATGTATTATATTATGCTTAACTCTTTTTAAGGTAAATTGGCATCGTTTTTAATTTTTACACAATTAATTTAATACGATTTTATATGTTGCCTAAATTTGTGAAATAACCACTAAAACAATTCTATTATCTCAAGAAACGGACACAACAAAGGATCCAAACCTCGTTGACCATCATCCTACGTCAGTAAACAGTGCAATTATACCTTAAAATAAGATTGTCATATTTTTTTAATTTTTCTTAAAATATTTGGGTTAACCCCTACGAAAATATTGAGTTTTCGGTAAATGTTCTATTTACTAAAGGTTATAGTCTTTAATGTTTTATAAAATTTGTAACCACATTCTTTAAATGTATTACTATATGCTTAAATCTTTTTAGGGTAAATTGGTATCTTTTTAATTTTTACATAATTAATTTAATAAGACTTTATATGCTGCCTAAATTAGTGAATTAACCACTAAGAAATTTCTATTATCTCGAGAAACGGACACAACAAAGGATCCAAACCTCTTTGACCATCATCCTACGTCAGTGAACGATGCAACTATGCATTAAAACAATATTTTCATAATTTTTGAATTTTTCTTAAAATATGTGGGTTAACCCCTATGAACATATTGAGTTTTCGGTAAATGCTCTATTTATTAAAGTTTATAGTCTTTAATGTTTTATAAAATTAGTAACCACATTCTTTATATGTATTATTGTTTGCTTAACTATTTTTAGGATAAATTGACATCGCTTTTTATTTTTACATAATTAATTTAATAAGACTTTATATGTTGCCTAAATTAGTGAAATAACCATTAAAAGTTTTCTATTATCTCGAGAAACGGACACAAAAAGGATCCAAAACTCTTTGATCATCATCCTACGTCAGTGAACGATGCAACTATGCATTAAAATAGGATTGTCATAATTTTGTATTTTTCTTAAAATGTGTGGGTTAACCCCTTCGAAAATATTGAGTTTTCGGTCAATGCTCTATTTAATAAAGGTTATAGTCTTTAATGTTTCATAAATTTCTAACCACATTATTTATAAGTATTAATGTATTCTTAACTCTTGTTAGGGTAAATTGGAATCATTTTTAATTTTTACACAATTACTTTAATAAGACTTTAAATGCTGCCCAAATTAGTGAAATAACCACTAAGAAATTTCTATTATCTTGAGAAACGGACACAACAAAGGATCCAAACCTCTTTGACCATCATCCTATGTCAGTGAACGATGCAACTATGCATTAAAATAAGATTATCATAATTTTTGATTTTTTCTTAAAATATGTGGGTTTTCGGTAAATGCTCTATTTACTAAAGGTTATAGTCTTTAATGTCTTATAAAATTTGTAACCACATTCTCTATATGTATTATTATATGCTTAACTCTTTTAGGGTAAATTGGCATCTTTTTAATTTTAACATAATTAATTTAATAAGACTTTATATGCTGCCTAAATTAGTGAATTAACCACTAAGAAATTTATATTATCTCGAGAAATGGACACAACAAAGGATCCAAACATCTTTGACCATCATCCTACGTCAGTGAATTATGCAACTATGCATTAAAATAAGATTGTCATAATTTTTGAATTTTTCTTAAAATATGTGGGTTAACCTCTACAAAAATATTGAGTTTTCTGTAAATGCTCTATTTACTAAAGGTTATAGTTTTTAGAGTCTTATAAATTTCTAACCAAATTCTTTATATGTATTAATGTATACTTAACTCTTTTTAGGGTAAATTGGCATCGTTTTAAACTTTTACATAATTAATTTAATAAGACTTTAAATGCTGCCTAAATTAGTAAAATAACCACTTAGAAATTTTTATTATCTCGAGAAACGGACACAACAAAGGATCCAAAACTCTTTGATCATCATCCTACGTCAGTGAACGATGCAACTATACATTAAAATAGGATTGTCATAATTTTTGAATTTTTCTTAAAAAATGTGGGTTATAGTCTTTACTAAAGGTTACTAAAGATTATAGTCTTTAATGTTTTATAAAATTTGTAACCACATTCTTTATATGTATTATTGTATTCCTAACTCTTGTTAGGGTAAATTGGCATCATTTTTAATTTTTACACAATTACTTTAATAAGACTTTAAATGCTGCCCAAATTAGTGAAATAACCACTAAGAAATTTCTATTATCTTGAGAAACGGACACAACAAAGGATCCAAACCTCTTTGACCATCATCCTATGTCAGTGAATGATGCAACTATGCATTAAAATAAGATTGTCATAATTTTTGATTTTTTCTTAAAATATGTGGGTTAACCCCTACGAAATATTGAGTTTTCGGTAAATGCTCTATTTACTAAAGGTTATAGTCTTTAATGTCTTATAAAATTTGTAACCACATTCTCTATATGTATTATTATATGCTTAACTCTTTTAGGGTAAATTGGCATCTTTTTAATTTTTACATAATTAATTTAATAAGACTTTATATGCTGCCTAAATTAGTGAATTAACCACTAAGAAATTTATATTATCTCGAGAAACGGACACAACAAAGGATCCAAACATCTTTGACCATCATCCTACGTCAGTGAATTATACAACTATGCATTAAAATAAGATTGTCATAATTTTTGAATTTTTCTTAAAATATGTGGGTTAACCCCTACAAAAATATTGGGTTTTCTGTAAATGCTCTATTTACTAAAGGTTATAGTTTTTAGTGTCCTATAAATTTCTAACCAAATTCTTTATATGTATTAATGTATACTTAACTCTTTTTAGGGTAAATTGACATCGTTTTAAACTTTTACATAATTAATTTAATAAGACTTTAAATGCTGCCTAAATTAGTAAAACAACCACTTAGAAATTTTTATTATCTCGAGAAACAGACACAACAAAGGATCCAAAACTCTTTGATCATCATCCTACGTCAGTGAACGATGCAACTATACATTAAAATAGGATTGTCATAATTTTTGAATTTTTCTTAAAAAATGTGGATTAACCCCTACGAAAATATTGAGTTTTCGATAAATGCTCTATTTACTAAAGGTTATAGTCTTTAATGTTTTATAAAATTTGTAACCACATTCTTTATATGTATTAATGTATTTGTAACTCTTGTTAGGGTAAATTGGCATCATTTTTAATGTTTACGCAATTACTTTACTAAAACTTTAAATGCTGCCTAAATTAGTGAAATAACCACTAAGAAATTTCTATTATCTTGAGAAACGGACACAACAAAGGATCCAAACCTCTTTGACCATCATCATATGTCAGTAAAAGTTGAAACTATGCACTAAAATAAGATTGTCATAATTTTTGAATTTTTCTTAAAATATGTGGGTTAACCCATACAAAAATATTGAGTTTTCGGTAAATGCTCTATTTACTAAAGGTTATAGTCTTTAATGTTTTATAAAATTTGTAACCACATTCTTTAATTGTATTAGTGTATTCTTAACTCTTGTTAGGGTAAATTGGCATTACTTTTAATTTTTACACAATTACTTTAATAAGACTTTAAATGCTGCCCAAATTAGTGAAATAACCACTAAGAAATTTCTATTACATTGAGAAACGGACACAACAAAGGATCTAAACCTCTTTGACCATCATCCTATGTCAGTGAACGATGCAACTATGCATTAAAATAAGATTTTCATAATTTTTGATTTTTTCTTAAAATATGTGGGTTAACCCCTACGAAATATTGAGTTTTCGGTAAATGCTCTATTTACTAAAGGTTATAGTCTTTAATGTCTTATAAAATTTGTAACCACATTGTCTATATGTATTATTGTATGCTTAACTCTTTTTAGGGTAAATTGGTATCTTTTTAATTTTTACATAATTAATTTAATAAGACTTTATATGCTGCCTAAATTAGTGAATTAACCACTAAGAAATATCTATTATATCGAGAAATGGACACAACAAAGGATCCAAACATCTTTGACCATCATCCTACGTCAGTGAATTATGCAACTATGCATTAAAATAAGATTGTCATAATTTTTGAATTTTTCTTAAATTATGTGGGTTAACCCTTACAAAAATATTGAGTTTTCGGTAAATGCTCTATTTACTAAAGGTTATAGTCTTTAATATTTTATAAAATTTGTAACCACATTCTTTATATGTGTTATTGTATTCTTAACTCTTGTTAGAGTAAATTGGCATCATTTTTAATTCTTACACAATTACTTTAATAAGACTTTAAATGCTGCCCAAATTAGTGAAATAACCATTAAGAAATTTCTATTATCTTGAGAAACGGACACAACAAAGGATCCAAACATCTTTGACCATCATCCTACGTCAGTGAACGATGCAACTATGCATTAAAATAAGATTGTCATAATTTTTTATTTTTTCTTAAAGTATGTGGGTTAACCCCTACGAAATATTGAGTTTTCGGTAAATGCTCTATTTACTAAAGGTTATAGTCTTTAATGTCTTATAAAATTTGTAACCACATTCTCTATATGTATTATTGTATGCTTAACTGTTTTTAGGGTAAATTGGCATCTTTTAATTTTTACATAATTAATTTAATAAGACTTTATATGATGTCAAAATTAGTGAATTAACCACTAAGAAATTTCTATTATCTCGAGAAATGGACACAACAAAGGATCCAAACGTTTTTGACCATCATCCTACTTTAGTGAATTATGCAACTATGCATTAAAATAAGTTTGTCATAATTTTTGAATTTTTCTTAAAATATGTGGGTTAACCCCTACGAAAATATTGAGTTTTCAGTAAATGCTCTATTTACTAAAGGTTATGGTCTTTAATGTTTTATAAATTTCTAACCACATTTTTTATATATATTAATGTATGCTTAACTCTTGTTAGGGTAAATTGACATCGTTTTTAATTTTTACACAATTACTTTATAAGACTTTATATACTGCTTAAATTAGTGAAATAACCATTAAGAAATTTCTATTATCTCGAGAAACGGCCACAACAAAGGATCCAAACCTCTTTGACCATCATCCTACGTCAGTGAAAGATGCAACTATGCATTAAAATAAGATTGTCATAATTTTTGAATTTTTCTTAAAATATGTGGGTAAACCCCTACGAAAATATTGAGTTTTCGGTAAATGCTCTATTTACTAAAGGTTATAGTCTTTAATGTTTTATAAAATTTGTAACCACATTCTTTATTTGTATTAATGTATTCTTAACTCTTGTTAAGGTAAATTGGCATTACTTTTAATTTTTACACAATTACTTTAATAAGACTTTAAATGCTGCCCAAATTAGTGAAATAACCACTAAGAAATTTCTATTATCTTGAGAAACGGACACAACAAAGGATCCAAACCTCTTTGACCATCATTCTATGTCAGTGAACAATGCAACTATGCATTAAAATAAGATTGTCATAATTTTTGATTTTTTTCTTAAAATATGTGGGTAAACCCCTACGAAATATTGAGTTTTCGGTAAATGCTCTATTTACTAAAGGTTATAGTCTATAATGTCTTATAAAATTTGTAACCACATTCTCTATTTGTATTATTGTATGCTTAACTGTATTTAGGGTAAATTGGCATCTTTTTAATTTTTACATAATTAATTTAATAAGACTTTATATGCTGCCTAAATTAGTGAATTAACCACTAAGAAATTTCTATTATCTCGAGAAATGGACACAACAGAGGATCCAAACATCTTTGACCATCATCCTACGTCAGTGAATTATGCAACTATGCATTAAAATAAGTTTGTCATAATTTTTGAATTTTTCTTAAAATATGTGGGTTAACCCCTACAAAAATATTGAGTTTTCGGTAAATGCTCTATTTACTAAAGGTTATAGTTGACAAAAAAAAAAAAAAAACTAAAGGTTATAGTCTTTAATGTTTTATAAAATTTGTAACCACATTCTTTATATGTATTATTGTATTCCTAACTCTTGTTAGGGTAAATTGGCAACATTTTTAATTTTTACACAATTACTTTAATAAGACTTTAAATGCTGCCCAAATTAGTGAAATAACCACTAAGAAATTTCTATTATCTCGAGAAACGGACACAACAAAGGATCCAAACCTCTTTGACCATCATCCTACGTCAGTGAACAGTGCAACTATGCCTTAAATAAGATTGTCATATTTTTGAATTTTTCTTAAAATATGTGGGTTAACCGCTACGAAAATATTGAGTTTTCGGTAAATGCTCTATTTACTAAAGGTTATAGTCTTTAATGTTTTATAAAATTTGTAACCACATTCTTTATATGTATAATTGTATGCTTAACTCTTTTTAGGGTAAATTGACATCGTTTTTAATTTTTACACCATTAATTTAATAAGACTTTATATGTTGCCTAAATTAGTGAAATAACCACTAAAAATTTTCTATTATTTTGAAAAACGAACACAACAAAGGAGCCAAACTTATTTGACCATCATCCTATGTCAGTGAACGGTGCAACTGTGCATTAAAATAAGATTGTCATATTTTTTGAAGTTTCTTAAAATATGTGGGTTAACCACCCCCTACGAAAATATTGAGTTTTCGGTAAATGCTCTATTTACTAAAGGCTATAGTCTTTAATGTTTTATAAAATTTGTAACCACATTCTTTATATGTATTATTGTATGCTTAAATCTTTTTAGGATAAATTGGCATCTTTTAATTTTTTACATAATTAATTTAATAAGACTTTATATGCTGCCTAAATTAGTGAATTAACCACTAAGAAATATCTATTATCTCGAGAAATGGACACAACAAAGGATCCAAACCTCTTTGACCATCATCCTACGTCAGTGAATTATGCAACTATGCCTTAAAATAAGATTCTCATAATTTTTGAATTTTTCTTAAAATATATGGGTTAACCCCTACGAAAATATTGAGTTTTCGGTAAATGTTCTATTTACTATAGGTTATAGTCTTTAATGTTTTATAAATTCCTAACCAAAATTTTTATATGTATTAATGTATGCTTAACTCTTTTTAGGATAAATTGGTATCGTTTTTAATTTTTACACAATTAATTTAATAAGACTTTAAATGTTGCCCAAATTAGTAAAATAACCACTGAGAAATTTCTATTATCTCGAGAAACGGACACAACAAAGGATCCAAACCTCTTTGACCATCATCCTACGTCAGTGAACGATGCAACTATGCATTAAAATAATATTGTCATAAGTTTTGAATTTTTCTTAAAATATGTGAGTTAACCCCTACGAAAATATTGAGTTTTCGGTAAATGCTTTATTTACTAAAGGTTATAGTCTTTAATGTTTTATAAAATTTGTAACCACATTCTTTATATGTATTATTGTATGCTTAACTCTTTTTAGGGTAAATTAGCATTTTTTAATTTTTACACAATTAATTTAATAAGACTTTCTATGTTGCCTAAATTAGTGAATTAACCACTAAACAATTTCTATTATCTCGAGAAACGGACACAACAAATGATCCAAACTTCTTTGACCATCATCCTACGTCGGTGAACGATGCAACTATGCATTAAAATAAGTTTGTCATAATTTCTGAATTTTTCTTAAAATATTTGGGTTAACCCCTACAAAAATATTGAGTTTTCGGTAAATACTGTATTTACTAAAGGTTATAGTCTTTAATGTTTTATAAAATTTGTAACCACATTCTTTATATGTATTAATGTATTTCTAACTCTTGTTAGGGTAAATTGGCACCATTTTTAATTTTTACACAATTAATTTAATAAGACTTTAAATGCTGCCCAAATTAGTAAAATAACCACTGAGAAATTTATATTATCTCGAGAAACGGACATAACAAAGAATCCAAACCTCTTTGACCATCATCCTACGTCAGTGAACGATGCAACTATGCATTAAAATAAGATTGTCATAATTTTTGAATTTTTCTTAAAATATGTGGGTTAACCCCTACGAAAATATTGAGTTTTCGGTAAATGCTTTATTTACTAAAGGTTATAGTCTTTAATGTTTTATAAAATTTGTAACCACATTCTTTATATGTATTATTGTATGATTAACTCTTTTTAGGGTAAATTAGCATCGTTTTTAATTTTTACAAAATTAATTTAATAAGACTTTCTATGTTGCCTAAATTAGTGAATTAACCACTAAACAATTTCTATTATCTCGAGAAACGGACACAACAAATGATCCAAACCTCTTTGACCATCATCCTACGTCGGTGAACGATGCAACTATGCATTAAAATAAGAATGTCATAATTTTTGAATTTTTCTTAAAATATGTGGGTTAACCCCTACGAAAATATTGAGTTTTCGGTAAATACTCTATTTACTAAAGGTTATAGTCTTTAATATTGTATAAATTTCTATCCATATTATTTATATGTATTAATGTATGTTTAACTCTTGTTAGGGTTAATTGGCATCATTTTTAATTTTTACAGAATTACTTTAATAAGTTTTTATATGCTGCCTTAATTAGTCAAATAACCACTAAGAAATTTCTATTATCTTGAGAAACGGACACAACAAAGGATCCAAACATATTTGACCATCATCCTATGTCAGTGAACGGTGCAACTGTGCATTAAAATAAGATTGTCATATTTTTTGAATTTTTCTTAAAATATGTGGGTTAACCCCTACGAAAATATTGAGTTTTCCGTAAATGCTCTATTTACTATAGGTTATAGTCTTTAATGTTTTATAAATTCCTAACCAAATTCTTTATATGTATTAATGTATGCTTAACTCTTTTTAGGATAAATTGGCATGTTTTTAATTTTTACACAATTAATTTAATAAGTCTTTAAATGCTGCCCAAATTAGTAAAATAACCACTGAGAAATTTCTATTATCTCGAGAAACGGACACAACAAAGAATCCAAACCTCTTTGACCATCATCCTACGTCAGTGAACGATGCAACTATGCATTAAAATAAGATTGTCAAAAATTTTGAATTTTTCTTAAAATATGTGGGTTAACCCCTACGAAAATATTGAGTTTTCAGTAAATGCTCTATTTACTAAAGGTTATGGTCTTTAATGTTTTATAAATTTCTAACCACATTTTTTATATATATTAATGTATGCTTAACTCTTGTTAGGGTAAATTGACATCGTTTTTAATTTTTACACAATTACTTTATAAGACTTTATATATTGCTTAAATTAGTGAAATAACCATTAAGAAATTTCTATTATCTCGAGAAACGGCCACAACAAAGGATCCAAACCTCTTTGACCATCATCCTACATCAGTGAAAGATGCAACTATGCATTAAAATAAGATTGTCATAATTTTTGAATTTTTCTTAAAATATGTGGGTAAACCCCTACGAAAATATTGAGTTTTCGGTAAATGCTCTATTTACTAAAGGTTATAGTCTTTAATGTTTTATAAAATTTGTAACCACATTCTTTATATTTATTATTGTATGCTTAAATCTTTTTAGGGTAAATTGACATTGTTTTTTATTTTTACTCAATTAATTTAATAAGACTTTCTATGTTGCCTAAATTAGTGAATTAACCACTAAACAATTTCTATTATCTCGAGAAACGGACACAACAAATGATCCAAACCTCTTTGACCATCATCCTACGTCAGTGAACGATGTAACTATGCATTAAAATAAGATTGTCATAGTTTTTGAATTTTTCTTAGAATATGTGGGTTAACCCCTACGAAAATATTAAGTTTTCGGTAAATACTCTATTTACTAAAGGTTATAGTCTTTAATATTTTATAAATTTCTAACCATATTATTTATATGTATTAATGTATGCTTAACTCTTATTAGGGTTAATTGGCATCATTTTTAATTTTTACAGAATTACTTTAATAAGTTTTTATATGCTGCCTTAATTACTCAAATAACCACTAAGAAATTTCTATTATCTTGAGAAACGGACACAACAAAGGATCCAAACCTCTTTGACCATCATCCTATGTCAGTGAACGATTCAACTATGCATTAAAATAGGATTGTCATAATTTTTGAATTTTTCTTAAAATATGTGGGTTAACCCCTACGAAAATATTGAGTTTTCGGTAAATGCTCTATTTACTAAAGGTTATAGTCTTTAATATTTTATAAAATTTGTAACCACATTCTTTATATGTATTATTGTATGCTTAACTCTTTTTAGGGTAAATTGGCATCTTTTTAATTTTTACATAATTAATTTAATAAGATTTTATATGCTTCCTAAATTAGTGAAATAACCACTAAGAAATTTCTATTATCTCGAGAAACGGACACAACAAAGGATCCAAACCTCTTTGACTATCATCCTACGTCAGTGAAGAATGCAACTATGCATTAAAATAAGATTTTTATATTTTCTGAATTTTTCTTAAAATATGTGGGTTAACCCCTACGAAAATATTGAGTTTTCGGTAAATACTTAATTACTAAAGGTTATAATCTTTAATGTTTTATAAAATTTGTAACCACATTCTTTATATATATTATTGTATGCTTAACTCTTTTTAGGGTAAATTGGCATCGTTTTTAATTTTTACACAATTAATTTAATATGACTTTCTATGCTGCCTAAATTAGTGAAATAACCACTAAAAATTTTCTATTATCTCGGGAAACGGACACAACTAAGGATCTAAACCTCTTTGAACATCATTCTATGTCAGTTAACGATGCAACTATGCATTAAAATAAGATTGTCATAATTTTTGAATTTTTCTTAAAATATGTGGGTTTAACCCTTATGAAAATATTGAGTTTTGGTAAATGCTTTATTTACTAAAGGTTATAATCTTTAATGTTTTATAAAATTTGTAACCACATTCTTTATATGTATTATTGTATGCTTAACTCTTTTTAGGGTAAATTGGCATCGTTTTTAATTTTTACACAATTAAATTAATATGACTTTCTATGCTGCCTAAATTAGTGAAATAACCACTAAAAATTTTCTATTATCTCGGGAAACGGACACAACAAAGGATCTAAACCTCTTTGAACATCATTCTATGTCAGTTAACGATGCAACAATGCATTAAAACAAGATTTTCATAATTTTTGAATTTTTCTTAAAATATGTGGGTTAGCCCCTACGAAAATATTGAGTTTTCGGTAAATGCTCTATTTACTAAATGTTAGTCTTTAATGTTTTTTTTTTAATTTCTAACCACATTCTTTATATGTATTAATGTATTCTTAACTATTTTTATGGCATATTGGTATCGTTTTTAATTTTTACACAATTAATTTAATAAGACTTTATATACTACCTAAATTAGTGAAATAACCACTAAGAAAATTCTTTTATCTCGAGAACCGGACACAACAATGGATCCAAACCTCTTTTACCATCATCCTACGTCAGTGAACGATGCAAGTATGGATTAAAATAAATTTATCATAATTTTGGAATTTTTCTTAAAATATGTGGTTTAACCCCTACGAAAATATTGAGTTTTTGGTAAATGCTCTATTTACTAAAGGTTATAGTCTTTAATATTTTAAAAATTTCTAACCACATTATTTATATGTATTTATGTATGCTTAACTCTATTTAGGATAAATTGGCGTCGTTTTTAATTTTTACAGAATTAATTTAATAAGACTTTATATACTGCCTAAGTTAGTGAAATAACCACTAATAATTTTTTATTATCTCGAGAAACGGACACAACAAAGGATCCAAACATCTTTGACCATCATCTTACGTCAGTGAATAATGCAACTATGCATTAAAACAAGATTGTCCCAATTTTTGATTTTTTCTTAAAATATGTGGGTTAACCCCTACGAAAATATTGAGTTTTTGGTAAATGCTCTATTTACTAAAAGTTATAGTCTTTAATGTTTTAGAAAATTTCTAACCACATACTTTATATGTATTAATGCTTTCTTAACAATTTTTAGGGTATATTTGCATAGTTTTTAATTTCTACACAATTAATTTAATAAAACTTTATATATTGCATAAATTACTAGAATAACCACTAAGAAATTTCTCTTATTCCGAGAAACGGACACAATGAAGGATACAAACCTCTTTGACCATCATCCTACGTCGGTGAACGATGCAACTATGCATTAAAACAAGATTGTCATAATTTTTGAATTTTATCTTAAAATATGTGGGTTAACCCCTACGAAAATATTGAGTTTTCGGAAAATGCTCTATTTACTAAAGGTTAAAGTCTTTAATGTTTTAGAAAATTTCTAACCACTCTCTTTATATGTATTAATGTATGTTTAACTCTTTTTAGTGTAAATTGGCATCGTTTTTAATTTTTATATAATTAATTTAATAAGACTTTATATATTACCTAAATTAGTGAAATAACCACTAAGAAATTTCTGTTATCTCTTGAAACGGACACAACAAAGGATACAAACCTCTTTGACCATCATTCTACGTCAGTGAACGATGCTACTATGCATTAAAACAAGATTGTCATAATTTATTATTTTTTCTTAAAATATGTGGGTTAACCCCTGTGAAAAATATTGAGTTTTTTGGTAAATATTATATATACCAAAGCTTATAGTAGTTAATGTTTTTAAAAATTTCTAAACACATTCTTCATTTGTATTAATGTATGTTAAACTCTCTTTTCGGATGAACGGTCATTGTTTCTACTTTTCAAACAATTAATTTAATTGAACTTCATATAATGTCTAGAGAAACGAAGACAACAAATCATCCAAACCTCTTTGATCATCATCCTACGTCAGAGAACGGTGCAATTATGCATATAAAAAATTCATAATTTTAAAAAAAAATTTAGAATATGTGGGTTAACCCCTACGAAAATAATGAGTTTTTCAGTAAATGTTGTATATACCAAAGCTTATATTCTTTAATATTTTTTTTTTAATTTTTAATCATATTCTTCATTTGTATTAATATATGCTAAACTCTCTTTCAAGGTTAATGGTCATCATTTTTAATATTAAAATAATTAATTTATATACAGACTAAATTAGTGGAATAATCAATAAGAAATATCTATTATCTAGAGAAACGGAGACAACAAAGGATTCAAAACTCTTTGACAATCATCCTATGTCAGTGAACGATGTATGAAACTATGCATTAAAACATGATTTTCATAATTTTTAAATTTTTCTTAAAATATGTGGGTTGACCCCTACGAAAATATTAAATTTTTCGGCAAATCCTCTATATACCAAAGCTTATGTTCTTTAATTTTTTTTTTAATTTCTAACCACATTCTTCATTTGTATTAATATATGTTAAACTCTCTTTCAGGGTGAATGGCTATCGTTTCTAATTTTCAAACAATTAATTTAATTAAACTTCATATATTGTATAAATTAGTGGAATAACCAATAAGAAATGTCTATTCTCTAGAGAAATTGAGAAAACAAAGGATCCAAACATTTTTGACCATCATCCTAAGTCAGTGAACGATGTAATTATGCATTAATTGTCATAATTTCTGAATTTTATTTAAAGTATTTGGGTTAACCCCTACAAAAATATTAAGTTTTCGGTAAATGCTCTATATACCAAAGCTTATAATCATTACTGTTTTTTTTTTAATTTCTAATCACATTCTTTATTTGTATTAATGTATGGTAAACTCTTTTTCAGGTTAAATGGGAATGGTTTCTAATTTTTAAACAATTAATTTAATAAAACTTCTTATTCTGACTAAATCAGTGGAATAACAACTAAAAATATCTAATTTTTAGACAAACGGAGAAACCAAAGGATACAAACCTCTTTGGCCGTCATTCTACATCAGTGAACGACGAAATTATCCATTTTAACAAGATTGACAAAATTTTATAATTTTTCCTAAAATATGTGGATAACAATCCCTGCAAAAATATTAAGGTTTTCGGTAAATGTTGTATATACCAAAGCTTGTAGTCTTTAATTTTTTAAAAAAAATTATAACCACATTATTCATTTGTATTAATGTACGGTAAACTCTTTTTCAGGATAAATGGTCATCATTTCTAGTTTTTAAATAATTAATTTAATTAAACTTCATATACTGTCTAAATGAGTGGAATAAACACTAATAAAATATACTCCCTCCGTTTCAAATTATTTGTCGTTTTAGAGTAGAATTTTTGTTTCAAAATAAATGTCGTTTTCGGTTTTCAATACAAAATTTATTGATAATATTTTTTACTCTATTTTTCTATTGGTTGATATATGGTTAGGTGTATTGGTAATAGTGTTTTTATTTTGAAAATATGTAAAATTAAATATTTTCTTAATCTGTGTGCATAAACCTAGAATGACAACTAATATGAAACGGAGGGAGTATACTCTAGAGAAACGGAGACAATAAAGGATCTAAATCTCTTTGACCATTATCCTACGTCAGTGAACGATGCAACTATGCATTAAAACAAAATTGTCATAATTTTTTAAAAATAAAATAAAATATGTGGGTTAACCCCTACTAAAATATTGTTTTTAGTAAATGCTATATATACCAAAGCTTATATTCTTTAATGTTTTTAAAAAAATTAACCATATTCTTCATTTGTATTAATATATGCTAAACTCTCTTTCAGGATGAATGGTCATTGTTTCTAATTTTGAAACAATTAATTCAGTTAAACTTCATTTACTGTCTAAATTAGTGGAATAACCATTAAAAATATCTATTATGTAGAGAAATAGAGACAACAAAGGATCCAAACCTATTTGACCAACATCATATGTCATTGAACAATGCAACTATGCGTTAAACAAAATTGTCATTATTGAATTTTTCTTAAAATATAGGGGTTAACCCTATGAAAATGTTAAGTTTTTCGGTAAATGCTCTATATACCGAAGATTATATTCTTTAATGTTTTAAAAAAAATTTAACCACATTCTTTTTGTATTAATCTATCCTAAACTCTCTTTCTGGGTGAATGTTCATTGTTTCTAATTTTCAACGCGTTCCAATTACTATTAGTGTGTTTTATAAGTTATCTAGAATGAGAAGCTATGTTTTTCAATTAAACTTCAAAACTAAAATCCTTTTGAACCTAATGTTTATTAGGCTCTGTAAATTCTGAAAGAGATTTTCAGTTCTGGTTTATATGTTTCTTGTTAATATGCTGATACGGAATGAACCATTGAAAATGAATATGCAAAATTGTGGGCTAAAGCCATGTTTCTCTTCTTTCAAGTTTCATTTCTCTTATATTTTTTTCCACAAAGATATATAATAAAACCTGATGCAGGAGTTACACAGGCAAGAACCCTGACCAAAATACCAACTACAGAGGATTCAAAGAATCCACCCCAGATGCCAACTACAGGGAAGTCTGAAAGCTGATAACCAACAGTTTATGATCTGTAACCTACCTGCTTGTGATAGAAAGTGTTCCGTGCAAGTAACCGGTCACTGTCTTCCTTTTTGTAACAAGTATCTATCTTGGCAAAGGCTAATTGATTTAAAGATATAAACTTAGACAGTATACATTTTAATCTATTACCAAGTATCTCTGATAATATTTATGTAGTACGTTTCAGCATGAGATATACCAATAGCTAGTTGATGTAATTAGTGTAGTTGGTGTATATCAATGATTTATGTAAACTGATATTTAATACTAAGATTTTGATATCGCACATGATACGTATGTTTTATATACATTAATCCTTTATTTTAAATCAATAGTTTTTTCCTACATTATTTAAAAATGATAATATGGCTTTTTAATTTATAAACTATTATATTACTCAAACTAAAGTTTAGTATGAGAAGTTAGGTTGGAATAGAACAAGAGACAACAAAAAACAATTCTCTATGAAAAGCGCAAACGATCTTCGCTAGGAAATCCGCAGTCCTGTTTGCACTTGAGGTTGGTAAACAATCTTGAAAATTTTCACTTATAATTGCTAACTTTTTTAGTTTCATTGAAAATCTTGGCTATATTGTTGGTTCTTGAAATCTAAAATCAGTTCCTTAAAATATGTTCCAAAATATCTATAGGTTGAGTATTATAACATACTTTCCATCGTCCAAGAGAGTACCTTTTGTTTTGTATGTAGAGATGACTCATGGCTCCTTTGGTTTTTTATCCCCATAAATTTGTCCTTGCCTGAAAAAATTTTCCAAACTTATCTACAGCCGCTGAATTGTGATTTAAGATTCCATGATCCATCTACCATAAAAAGGCTATGTAAGCTTACAGCTTGAGCAGTCATTGGATGATGTTGTGATTGCTTTTCCTTTGTGTCCATTGCATTTGCTTCAAACCATGTTTGACATTCACCATTTGCCTGCTTTACTAACTCTAAAGGATTTCTTGTGATTCCTCTAAATAATGTATGGTTTCAAAATTTCTAAAGATACCATATTATTCATGGATAAGGATCTCTATATATTCAGTATCAATTTTCGCCAATATAGATAGTCCAAATTGGTATAAACATTGGATACCAGAAAAAAACGATGGGCATGATGGTGTACATAGATGATAATATCCAAAGTTGGTGGACATTCAAAGATAGTATGATCTACATATTCATCAATATCCACATATCTAGGATAGCGATTATCATATCGCATAAGATGACGTATTAGATTTTCTGTTACCGCTAAATGTCATGTTTCAATCTGAGGAGCACTGATTTTACAAGCAAAGACACGAAGCTTAGTAATACTAGGTTCTGTTAACATGGTCTCAGGTTCGTGATTTAGAATATTCATAGACATCCAATATCCCCATTTTATACTATACAAGCCATTCTTCGTATAACACCAACAAAAGTTATTGTGTCGTGTGGATTGGGTTACAGCCAAACTCCGAATAAGTGATATATCCTCCAGTACAACTAGAATCTTCAATATCTTCACATTCCATTATTTAGGCTTATCATGGATAAAATCACTCGATGTCATTCTTAGGTGAACTACCAAAACAATAGGTCGAGCGTGCCTTGCAGGAATCGCTGGAATCCAGGGATCTTCTAATCTCAAAACAAGAGTGCACTTTTTGTTTGATTTCCAAAGCCAATAAAGGTTTACCTGCTGATAAACTTGTCCATATGTAAGAAGGGTTATCAGTAGAACTTGAACACAAAGGCGAACTATTTTGTAAAACTTTTCACAGAGCACTTTTGCGAGAAGAGAGTCTGACAATTCTACTAGCCTCCATAACTTTTTGGCCAACAAAGCAATATTAAATTTATGGATCATACAGAAATCAAAACGGCTTTCATCTTTTGGACTACAAAGTTTTTTCTATTTTGTCCAATGCATCCCTTTTTAGGTGTGTTTGAAAGGGAAAATTCCTTACAAAAACCTGAACTAATTTTTCATTTGCTACAATAATATATAAACTATTTTGGATCCCCATTTAATATACAATCTATTTTTGATACCCAATTAATCCATGATCTATTAAAATCGTTAAAGTTTTATACCACTAAACTAAAAACGTCAACCCGATAAACAGATTCATTAAAAATTGTTAATTTTAATTAGAGAAAGTTTCCAAAATATACATGATCTAAATTTCATTTTCTATTAAAATACATAAACTATTTTGCTTCCCGTTTAATATCCGGTCTATTTTTTGATACCCAATAATACATAAAATTTTGAAAATCAAAAGTCTTACACCACAAAATTAAATAACCAAATAGGAAGATGGAAATAAAAGTGTATTACATTGCATACATATTTTTTTGGTCAAACATTGCATACATATAAAATACTAATGTAAAATGAAAACAAACAAAATGAGCTGACAAATAAAGTGTGCATTGGATTTCCATTCAAACAGTTTCTTCTTTAACCAAGTTGAATAATCTTGTTCATCGAGAACATCACTTACTCCTTTTGTAAAGTTTGTTTTTCCGCTCAAATTATAGCTCACATATATATATATCTAGTAAAATCGGTAATGGAAGCTTAATGGAGTTTTCACCTTCCAGAATTGGAGCAATCACCACTAAACCAAGCCCAACTTCCTTTACAGAAATGAGAAAATAATTTCATTTTTTCTTCTCCTCACTCACATGAAAAAATCAATACTGATCACACAGATGACAGATCAAAAGGAGACTCATTATATAACAACAATTCAAATGACTCACTCGAAAAAAAGAGGATACAAGTCCCCTTATTATTTGTAGATAATTAACAATCATCAGGTGCTAGAAGGAACACCAATATCGTCCGCAGAGAAAGGACGAATAAAAGCACTGTTCATTTGCCACACCTTAAACGACGCCGTAACGGTCGCATCAACAGCGTTATTGAACAAGAATAGCTTCGCAGCTCCATAGATGGCTTTTGTCGGATATACCCTTGAAGTAATACATGTTCTTCCACCTTGTCCAAATCCTTCTACTATCGAATGATCCACCTAATCAAAATAAAATTTAATTACATTAAATCATCTTTAATAAATTATTGTATGAATACTTATGAATTATTTATTGATTTATAGATATAATATTACCAAGATTCTCATGGTCAGTTTCTCTCCTTTTAGAACCGGTACAAAGCTTCCATATACCGGTTTCACAACATCGTTTGCCATGGTCGACCTATTAATTAATTAAAAGAGATTTTGATTAATATACAATTAAAACGCAATTATTGATTAATTTGTTAAATAACTACTTACCTTGAGGTGTCAGTGCAGAAAAAGGTTTTTAGTTTTGAGTCTTTTCCCTTAGTCACATAGAAGTAAACCGGAGTTTGTTCTGTCAAGCTTTCATCAGCAAGAACCGAGAATCCGAAAGGTCCTAAGGCCCCACGAACGGTGGCTCCACCGCTTGTTTCACAGCTGAACTCCTTGTCGTCCTCCCCGGAGTCATCTCCAAAGACTACTTCGAGATCGTCCTTCTTGATCTTGAACTCAGCCTCTATGTCTAGCTGAGCGGCGGGACCTACATCGACAGGAACCACTGTCCCTGGTTCAACCTTCATGTGGAACTTCTTCCTTCCTAATCTCAGAGACTCAGTTTCCTTGACTGGCCATTGGACTAAGTTCTTCCCTGTCTTTGTGTCCAATGCAACAGTTCTTGGGATCCCCTGATCATGAGTAAAACAAAATTCAAACCTAACTTAGACAGCAAGTAACTAATACATAAAAAACATAAAGTAAAACCTAACTTAGACCATGATTAATGGAGGTCTCTTAGGGAGAGTTTTTTAGGGAATGTAAGAGACGTTTCTTAGTTTTTTAGTTAAAGTTAAGAGACGGTTCGTATATTACGCTTAGAACCCCACCCTAAGAACCATGCAATAATAATGTAGGTCTCTTAGGGAAGATATCTTACGGAATATAAGAGACGTTTCTTAGACCATGATTAAAATGGGTTCTTAGGGGGTTCTTAGGGGATGGGTCCTATATATAGTGTAAGGATGGGTTAAAAGTTGTTAATTAAGAATCGATTCTTATGGGTTTCTTACACCGTTCGCGGGTCCCACTGACACGTGGCGGCCCGCGATTGATTCGTTTTTTAATATTTTTTAGACAAAAAAAAAGAATTCCAAAAACAGCTCAAAGAGTTCTTGGATTAATCATGTTCTTAGCGTTTTTTAGACGGTTCTTATATTAATTACATTAAGAACTCCACCGTAAGAACCATGCAATAATCATGCCCTTAGACAGCAAATAACTAGTATTGCAAAAAAAAAACTTTCACACCACGTTAGGTTAAGAGACCATACCTGAACAGAAGACCAACCCTTCTGTACATCAGCTGCTTCGCTATCAGATTCACCGATCCAACCCCACAAGATTCTTCGTCCCTTATGTTGATCATAAAACGTCTTGGATGCATAAAATTTACCGTAATCATATCTCAAACCGGTACTAATCCCGACATCGATTGAAGGGTTATCAGGGACCCATGTTGCATTAGAATCATAGTATGTTCCAATGGCATAATGGTCTATTCTAGTATCGTCCATGCTAGCCTTAATGATATGTTTAACATCCGGTCCATTAACCGAAGTGTCAAGACCCTTGTCTTTAGTCTTGGACACTGGATAAAAGTCAACGCACTCCCACATTCCAGTGTTTGGGACTTGGTGCAACAAGGTGTCATGTTTCTCGTAGGTCTTGAAATCCGTTGTGTCGTAAATAATAGATATTCCGGTTCTGTTGATTTTGGAACCAATAGTGATCCGCCATTTCCCGTCTGATGTCTTCCATGCAGTTGTTGGGTCACGGAAGTCCTTAGCACCGATACCTGGAGGTGGTACAAGAACCGGGTTGCCGGAGAACTTGGTCCATTTCAACAGAAGTGGATCGGTAGGGTCTTCAGGATATGCAAGGTTTTGAACCTAAAAGCATAGTAAATAACAACATTATCTCTAATTGCTCCAAAATTTTAAATTGAAAATAAAGAAATTTCCTTAGATAACCCTTTTTAGTTTGTTTTTCACAAAAATAGTTCTTAAGGAAAAAATGACCAAAATATTTTTTTAGAAGCTAAAAAAATTATTTATATGCATTTATACATGGTTAACTAATTTAGACTTTAGGGTTTAGAGTTAAGAGGTGGGTTTGGAGATATGGTTTCAAATTTCAAAAAAAAAAAATTGAAATTTTCAAAAAAAAAAATGCTATTTTTGTCATTTTATTTTTTTAGGACTATTTTCAAAATATGTTTTAGTGCTACCAAACACAAGAATTAGAATCAATATTAGAGTTATGAAACAATTATTCACGTTTTATACTGTCACAAAGCATTAATAGATAGTGGTTAGTTAAGCAATAAATGGATTTTAAAAATCATTACCTGTACAAATTTATCGGTGGAACCAGTGTAGAGCATGACAATAGAACCATCATCAAGGAAAGTAGCTGAACCGGTCCAAACGCCGTTAGCATCGTACCATTGGTCAGGAACCATGGCAAGTGGGAGGTAAAGCCAGTGGATAAGATCCTTTGATACGGCGTGACCCCAAACAATGTCACCCCACACGGCTGCATTTGGGTTGTATTGATAGAAGAAATGATACCATCCCTTATAAAACAATGGACCTGAACAAGGTTTAAACGTTACATTTGTTAGCGTCAAAACAAGAGTTTTGTATTAATTAGTTAATGATGAAAACAAGACCAGGTCAGATTTTTCATAATGTATAGCAAAAAAAAAAAAAAAAAAAATCCTTAGCTAGCTATAGTCCATGTAAGACAAGATCAAAACTTTTCATTCATTAAGATATAGTACAATAGAAAATCACGTTTTACTACCACTAAGAAACTATGATGCTTCAGATACAATTGGGTTGGTAGAACGAGTTTAAGCAGATCACAAAAAGGCTCTCAACACACACTAAAGGGCAAGCAGTGATTGTTCAACTTGCACATGACTCACGTGGTGTATACAAAACCAAACAAAAGGGACATTATTGGCTTCCATGACTTTCTGTTCAGATTTTGTCTTTGTACTTATATACCTTTTTAGGTGTAATTTAATAATTGTCTCTCACAATATTTCTTTCTATGTTTTACTATTTATGATTTTTTTTTTGTTCTCGTGACATCTACAAACGTGCCATGTTGTCATATATCTCTACCAATAATATTTGTGGAGTTTAGATATATCTACCAGTTGTGAAACCAATCATTTAATTTGTTTCCCATTTTATATAAATAAATACTCCCTCCGTTTCGATTTAATTATCGTTGTAGGAAAAAAAATTGTTTCAAAATAATTATCGTTTTAGAGTTTTAATACAAAATTTATTAATAAGATTTTTTATTTTATTTTTCTATTGGTTAAAATATGGTTAGATGTATAGGTAATTATGTTATTTATTTTGAAAATATATAAAATTATATTTTTTTAATATATATATGCATAAACGAACGATAAGTAAAATGAAACCGAAGGAGTATAAACAAGGTCAAAGGAAAAAAAATACACTTCTAAAAAGCACAAAAAAGACTTCAATGTAGGATCTAGAGCTTACCATTAGGATCTGCAGACGGAGAAGCCAACATACGCCATCGAGTTGAGAGAGAGAAAAGAAAACAATAAATTAGTAGTTAAATAATAAATCTTGTTTATTATTAAAAACTTATTGAAATTGTATGATTCCAAATTGAAAATTCTCCAGATTTGAAACTGTACATATTGTATACCAGCTTGATCATTTAAATATTTTCATTAACCTATGGTCTAAATATATAAATCATTATGAAATTCAAAATCTATAGAAAATGTGGAAAATGAACATTCTTTATGTTATTTGGAAAAAAGTGGAAACCCTTTTTCTAACTATTTTAGCTATAAAGATATAAAAGAAAATCATTATCTTCTCACATATAATTAATAAACAGTGTTAATACCGTTCATCCAATTTTTCTCAGGTTGGAAATGAAACGCAGTTCGTTGCCACGACAAAACAGTATTGTTCCACGCAAACGCTTCTCCTTTCAGATCATTAGAAAGTTTCCAAACATGTTCGTTGCTCTTTTCCGACACGCCGGCCAAACGAGCACGTGACTCCACCGTCGTGTCATCATTGACATCATTTTTGGGTGCAGATCCGTCGTGTGTAATGATGAGAGTAACGTATAAAGCGATCAACAGAAAACCAGAATAGACCGCGAGATGAACTTTGATAGGTCTTCTCCTCTGGCTCTCTCGGATAGAGTCGCATCTTGAATCAGATAATGGATCTTGTTGAGAACTGAGTGGCAAGAGAGATTCAGAGCTTGCCATTTTTGTTCTGTTTTGCTTTCTTTAGTTTGATTGGTTTAAGAGAATATGTCACGTCCAATTTATATAGGAAATCAACAACAAACAAATCTGATAATATATATAAAAATATTGATTCAGACAGGTAGATAGACTAGAGAGAGAACTGGATTGGTTATTTAATTATTAAAAAAAAAACTGGAGTGGGTCGGCATTTGGAAAAATACATAAACTTTTGAAAAACGATTTTTAATGAAAAAAACGGGGAGATTAATACTACAACAGTTGCTAACTGTGTCTTGTAATAACTTTGGCTAAACCGAGATGATATGATATACTATTCAATAAATAAATAATATTCCCTCTGTTTCATAATAAGTGTCGTTTTAACCTTTTGCCCACAGATTAAGAAAATATTTAATTCTGCATATTTTCTATAAAACATCATCATTACCCATACACTTAATCGCATTTCAACCAATAGAAAATTAAACTGGAAAATAAAATCAATAAATTATGTATTGAAATCCTAAAACGACACTTATTTTGTAACGAAATTTTTTCTCTAAAACGACACTCTTTGCGAAACGGAGGGAGTGTAAACTTTTTCGAAATATGATAATGGTAATTTTACTTTACTAAAATATCATTTATAATCAGTTAATATAAAAACTCAAATTTAGAAGAATTCATCATATTTATGGGTTACAAAACATGTTATACACTTTATAAAACATGTTTTATAGTTCTTTATATAATTGAAAAATTTGACGTCTACAGAATATGACGTTTCTGAAAATAGACTGAAAAGAGTGGGGATTAAACGACAATTATCTTGGTTATTTACACCCAAATTTTTTTTTTATCTTGGTTACCAATATAATTCTAAAAAAGCAATATAGTATCAAGTTTGATGAAAATGTCCAACTCTCGAATCAATGACTTGCTCATCTCTACCACTTGTAATTCTTTTTGTTGCTCCATTTCTTTGTATACATTTTTCGTTATAAGTTTCTTTGTTTTCTCTGTTTTTTGTTTTATTGAATTAAAAGATAAAGACAAGATCTCATGTAATAAAAACGACAAGATCTATAAATTATTGGACGTGGGAAAATTAGATCCACATGTAGAAGACCCGTTCGGTCGCTGATGGCAAAGACGTGCTCCATCTAAAGAATAAGGGAAATTTGGCTAATTGAGACATATTGGGAGTTAAGTTGTCTCAATATACTTTTAATTGTGTATTTTGTCTAATTATACCTTTGTTTTTTTTAAATACGAAATTAACCCTAACTTAATTAACCCCAACTTAAATAAACTAATTCCAATAAATTTACTTTATAATTAAAATAGTTAAAAAAATAAATAAAAAGTAAAGTGACTTAGTAACCCTAACCTCCCCCCTTCATTGTTATTTCTGCCTCTTTTTTTTTTATCAACAATGAACTTCCACTCATTATTTTCATTCCGTCTTCAAACACCACATGTTACATAAATATGGACCATTTGATTTGATGAGAAAGAAGAAGAAGAAAAGAAGAAGATCGATGAATAGAAAACACACATGAAATCGACGACATTCAATGAAACTTTACGTCAAGAACATGATCAATCTGAATAAAATTAGTTAAGATTGCTTCCTAGACAAAAGGTTATAACACAAATTGTAACCATTTAGAACATATAATAAAGGTAAGAACCGAATGTTCTATCTACGATATATGATAGACTAAAAGATAGAACATAGGTAAACCGTTTTCTAAATTTTTCTACAAAAAAGTAGAATACCTAGAATATGTATTGTATGTTACAAATAACAACGCACGTTGGTTAGCACTGAGACATATGTATTCTATATTAAAATAGATCATAGATAAAAGCTTAGAATATGAATGCTAAATTAAATAAAACGTTGAAGACAAGTTAGGATGTGCATTGTATCCTTGTAAAAAGAGTTATAATATACATTCTAACAAATCTAGATCAACACAAACAAATTGTTTTTCAATTTTTTTTATTTATATCAAATAATATAAAATATTCTCATAATTGTATTAATTTTTTCATAATTATCTGAAATTTATATAATTTTTTAAAAAATATTTTCATTATTATGAGGGTATTTATGTCTAAAACTGACAAATTATTACAAAATATAATGGGACAAACACATTCTTATTATGGCTTATTTTTCCAATTTCCCCAAAGAATAATCTATTATTTGTTTCCAAAGCCGATTTGTACATATCGCCATTTTCCGTCTTCTATTTAATTTTGTTTAAAAAATCATATGTTTATTATTATGATCAGAGCAATTTGAAAGATGGGATTAGATATTTGAACTTTAGAAGATCGAAATATAATAAATTTTGAAATTATTATTGAAATTATCGGAAATTCCCGTTTTTTTCATATTATGAGAAGTATAAATACTCAATGCAAAGTTGTCTTTAAATCTTTTTCAAAAAACAAGTTGACTTTTAATGATTTTAACTACCATGAATTTTCAAAACTACTCTTATCCAACTTTCATGTCTCACGTTTTATTGGGTATACTTTAAATTATCTGCTATTTCTCGTCATGATATACGAAAGAGACAGTCCTATTAAAACCATTTACAATGGCCTAATTGAATAATTTATTAAACTGTTGAAAGTTTGTAGTGAAGAGGTTGAAAAATCATACAAACTTAGGTGGATTATTTGAGTTAAATTTTTTCAACTAGTTGAATACCACAAAATTAAGACCCATAAAAGCAATATAGCACTAAAATTAAAGACATTTTTCACACACCCTAAATATTTTATCTCAGTTATTTTATAACAAAAAAAAAATTATTTAAATATTATATAAAAATCATCATCTTTTGTCTTTTATAAATAGAGATTCTAATTGGATTTGGACATATAATTTTTATCATAATTTCTAAAAAAAAAAAAAATTTAATTATTTTTTAAGTAGAATCTAAATTTTAATCTCTTAGTTATTTTAGAGTATTAAGGTTTAATTATCAACTATTTTAATATGACTTAAATTTGATAATTGTTTATTTTAATAAAAAGATTTGATGAATTAAATATAGATGGGTATAATGATGATTTTGTATAACAAAAGTTTTTAGATGATTAAAATTAAAATTTATTGAATTATTATATTAGAAAAAGAGATGATGATGTGGAAGGGAAATAAACTGATGTGGAATATTAAAATAAAAATAGGGTGTTGAATAAAATTACCAATTTACATAGTCTAATACGAAAAATATGCAAAAATGCTATCCAAAATAACTCAGACAATTAACACACAATTAATATGTAAGATCCTTAAAAATCAGAATTGCTCCCATTAAAACTGGCTAAGTTTTTCCGACATTTATATGTGGAAAAATTCAACAACTTTTTGCTCTGAGAGGCAATATTTTATACAGTTTGGTTTAGGTTTCACCAATAAAAGATAAATAGTTAGGAATATATTATCTAGTTTCTGTGGTGGGAAAAAGTGAAAATGTTATTCATAAAAATAAAAAGGCAAAAATATATTTATAAAGAACAATACACATATCAATATTCTACTTGCTGAAAATTGGAACTAGTTGATAATTTGATTTACACTAACTTGTAAAGTAATTTGTGTGCTTTACAAGAATCTATATATAGTGTTAATTATAAAAACATGTATATTGAATTCAAAATTTATACGTGGCGCCATGTAATTATATATTGGATATTAAGTGCCAGTGAAACTTGGTAGAACATGACCTAAGATTTGACATGGATCTGACTCAGACGAAGACGTTTACATTCGGCCCTTGTTGTCTTCAAGTTATCTGTCATTTGGTACATCAAATGACAAAATTACCTTCTTTAATTTATATTATTTTCAAATTTTAATTGAGATCTGAAATTGGCATATTTGCAAACGTACCATAAAATAAGTTTAAATGGTGAAAATAAATCAGACAATGTAATCAAATGCATCAAACAAATTAAAATGAAATAAACAGACCAAACATATCAGAGTGAATAAAATATAATAAACAAAAAATTTAGATAGAATATGTTAATAAAAATACATTATTATTAAACATAATATTAAACTTGACATTTTATACAATTTTATGTTTTAACATTTAATCTTTTAATGTATAACTATATACAGTATCTAGTAATTTAATATAATTGTAATATTTTAAATACTTCGTGCAATAATAACATATATGGCCTCTGGTTTTACTAACATTTTTCGTCATAGTCATACCATACTTTTTCTATATTTTCTTTTCTGTCCTCAACAATTTTATTCACAAATCTTTGCGGAAGATCTCTTACTGTAGAACTTTCCATCCGGTTCGGAAACTAGTTTGGCTTCTAACGCATCATGTTCTTTAGTTCATTCTGACAAATCATAATTAGGTTTAGTTGAAATTAGGATAATTCAAAATATATATGCAGATATGAAACTTGTTTTCTTAGTTTATTAGCATACTACATTGATAATATATAAATTTTAGAGGAAAAGGCAGTGGAGATGCTTCTAACATGAGAAAATTGAATTGATAAGTGGTAATAATTGATAAGGCCGGGATTCTATTCTATTACTTCTCCAGGTCTCCTCAGGGCCAGCACTGGTGGTGATAGTGAGATCTTAAGATGTGGCTGGTCGATCTAACTGGATCGGTGGTTGTAGCAGTGCCCTTAAATGCTCTGACTAATCTAGGAACCACATGCTTCACGACCATCTTGTCTACTATTCAAACTGTTGCACCTAATAACCCTTCCGAGTAATCGTTCAAATTAATGTTCATTTTTTTTCCTGGAGAATTCATTTGTCCCCTTTCTTTCTTTTTTTATTCTTACCATCTACGTTTAAAGAGTCTTTAAGTGCAAAATGGTGTTCTTTAGCGATCAAGAACCAACTTTATTTTCCCATGACCCTCAAGAACGCGATTTCAGTAACCAGAAGAGAACATTGGTTTTGGATCCAATCTTAAACGGGCATAGAACAGATCATAAACCTCACATGAATTGATTAAATTCATCCCTTAAAAGACCCCGTGTTCGTCAATAAAACATTGTCAACACGACTGATCGTTTGTTGTTGTGCATAATGGTATCACAGCACTAAAGCTTGCGTTATGATTGATTGAATCATTGTTTATAATTGAATTTTTTAAGAATTCTGAAAAACATCTCTTTAATGTCTCTCTAAAGTTCTTTCTAGTTTCCGAGACTTTATCACATTTTTAATAAGCTTTGGTTTCTATTTTCCATCAACGCAGGACATGATTTGAAAATAAAATATTATAACTTAGCATGAGCGGCTCCGTCAATATGACTTCGTCAACACAACTTTCGTGGAAAAAATATTTCTTAACAGTACCTTATCGCTCTTTTTACCTGAAAATCACCCCGTGTTCGTCATCTTCTATCCATTGATGATGATGTTTACCACATTCTAGACTTCTTTTTAAGTGATTAAAGGTTCTAAAGAATCTGATCAAATATGGTTTTAACAACTATCATGTATCACAAACAAAAGAAGTTTTCAATAACAGAATTTTTTTTAAAAGGAAACAATAACTAACAAGTAAACAATAAAACCTCCAAAAAGAGAAAATGAAACGAAATCAGAGAAAATGAAACGAAATCAGACAAAATGCACTTTACTTCCAGTTCAACCGGACTAAACCAGACAGGTTTAACCAATTTTCAGTGGTTCCTCTACTCTGTGGAAGAGAAAAATACACTTTGGCTCTGAAGTAAACTTACATGTTGGACTTTAACCATTCATCTCCACCTGACAATTGCTGAACCCCAAGTTAAACCTGCTCCAAAACCGGAAGTTGCTATGGTATGTCCCGGTTTAACTTTCCCGCTTCTCACAGCTTCATCAAGAGCTAGAGGAATAGAAGCAGCGCTCGTGTTGCCGTAATTAGCCAAGTTTGATATGACTCGTTCCGGTGGAAACTGAAGCCTTGTAGCCACAGAGTCTAATATTCTCTGGTTTGCCTGCAAATTTTGTATAGAGACTTTCCTTTTAACCATCTTCTGGTACAAAAGCTCTCATACAAACCGGTAAGAAAGTTCTCATAAGAAAGTTACCTGATGAAGGAGGAGCCAATCAATGGAAGAAGCAGGAAGACCAGCTTTTTGTAAAGCAGACTCAAGAGACTGGGGAACACATTTGACAGCAAAGCGAAACACTTCTTGTCCATTCATCTGAATGCAAGAATATGAAGATTGTTTTGGTGGAAAGTCTCCCAACGCTGACCCATTGGAGGTCAAAGCACCATCGGTTTGGGATTCTTTAACAGAAGCATTCAAATGTCTGTAAAAAACAAGAGAATCTTAAGTAAAAAGAACAAGAAGATTAGTCTTAAGAAAGCCCTAAGGTAATGTGAATCTAAATACCTACGACCGTCTCCATCACTGTGCACATCAAAACTATATAACCCATCATCCTCAATATCACAAGCCTGCATGAAATGAAAGTACAAAGATTAAACTAAAGAACAAAGATTGATCATTAATGATTTTATTTGCAATGCGGCAACCACTAATCTTATAAAAATGGTTGGGTTGAGAATGTTCAATACCTGAACAACCACAGCACCAGCAGCATCTCCAAAGAGGATGCAAGTTCCTCTATCAGTCCAATCAACAAACCGAGATAAAGAATCAGCTCCAATCACTAAAACATTCTTAAAACCACCTCCTGAAGAAAAAGAAAGGACAGTTATTAGTAGAAACTTATCTTATGAGCTAACTAATCATCTTATTTGACTTTATACCTCTTATATGACAAGCAGCTGAGACTAGTCCCAAAACAAATCCACTACAAGCAGCTGTGATATCATACGCCAAAGGGTTCTTTGTGCAACCAAGTGCCTTCTGAATCTGCCATCAATACAGAATCAATCAGCGGCAGACTTTTCACTCAATCAAAGAGAAAACTAAGAGTCAAAGAATACCTGTGGAGCAGCACCGAACAGATCATCAGGAGTGGAAGTACACATCAAGACTAAGTCAATATCTTCAGGAGCAACCTCAGCCATTTCAAGAGCTTTGGTAGCTGCCTCTACTGCTAAACCAACCAAGCTATCTTTGCCTGACACGACTCGACGGTTGCGAATACCAGTGCGAGTAGCTATCCATTCATCATTAGTATCGACAATCTTGGCGAGATCATCATTCGAAATGAGGAGACTTGGGACAGCTGAACCAGATCCAATCAGTTTGCAGCCGCTCGGCACTAACCTTTAAAGCAGACAGAACCAATAGAATGAGAGAGAGACCATTTAAATGCTTTCATTACATGGAGATTAACTTGTCTTAAAAGATCAGAGACAATTTAAAACGCATTTTAACAAAAGCAAACAAATGTGTTCTGTCTTAAAGATCTTCCTTGAAGCTAAAGCTAAGACATATAAAAGCAATCAACTTTCGATTTAGAATCAATGAATTTGTTAAAAAAGGAATCGTTTTTATCACCTGGGTGGTCGGTAATGAGACGGAGAAGGATGGTTATCGAGGGAGCTGAGGCTAGAGCAGAGAACCCTTTGAGAGAAACGTTTCGAAACGAGAAACCCAGATCCAGAAACTGTAATCGGGAGGTGGGTTCTGGTTCGCATTGAGGAAACGGAAGGATGAGTGAAGAAACCAGATGCATTCGCCATTTTTTTGAGCAAAAGAATCGAAGAAAGGAAGAAGCTTTGTTGACTATATTTTGATTACAGAGATTGGAGAGGAAGAATTCGAAATAGTTTTATTAAAAGGCGAATCTTCGGAAGTTCCGAAGCGAAGAGAGGAGACAGACAGAGAGAAGGTTGAGAGAGTGGCAGCTCAATTTTGAGGAGATTCCAATGCTTATTCAAAACTAACCACTCATGAACCAATTTGCATATTTCTTTTAACAAAAAATGTTTTTTTTAAAAACTATGAAAACACAATTCTTATTTTTAATCTTTATTTTCTTTTTATATTTTTATATTTATTATTTTATAATAATATAAAGTTAATGCGAAGATTTGCGTAGATCTACATTATAGTCCATTTGTTTCATAAAAAATATTATTTGAAAGTTTTTCACATATATTAAAAAATAATTTTAAAATTTATTTTATCTTTTTCATATACTATTTTTCTTTCTAATAATACGTTAAAAATAAATAATTATTTAAAATTTGTATTAAAAATATATATATATTTTTTTTTTGAAACAATTTTTTTTTAAAAAAAGGAACAGTAGTCAGATATAAAATAATTTTACAAATATTTATAAATAAATACATTATCTATTCAAATTCATTAGAATAAGTTATTGTTCTTGCGTTTAAAATATTTAATAAAAATTTAACAACGAAATCTTTTTATATAACAAAAAATTTCATCACAATCTTAATATATTTATGTAAAATAAATTTGAAAAAAACTGTTTGAAATATTTAGTTTAAAATATGTGTCTGTATTTTTATTTATGATTTTATAGTTTAAAATATGTTTCTGTATTTGTCCAAATTTCCGTTTGTCATTCTTAGGGCCAACTAATCATCACTTGCACAAGCTTTTAGCCCTCGTTCTTATCCAAAAAGTTATAAAGATTTTGAAAAGCATTTTATCAAGTAGATTATTTCCTTAAATTCCACAGAAATAAGATTAATATAAAGTAAATAAGACAGAAACAAGAAGGTAGTTGAGTACTACGGGTGATATATTAGGAGGGGTTTGGTGAACAACTTGAAGAAGAGTAAGTTCAAGGGAATAAAATATATTTGCCAAAACGAAGAAAGAAAGAAAAAAACCGTGAAAAAACCTTCATATGTTGTCAAATATAGTTGGTTGGGGACTGTCTTAATAATAAAAAGCTTCATAGTTTGGTGGATGAGACAAAGACACAAATGAGCTTTTGGATGTTAGATATGACATGAATGCAAATTCACTACTCAATCCACTTCTAAACAAAGAAAACACAATGCCAGAAGAAGAAAAAGATAACAAATAAACTTAGAAGTGAAGCAAATAGATGTGGGTAGAGATTAAGATCATAGATTGAAATATAGTAGTCACAAAAAGCACATTTGATATTTGATCACAAAAATATGTCTGAACTGATGAACGTGTAAGCAGGATATGAAATATACAATAGCATTATAACTGCAAAGGTAGAACAACTGACTCATTTTTCTCTCTTTTGATGTCTCTTGACAAAACATCACGCCTAGCTTTGAGCTCTTCTATGGCTGTTCCCAAACATGTGAGATTCTTGTCAAGATTGTGAATATAACCTCCTTTCTCCTCTATCCATTAAGATACAATATGCATCCAATATATTGCAGAAACATGTGAAGCAAGTAGTTTGATTATATACTTACGGTGAAAGGAAGATACTGATCAGTGTTGTTGAAACTATTGCAACCAACTCCAAACGTAAACCAAAGTACAAATCAATGTCGAGCTAATTCAAAAAGTAATTCACATAAAGCAAGAGACAGGAAGAGAGACGTTAACAACAAGAAAACACACAGAGAAAACATATCATCCACTTGAAACTTGCTGCCTGAGAAGCCCACTTGACCTTTGGTTGCTTAATAATGAAATCTAACACACACAAAAAAAAAAAGATGCATATCAAAGATTGAAGCAGTTTCATTACCTGAAAGACAAATCATTTGAAAACAAACAAGAGAAGACAGAGAAACTAGACCTTTTTGCTGAGAGAATTAATTAAAAACTTGATCACATGACACAGAGACAGAAAGGCAACCACCCATCGTTGCACAGTTGCTTTATTCCCAAGATTACAATATTCTTTTAGCTAAACAGTTCTTTTACAATATTACCACAACAATTGAGGTCTACAACGTCCTTCCTAAGAAAAAAGAAAATATAAGACCTTTTGTTTAATGGGTATATAAAGAGAAATCTTGGTAAGCTTGAGAAACCAAGTGATGATCTTCCCATTCGTCTCTATACGTCTCTGGTTTTGCTCTCTTCCTCACACCAGTCGTTAAATACATCTCTTTCCTCCACTCCTCTGTTCCTGAGCATCCACATTGCGTAGCCAACCAATCATTGTACTCAAACTGTTGAACAAGAACGAAAAAAAACACAACTCGTTAATGTGTGTCCTGTTTAGATTTGGTTTCTGAGCAAAAGAGAGGTTCTTACTTGTGCAGTGCCCATACGGTGAGTATACCGCTTTGGAATCCCTTGAGCTTCAAGTGTTGCATAGAAAGATTTGATATCCTTCATCATATCTTCTTTTGATGGAAGCATAATCCGACCCGACAAAACACCTGCGATCCACTTGCTTTGCAGCTCAAACAAAGGAAACGGTACAACCTGAAAATTCAATTTCTTAGGTATGATTAAGAACAGGGAAAATATGAACTGTGTTACCTGCCACGGTATCCCGATGAAGGAGAGAGACGGTGCTAATGCTGGAGGAAAAACATCTTTGTACAATGGCCCGACACGGTTATCATCTACGGTAACACTTCCATTGGTTTCAAGAAACGGGAAGTGATACTTATACCCAGTGCAATGCATAATAACATCAACCAAAATCGTTTTCCCGTTTTGAAAAACTACAGAACCATCCTCATGAACATGCTCAATCTGCGTGAGATTCAAGAAGACGTTTTAAATGGTAGTTTCTCTTGATCAACCAAGTGTTGTAACTTGAGAGTTAAACCAACCATTGAATGCATCCATAGGTTACTGTAACCGGGCTGTTTGATAAACGTATCAGCTGCATTAGACCTACAAGCCACATGAACCTCTTTGGCATGTCCAGCAATGTCTCTACTTATATCAACAGCACTTGCAGAGTTCCCAATAAGCACAACAACCTATATAACCAATGCAGCACAAGCTTCCATATGAGTTATTCTCTACATGATCTTTTACTGACATTGTTATGATCATTCTGAAATGAGTACCTGGTCTTTAAAAGGTTCAGGGATACGATAGTTATGGCTATGCATCTCCTTCCCTGGCCAAGAACTTATCCCTGAAAATATTTCTCCAGAAAATCACTATCAAGCTTATCATTCAAGCGTCAGTTTCTATGGAAACACGTAACACACCAAGCTATTCAAGATTTGGCATGGACACACTAAAGCTTGTGTGTTCCACTCTTCCTATGAAATTCTTACGTCTTCTACATTCTTGCATGACACAAAGATTAAACCTTTAAGTCACACTAACGTCAAAAGGTCGAAACTTCAAGAAGAGTATCACTAAAGGCTTATGTTTCAACACTCTTCCAGACAAAACACACTTCAGTTCCAACGTTCCTTACCACGAATCTCAGCGAGACGAGGTTCAATGTAATGCCCATTACAAACAACAACAGCATCGTAAACCTCATCACGACGAACTCTCTTCTCCTTCTCCATAGACTCAACCCTCCACTTCCCGCTCCCACCCTCCGTCGCCGGAGCCACCTTCTCAACCGCCGTCTCGAACCGTATCACCTCCTCGATCGCAAACACCTTAGCGAACTCTTGCAGATACGCAAGAACCTCTCCGTGGCTCGGAAACCTCCTCTGATCGCCAGATCGGACCAGGAACGGGAAGTCTCTGTATCCCATGCACTCCCGAGGAAGGTTGGTCCGGAGAGTGGCGTATACGCTCGAGTGAACAACGGGTCGGGTCGGGTCAACGCTTAGCGGATCCGGCTCGACGTGGTCGGTGTAGATCCATGTTCCTCCGACCTGTTTCTGCCTCTCGAAGACGACGACGGAGTGGCCTTCTCTACGAAGCTCTCTGGCTGCGACTAGACCGGCGGCTCCGGCTCCGATGATAGCCACGTGGTGAGATTTGAGTGGTGATAAGGAAGGTGCCATTGTGTTTAGGAGATTCCTGTAAGAGACGGAGGATATTAAACGCAGCGTTCTCTGTGTTAAGTATGTGGCCCACACAGTCTTTGAACCACAGTTGTACTTTTCATCACAAAATCCTCAGATAATATTAATTATATTAAAAACATTTATTTTAATTAATTTTAAAAATAATTAAAATTATATAAATATTAATAATAGAGAAATTCCCTTAGATAGCTTTTTTTAGTTTGTTTGTCACAAAAATAGTTTTTAAGGAAGAAAGTGATCAAAATGTTTTTTTTAGAAACTAAAAATTTCATTTATATGCATTTATACCCTTAGGGTTAACTAATTTGGACTTTAGGGTTTAGAGTTAAGGGGTGGGTTTGGGTTAGGGTTTCAAATTTCAAAAAAAAATTTAAAAAAAATCAAAATTTCAAAAAAAAAAAAGTCTATTTTGGTCATTTTATTTTTTGAAGGCTATTTTTGTGACAAAAACTTAAAAAGGCTATTTAAGAGAATTGCTATTAATAATATTTTATATATTTTTACAAAAAATAGTTATTTAAAAACAAAATTTAAAAAATATATTATTTAATTAATATATGTGATTTATATTCAATTGATCCGTACCGTCCCGCCTAAAATAGTCTTAATATACATTTGTATCCGCCCCGGGGCAAGTTAAACGAGTGGAATCCATCAGTTATGATTCAAATTTCAAGACATACTCAGAAGTAGCTAAAGTTTTGATTTAAGTATGTTGTGAACTTTGGAAGCAGTGATTGCGGTTTGTACCAAATCCTCCTTGCGTGCCTTGTATAGCAAGGTGTAGTTGTCATAACTTATGTCATGAAAGCTTAAACCTCCCTCCTCATTTTTCTTATAAAACCTATGATAATTTGAAAAGTAGTACGTAGCCATTGTATAACAAGCAACCATTACATTCAGCTTTATTAAAACCAACGTTTTTAAGAATAATACAAATAAACCCTTAAAAACAAGTAGGATATCATCTTCTTCCTGATTCGGGGAAATAAGAAGGAAGAAAACTAATCAGTTTCTTACTAGCAAAATCCTCATACGCTTCTTTAATGAGATCATCGTCGTCCCATTCATCGCGGTAATTTTCAGGGTTAGAGACAAGTCTCCCGTAACCACGGTCAACTTGTTGAGTTCTCCAAGGCTCAACAAGCTCGCAACCACATTCTTCTGCGACCCAATCAAGGTAATTAGACTGCAAGAGAGAAATATCAATGATATAATCATGCTCTTGTTAGGCTACTAATTTACCAGCAACAACCCAAGTTCTTTTGTAAATTATAAATTCAAAAATACTGACATACATATAAATTGGAAAATATAAAAAGACATTTAAAATAAAATAAATTTCAAAGGGTAGAATAACAACTATTTCCTTTGTTTTATATTAAATTTGGTTGTAGAGAAAATTTTTCATTACAAAATAAATGTAGTTTTAACATTTTATTGCAGAATTTATTAATTTTATTTTTCAGTTTAATTTTCTATTAATTGAAATATGGTTAGGTGTATATGTAATGGTGTTTTTACATAGAAATATGCAAATTAAATATTTTTTTAATATGTGTGCACAAATCTAAAACGACACTTAATATGAAACTAAAGAGTAGTATAAACGGAAAGAGTATTAAATAATGTTTGAAACTATCGAGACCTATATATTGTATACACGTGATCATATTGTTAAACGAGGTTACCTGAATTTTACCCAATTTATGTGTATGTCTCTTGGGAATACCTAACGCTTCAAGCATCGCATACGATGCTTGAAGATCTTCCATCATTTTTTCTGGTGAAGGAAGTGTAACTCGTCCAGACAATACTGCAGCCACCCATTTGCTTTGGATTTCAAACATAACGAATTGTATGCCCTGATCATAAAATCATAGATCAAAACGAAGAAACCCAATAAAGCAATTTCAATTGAGACTAACCATCCCTGGCAAACCAACAAAAGAAAGCCCGGGGGCAAGCGCGGGTGGAAAGACATGTTTGTATAAAGGCTCAACTCGGTTATCAGCAATGCTCATATAGCCATTGGTTTCAAGAAATGGAAACTTATAATTGTACCTGGACAATACAATAACCCAAGACATAAGAAATGTAATGAAAATCCATCACATATTTTACATATGACATCTTGCTATATATATAAAAGCATAGAATATTGAAAATGGTTAAAGAACATACCCGGTGCAATACACAACGGTATCTGCATGAAGTGCCTTCCCATTTTTGAAAATAATTGACCCATCCTCACATGCAGTCTCTATCTACGAGGAATATGTAAAACTTTCATTATATAGTTGGTTTTGAAATGAATATTTTTTGAACTTATTATAATCTAAAAATAAAGTTTGTAAGCTTTACCTCAGAATGAATCCATAGATTGTTTGTGGGCACGGCAAGCTTCTCATACGTATTGGGTTCACTCCCTCTAGACGCGATGTGGACTTCTTTGGCGACCTTAGCTACGTCTCTACTAATATCGGCACCGCTCGCAAAATTTCCGATCACAACCACCACCTACAAAAAAAAACAGCAACACAAAAGCGCATATCATATATGAATGTACATAATTTCATTACCATTTTACAAAAACTTGTTTGGTGGAAGATTTTGTAGATCATAAAAACATGTCCATTGGGAAGTTCTTACGGAAGAATTCTTAGCGGAAGTTAAGAACCGGTTTTTAAGTACTTGTTTACATTATGAGTATAGGTAAAAATAGATATTAGTAAACTTACACAGCCATAAGAATATATTTTACTCAGTTTTCGATAAGATTATATTTTATTATTTCTGTTAAAAGCATCAATCATGCCTTTTTTTTTTTTTTCTTATATAGTTATACTGTTTAAAGCACCCATATAATCTCTTGTATCTGAATCTTAACAAAAAAAGATTAGGAAACCCAATCAATAGCTGTCTCTTATTTATTGGTTTAATAATTTTAAGAAAACTTTATAAAAACAAAAATCAACATATTAATATTTTAAACCTTCTCAAAAGATGCGGAATTCGAATTGGTCAAGAGATCGGGTCGTCGTGGCCGTGGTGGTCATGATCCTAAATCTAACGAACATATCTCTTTTTCATCCTACTCCTCTATCAACTTTTAGTTGTTGTTAGAAGTTTTAGTAGATTAAGCTAACATTTAATCATTTTTACCTCTATATTTTTCTCTTTATAATCTTTTGTATGGACCCACTTATGAATTCAAGCAAAACCTTTGACAAGAAAAAGAAAATTGTGACGGTGCTTATGTTTGAAAGCAACACATGACGAAATGTGTTACAAAGAAAGAAAAACAAATTAACAAACTATAAATGCTAGAATAAGTCAGAAACCTTAATTGGATTAACTTCACCAAAAAAAAAAAAAGTTATAAACCTAAACTAGTTAATTTCTCCCAAAAAAATGATTTCTGATAACTTCCACCCAAAAAAGGAAGTAAAGTTATGTCATAACCAGAGAATCTCCCTCACCATTAAATTTCCATATAATACTATATTGATATTTAATTTCTATAATAAAAATTCAAAAAGTATACTACTATTTTATTACCTAAAACATTTTAACTTCAAATTAACCAATAAGTATCAAAATGATATAAAATATCTAATAACTCATAAATCCATAAATTAAATTGCTTCTTCTATCTAAAATCATTAAACGTTTTTTGTATCTACCAAATTGATAACCAATTTATAGATTTTTATTACAATTTTATTAAATAATAATTCAGGATCCGTCTCAGATCAAAAAGAATCATATATTATGAATTATGGCAAAAATAAGGGTCATATATTTTGAGCTCACCTCATTTTTGAATGGACCAGGAACTCTGTAGTTATGGCTATGGATCTGCTTTCCTGGCCATGACTTTATCCCTACATATACATATTTTATAATTGTACTTATTTTTTTATTGAATGTTCTTTCAGAATATATAGACAATGCACAAATGATCATTTAATATCTTCAGTAGACAGTAGGGAGCGTATGCAAACATCATTTTTTAAGTAAAAAGTAAAGATGCGACTGATGTTTAAAAAAAAAAAAACTTCTTAAAGATTGGTGTTTTAGAGTCCTACTAAGCATTTTATTTTTAAAATTGAAATATAACAAATATATATATAGATATTAAAACATTATTAAAATATTAAATTTATTCAAACAACAAATAACAAAACAAAATATTATGTTTATAATATGTGTGAAAACCTCCAAAAATAAATTTTTAAAAATGAGGAAGAATATACTTTGTTATGATTCTTAAAATAAACTTTCAAAAATGAAAACAGTAATTAATTTTGTTAGTTGGAGCCTTGAAGTGTGAAATACAAACAACCATTAATGAATAGTAAACCGATCTAGACGCCAAAATATTGCTTTTATTTATGAAATCGCTAAATAATACATTAAAAATTACACTTGGGGTTTTCTACCAACTCTTCAACCACAATTTGATTCCTTTCCTTTTTAGGTGTTAATACAGTTTGATTCCTCTTTTTTTAGGTCAAAAGCATTAACTTACGAACAGAAAGGCAAAAGAATCATAAATAAATCACTTGCAAAACTATAAAAGCAATTACTCCCTCCGTTTCATATTAGTTGTCGTTCTAGGTTCATGCACACAGATTAAGAAAACATTTAATTTTACATATTTTCAAAATAAAAACACTATTACCAATACACCTAACCATATATCAACCAATAGGAAAATAGAATAGAGAATATTATCAATAAATTTTGCATTGAAAACCGAAAACGACACTTATTTTGAAACGAAAATTCTACTCCAGAACGACAAATAATTTGAAACGGAGGGAGTAACATTTTGACCCAAAAAAAAAAACTATAAAAGCAATTAGAATCTGATCTTTACCATGAATATTAGCAACGTAAGGTTCGGTATAATGCCCACTGCATACAACGACGGCGTCAAAGATCTCATCCTCGAAGACATAACCAAAGTTCTTAAACCGGACCCTCCAGTTCCCATCAACCGGTTCAACCCGTACCACCTCAGTCTCGAACCGGACCATCTCTTCTATTTTAAACTCTCTAGCAAAGTCTTGAAGGTACGCAAGAACTTCCCTGTGGCTCGGATACCTTCTCGAGTCTCTTGACAACTCATCAACACGTGGCACGAAGGGAAAGTCTCTGAAACCCATACACTCTCTCGGGAGATTTGTCCGGAGAGACTCGTAGACACTCGAGTGGACTATAGGTCTTGTCGGGTCGAGACCAAGCGGGTCGGATTCAGCTTTGGGTGAGTAAATCCAGAGACCTCCCACTTGTTTCTCCCGCTCAAAAACGACGACGGTGTGACCTTCACGGTGGAGCTCTCTGGCCGCTATTAAACCGGATGCTCCGGCTCCGATCACTGCCACGTGTTTCGAACTGATCATTGGGTTTTGAGCTGGTGCCATTTGTCAAGTTTGAAGGGTGTGTTTGTTTTTTATTTATTTAGTTGTATGTTGTCTTTGTCCACTCCGACTAAGAGAAATGGGTTTATATAGAAGTTTAGAACTCGAATATAAATACAATTACTTATTTTCTTTGTAAATAAAATAATATAAGTTTTCTGAAAAAGTGGAAAATATAACCTTTCTTTAAAATGCAGGGCCGGCTTAACCCATTCAAGGGCCCTAGGGCAAAAATATTTTTTACCTTTAAAAATTATAAATTTATTTAATATTTTAAAATAAATCAATAATATTTTATATATTTTGTGATGTAAATAGAACTATTATACATATAAAAATATTTGGACCTTTTTTAGTTTTATTAATTAATTTTTTTTATTTTTTTCTATGTAAAAATATGTATTTATAAAAAAATTGGGCCCTTCAATTCTTAATATACGGGAGGACACGGGCTTGGGCCCGGGGCGGTCGCACCGGTTGTCCCCCCTCCTGAGCCGGCCCTGTTAAAATGAACCCCATACTTTTTATAATGCAGTATAGAAATAAGTGTATATATATTATCAAAAGTTATTTTATGTAGAGTAACAAAAATTGGAGTAAACTTTTTTTTTTTGAATCTCACTATAATACATCTAATTAAACTGAAAAAAAATTAAAAGAGAGATTTTGTTAAATATACTTAAATGGAAGCAATATTAGCAAATTATACATGATTTGATACATGTGTAGAACTGTAGATTATTCTACCATTTTTACTTTGAATTTTCACAAATGCTCTTGCTTACCCTTTCTTTCTTTTTACACATTTACAATTTCTTCTTTTGTTACACTCTCTTACTTCTTAGAGCATCTTTAATCTACAAACCCTTTTTGAGTTTCTTATTATTTATTTTTTTGTTTTTTTTTTGTTTTTTCTGATTTAAAAAAAAAATCAAACCAATCGCGGACCAACACGTGTCAATGGGACCCGCAAACAATGCAAGAGACGGTTTTTATTTAAGAGTTTTGAGAACTATCTATTGCATTGTTCACGGACTCCACATGTCAGTAGAATCTACGAATAGTACAAAAAAAAAACTCATTAAAAAATTGGATAATCATACTCTTACATTCTCTTTCTTTTTACAATCTCCTCTTTCTTGTTACACTCTCTTTTTTTCATTATCACCATTTTTCAAATTTTGAATATTTTCTTTTACTCATTCTTCAAAAACAAATTATGTGTCACCTAACAAAACATATACCGCATAACACGTTATATATCACCGCATAACACGTTATATATCAGATAACCAATTATTAACAAATAACATATTAACTCACATTCATTTGCCCGCTAACAAACAAAGAATCAAACAATATACAAGCTCACAAATGGATATTGTAAGAAAAATATACAAGTGACTTTTCCACTTTTTGTTATTCTAAGAAAAATGTAAATTAAACTAGAGTAACCTAGCAAATAATTAATTTTCCCACTTTACTTTTTTCTACTATTTGGTCTGCTTTACTCTATTAATGTTTGCAATCATGCTCATTATTATAGTTTGTCAACATATTTTCTGAAAACAGATGATCATTTACTTTAGGTAAAGGAGATGGAAACATTAACGCTGGAAACTTTAGAATAATTGGGAGTAAAATATACTATGTTGGTCCTCCATAATTAGAGTGTGATTATGTGACTGAAAAACACTTTTAGAGTAAATATTTGAGCAGAAAAATTTGTTACTCATAATTACTCTAAAAATTATCAATCAAGTGAAAACATTTTCTTCTTTATTCCTTGCGGTTGGATTGGAGAAACTATTGGGTTTAAGAAAAAGCTTTAGCCTGAGTTAGTATGTCACAACTCACGAATCTTATTGACCGTTTGGTTTAGTTGAGCATATGGACCATCTTATTTTTTCATCGTTGATTGCTTTTTCTTCTAACCAGGAGTTGCAGATTTTTATAAATATATATTCCCAATCTCAAAACTTATGAATAGTAGGATATTGGTATCAACGTCGACAGTAATCAACCATTAAAAAATAAAATCAACCATAACTAAAATAGTAGTTTGAAAATTTGAACCCTACTTTCTTAACCTCATGGGAAGCAATTCAACTACTTCACTAGCTTTCTCTCTTATTTAAACACCAACTTCACTTCCACATCTAGAATATTGCCTTCCAAATATTTTTGATCGAATTAGTTTTACAACTAGTATAGACGGAAATACAAAGGCTCGGATCATCTATTCAGGTATATGCTTTATGTGTGTTTCTCGGGTGAAATATTGATATTAATGTTGGCTTACTTTTATATTCTGACACGTGAACAACACATTCACCTGTTTAGCTACCCACCTAATTTAATTCACTACCAAGTACCAAGGCATGGAATTTTCCTATGCTTGGCTTACTTTTATATTCTGTCTCTATGGTTGGCAATAAAACGACTTTATTAGAAAATAGACGGTACAGTATTGGATCCTAAACGCTTTAGGGCATGTTTATTGGCGGGTTTTTAGGACGGGGTTCTTAAATAAGAGATTTAAGAACCGTCTCTTAATTTTTTCTTAGTTAAAGTTAAGAAACGGTTCTTAAATTACGCTAAGAACCCCGTCCTAAGAACTCACCAATAAACATGGCCTTATATTATCGGAAATTAGGCATGAGATGATTGGTATATATAAAAATCCAAAATGATAATATCTCTCTCTTTTTTTTAATATTCTTCTCAAATTAAAACTAAATACTATAACTTTAAACTTAAATGCATATTTATAATAAATCCTTAAACGTGGAAATATTTTTGATTTAATAGTTTGACTAAAAGTTTATTAATGTTTTTACTGAGATCTAAGTTACGAACTCTAGAAAAGACAAAATTATGCAAAAATAAATCTACAAATCCTAATCTTAATTAAAATAGAAAAATAGAAAATATAGAAAATATAAATAAAAGGTAATTATCTAAATATACAAATATATAATAAAAACATTTAGATAGTTTTCAAATATCTTGCTGTATCACTCTAGCTATACCCACTTGGGCCACCTATCTTCTGATTAGATGAGACACCATCAACATATACAGGGACAGTTTATACTTCTTTTCACACTTTCTTTTTTGTAAAAGAAACCAAATAATATGATCACCAAGAGAACTACATACCACCATTTCTTTGCCAAACAAAAAAAAAATGGAAACATGCTTACATGATGAAGATCTTTAGCATAATCCAAGTGAAACTGGCAATAAATCCTCATTAAATAGATAGAATTATTAATTGCCGATAGAAAAGATAGAATTATCAATTACTCCCTCCGTTTCATATTAGTTGTCGTTCTAGGTTTATGCACACAGATTAAGAAAATATTTAATTTTACATATTTTCAAAATAAAAACACTATTACCAATACACCTAACCATATATTAATCAATAGAAAAATTGAAAAAAAATATTACCAATAAATTTTACATTGAAAACCGAAAACGGCACTTATTTTGAAACAAAAAATCTACTCCAGAACGACACATAATTTGAAACGGAGGGAGTATAAAATTGTCTGTGTAATATTTTCGTAATAATTGGTACTCCCTCCGTTTCGCAAAGAGTGTCGTTTTAAAGAAAATTTTTCGTTACAAAATAAGTGTCGTTTTAGGATTTCAATGCATAATTTATTGATTTTATTTTTCAGTTTAATTTTTTATTGGTTGAAATATGATTAAGTGTATGGGTAATGATGTTTTTCTATAGAAAATATGCAAAATTAAATGTTTTCTTAATCTGTGTGTAAAAAGCTAAAACGACACTTATTATGAAACAGAGAGAGTAACATCTAATAAATCAATGTTAAATTTTTTGTTTCTTTAAGAATATATAGTGTATAACAGTGTCCACTTTTCAATTCAGTTAATGAACAAATCGCAGATTGGATATGGGTATCACGATCATATTTTTCTTTAGAGAAAAGCAAACACATTTATTTAACATGTACAGTAAGAGTTGATTGAATAAATCAGTTGATGGGCCTAGTGGGTCTAATGTCCTTGTTGAACTTCATAAGTCTTTTTCTTGACGGCAGGCCTCTCGTTATCTTCAAGTTTTCACCGCGATCTAATTCTCAATGTGCCTCAAAATAAACTTTCATGATTTCTTTTCAAATTTTACTCTTTTTCTTTTCCTTTTTTGTCACTTTATATCTTTTACAAATGCTCTTTAAACGGAATCACTTTACCGATTTTCTTTTTGTAACACAGACTTTACTGATTATTCTTTCTTTGAAGTACTCTCAGTGAAAATCTGAAAAAATTACTCTTAGCACAAAAGTTACAAAATTTGAAAATTCCAGTTAAAGTTTTCACATATAAGGAAAGGTATCTGCGATAGTAACGCGTATAGATTTTAGTGAATCAAAGATTTTCATTAAATGTTCGAATCTAAACACCCAACTGTATAAAAATCATAATAATTGACTGCGTAGTAAATTTTTTAATGACATTTGTAAAAAGCCAACGCATTTTTTTTTTTGTCAACAAAATTAATTACCATTTATCAACACAATTTTTACCAAATTATACATCGGAAAACAAATTCCCAAAACATTAGGAGAAAATGGCGTTGATAAATGAAATTACAATTACCAAAAGTCAGTAAATAAAAATAAAATTGCATAATTTTCACAGGCGGTAGACTATGAGAAAACAAGGCAACACTGCACGTGTATCGAACACGAGCAACTCGCCGTCGTCACCACTCAGTGAGTCAAACCGAGATCGAACGTCCGAGTCAACCGAGTCATACCGTAACTCGTTTTGCTTCAAGACTCGTCCGGCTATAACCCGGCAAAGAAGCATCGCCTTCCTCCCTTTACCTCCACCCGCCTTATCATGCGCCATGCAACTCCCGGCGAACGTATATATCGACGCGCCGCCGCCTTTTCCTCCAAGAATTCCCCACGCGCCGCCGCCGTAACTCGGACCCAGACAGTAAAACCTCATCGTCTCGTTCCCGTCGGCGACGGAACGCGCGTTCTCCTCACGCGACTTAGTCTTGACGGCTTCACGATACTCCTCGAACCGGGTCAAAGTCTTTGACCCGTTTTGTACTTTGAAGATCATGTCGATCCGACCCGGAAACGGTTTCGGGCCCCAGCTTGTCTGAAAAATAATCTCCACCACGTTACGCGACTGGTGCCCCTCCGCAAGCTCTGTTAGTGTCGGCAAAAGCGGGTCGCGAACTACTACAGATGATCGAATCCGTGTTGAAACCGGGTCGGGTTCTCGTTTTTTGGGTTTGGGTTTTTTAGTGTTGATCACGTCTTTTAGGTTCTGTGTGCTTCTTCTGCAGCTGTAGCTTGACATTAGTTTCGGATTGTAAACATCATCGAAAGCTTTCGACTTGCACTGCCACGATTTGACCCACCCGCTAGACATATCCAAGATCCGGCCCCAAAGTCTTTAGTTGTTTTTGTTTTCTCTCTTTCGCTCGCTCTAAAGGACTTTGAAGCATATGAAACAGAAGCTAAAGAAAGCTTTGTCGGGCACGATGATGGTAGTAATGAATATAAGTGTAAGTTGGGTATTGGAGTAAACTACAATATTACCCCTTCATTTGTAAAAGCAAGGTCACGTCTAGGGTGGGTAATTTTGTCTTCTTATAATGGAAAAAGTATTTGATTTTGTAAAAAATAGAAGTTTTTTTTTTTTAATCTTGGGTGAGATAATACACAAAAAGAAATGTAAAGAATATTTTACAGCAGGATTTTACTGTCTTTACCTTGGTACAGTCTTTGTATTTCCCCCCCCTTGTGTTATAAGTAAGCTGCGTATCAAAAATGGAAGAGAACAAAATTTATTTTTATAGTTTCAGAAAGTTTGGTTTTGATTTTATGTAGGATAATATACAAAGAACAAGACGGAAATAAATGTAGGGAAAAATTGACAGTGGGGTTTTATTGTTTTTATTTTAGTACAGTCTTGTGATTCTTGTCTTTTTTTATCATAAATGGATCACATAAATACACTAATAACATTTTTCAAAATCACGTATTTGTTTTTATCTCAACAATAGAATTTCACATGCAACGTCTATTCAATACAAATACAATTATGATATCTGGATCTCCTAGTCGATGACAAACATATTTCGAATTAATGTGGGTTGTAACGCTATCAGACCAAGAGGTCCAGAACTATTCAATAAACATTTAGATTCCATTTCGACAAATTAAATTATAGTAGTTTTTTTTGCTTAACAAAACAAATTAAATTACAGTTACCTTAATCCTATTATATTAATGTGAATATTATAGCTACTTTAATCCTTTTATATCAACGCGGATATTCGATCTGTTGATATCAGCTGAAGACCAAAACAACTAACCAATTATTTGGTAGGTAACTGCGTCTTGCATATGAAGAATGAGATACATATTTCTAAAATTTTAAAACTAAAATATATTTATGATTTTTACATGGTATTTAATTAAATTTAAATGATATTAAATATATATATATATATATGCGAATATTACAATTTTATAACAAATTTGATATCACTTTTTAAATTTGCTATTAAAGAATAATACTATTCATAAATATCTTAAGTTTGTAATTAAAAAGATTAAACTAATCCTCATAAATCACTTAAAAATATTTAAAAATAATTTATAAAATATTTATAGAAGTTTATAAACTCAATCTCACCTTTTAATATTAAACCTTAAACAATAATCACTAAATCATAAACTTAAATGTTATAATATTTTTGATTGAGTATTATTTTGGAAAGTTATAACAAGTTTACAGTATTTAAAGTAATTTCTCTTTGATTAATAGATCCACTATATTATATAGGAAGGTAATCTTGTAATATTCATAGTAACTTAAATACTTTTTAATATACAATGTCAAAAAACTGTGATGCTGACACTTGAACACTATAGTCAATGTTACAATTTAAAATATATTTATAAATTAATATATAGGGAATGTTACACATTCATTGCCCTGATATGTATCTATTTGTATTTCTTAAAAGTATCATACAAATTTGAAGAATTTATTAGTCATAATCTACATTTGTCTTTATTTTGTTTTGAATGTGAGATAAGTTTTGGACCCATGGACTAAAATTCCTAAAACATGATCTATATATCTATCATAAAAAGGAAAATCTAGATCATATAAGTTAACTTCTTAAAAATTATACTTCTCCTAACACAGTTTGAATCTATGATCTCCAAAATTCTTATTAAGCAACCCAAGAGTTTTAACCAGTCAATTTGTCCTTGTTGAACAAACGCAAAACTGTTCTTTGGTGCATTTCTTTTTTTCTTTTTTTTTGTTTTTGTTGCATTTCTTTTTTCTACACCATTGGATTTTTGTAAAAAGGACAATTCGTCGTCGTCTTTGAATCAATCACTGATCATTAGTAACTTGTTTGAGTTGATAAAAACCAAAATTTGTCAAACATCTTGAATAATTTCGGTTTCTTTGATTTCTTTTTCTTAATCTTTAGCTCAACTGCTCGATATTAATTCATGTTGTCACGGGTTCATGAGTTAGCATAATATTTCTGAAATCAAACCAAGTAAGACTAGATATATATACAGAATGAACATAGTATATAAATATAAATATTTCTAGGATATGCGTATCTTAATTACTTGTCATCCTACTGTTATAAAATTATATTGTTAGCTTTGAAAAAATAGGGGTTAGTAGTAGTACTGTAGTTATGGAATCTTTGAAAATTTAGAGATTTACAAAAACAAAATGGAAGAATAGAAGAATAGAAAGAGAATGGAAGCTGCCAACCAGTGACTAATAAACTTGAATAAAACAAATCGCACTGAAAATTTTGAAATTCTCATATAATGACATCCATTTCTTCTCCTTGTCGTCTCCCTCTTTTTTTGCTTCTTCTTTTATCACATATTTCTAAATTATCTTATAATAATCTACCCTAATCATACTAATTAGCCTTGTTTAACCTACGTAGGCTTTTGATTAATCAATGACAAATGCTTATAAATCATTGTTGGTTTGTTGTGACATTATGTCTCAACTACTTATTTTATATGTCTATAAATGTGTATTCTATTAATTATATATATATATATATATGAGTGTACTAATAAAAATGTTCTACTCTGTAGTTAAATTATACTTTTTGTTAAAATATAGACTAACCATATAATTCACAGCTACGTCTATATATATATGCATATGTTAAGAATATTATATTAATGTTATTTAATCGAATCTCATCAATCAAGCCAGAGTTATGCCAGCTGAATATGGTTGGATATATCATTTGAAAAGGGAACAAATGAATAATAATAAAACTGTTCTACAAGAAAATTTGTTTGTGGAAAAGCACAGATCACTTATGCATTATAAACGGTATACTAAAAAGTTTTATGGTAAAAATATTTTTTTAGTGAAGAAACTTTTGGGAGAGTGGGTCGCGTAGTAGCATGAGGAGGCCACAACGTTGAAATATGCAAACACCTAATTAAAGCAATTCTATTAAACAATACAAGACATCAAAACAAAATAATAGAATAATACATACTCCCATTCCGCACGTAATCATAAATGGTTTGAATTCATGTCCATACTTGACTCAAGGTATTCAAATACTAAACATTAACTAAACATCCTTAATTTTTCAAAATCTTTTCAAAACAACCTCACTATTTATTTCTGAAAAGTATTTTCTTTTTAAGTATATTTATATATTATAGAATTTTATATCAATTCCAAAACTTATGATCTACGTATATAAATATATCAAAAAATTTAACTAGTCAAAATCCAGTAATTAGATATCGATTCCTTAGAAAATACCGGTTTTTAGATTACTCGTTATTGAAAGTTAAAATTTAAAACTAGTATATATAGTCTTTTATAACCATAACCAATATATATATAGTATTAACGTATTGTTTTGAATTAAGTACTTAAGCAAGTCATAAATTCTCTAGGAAATGGGTATTACGAATACACTATATCCCATTAGGACTAAGATGATCGTTTCAAAGTTCAAACTAACGTTTTTGATTGGAGAAGCTCAGCGACTATTTTTGCAATTTACAGTCTATAGGGTTTAGTTTGCTATTCTCACTTTCATATTCAAATTGCATGAGCAGTAATAATATATTATAAAGTGTGTAATGATTATGAGATCCAAATAAAGAACTAAAGAAATCAAATACGTATGGGGCTTGGAATTGAAATAAAAAGGAGTGCCAAGAAGGAAGTTTGGTTGGGAGGAAACTAGGATTTTGTGAAAGATGTAAGTTTGTAATCGTAATGTTTTATTTTCGACAGCCTTTTAACTTCACGCTTTGGCCTAAGAATCTTCTTGGTCTCCTCCGGGAATGGTGCTCAAATTCTTTTCAGTTTTTTTTTTTAAATTTTAACCTCAGTAACTAATTTAGTTAATTACGAATACAATCCGGATGAACCAAACCATCTCAATGAAAGTTAAAATGTGACACTAGTTAGAAGTGCACAATTAAGTCGCATATAGCGAATTTTCTTTTTGGATATTTTTGTTTGTAGTTGATATGTATTCAAATGGGTATGTAGTTTAATACTAGTATTTATTAGCACCCATTCTAAATTTCAAAAATATAAACTTAGGTATTTGTTAGGAATTTAGGATACTTATTACGGGTACCATTTTAAAGTATATATTATATTATACTAATACAAAATATGAATAAAAAAAATTATGTGTATGCTCACCAATTTTAGATTTTAGATTTTCGTGCCGTTTTAATCTGTTCATATATATATATATATAAGCAAATACATGATAATTATTCACCTAACTCACTTTTTCCTTTCATTATTTTTCTACATTATGGTTTTGTTAGTGATGATTTTTTAAAAGAATATATACTGGCTAGCTGTCCTGAATGATACTAATATTAGATACTAAACTACTAAATCAAGAGGCAGATTCAAATGGAAGAACAAGTTATTCTTTTGTGCTAGGAAGAACAAGTATTTATGATAAATGTTTTGATGAACTAAATTGTTAAAAAGAAAAAGTGATGATTGCAAAGCTTTTCTTAATCGGTGAAAAAGGTTCAGATTTGTTTATTTTCTTTAGATTACAATTGTTCCAACTACATTAAGTGCAGTTATACAGTATACATGTTAAATTGTACATTTTCCGAAATAGTTGATTTTGTAAAGAAACTAATCCATCAACCGACCGGTTCGTTTAAAAAACACTTGATGCAATCCAATTTAAAGAGTTTAAATGTACCATACATCCACCCCCAGATTTCAAGAATTTAAAGAACCTACGCTGACAAGAACGTACGCTGTTTATGTGTAGGTTGACCGAAAAAGTATATTTATTGTTTGCTTACAATCACAATAATTCTCATTTATCATTTCTTATCACATCTCCAACAAGCATTCTCGAAAGAACCACTCTTAAAATAAGAGGTTGAATGTATGTTTTTCCAAAGGTAACCTTCAAATTTTTAAAATAAGAGGTTGAATGTATGTTTTTCCAAAGGTCACCTTCAAAAAAATGTAACTATAAATAGTACAACATATTAATAAAATATTTGTAATTGTAATATTTATATAAAAAATTAACGATAAGTAAATAAAATGTGATACATTTTCAAAAAAAAGTATGATATGAAATTATTTATACAATTGTTAAATATAAATAACTATAAAGATTTAACTAAAATAATAAATAATCCATCTGTTTCATAATAAGTGTCGTTTTAGCTTTTTGCACACAGATTAAGAAAACATTTAATTTTGCATATTTTCAATAAAAAAATAACATTACCCATACACCTAATCATATTTCAACCAATAAAAAATTAAACTGGAAAATAAAATCAATAAATTATGCATTGAAATCCTAAAACGACACTTATTTTGTAACGAAATTTTTTCTCTAAAACGACACTCTTTGCGAAACGGAGGGAGTAGTTATTAAAATTCATGCAAATCTATTCATAAAATAATTTATAGATATGTAATTACTGGTAGGGTTCTTCTTTACATGGTTATCTCAATATAGAAAGAATATATTAACAATTGACATATTAAAAGTGACTAAATAAACAGAAAACATTAATTAAAATTAGGGCATAATAAGAAAATTAGCTGTTTATTATGAGTTATGCATATTATAGAAAACAAATTTAGATAAGATCTTTAACATGATGCGATAAATACCGTCAGACATAGATTTTATAGGATAACTTAAAATTATACAGTAAAATATAAAAATTTATAATATAAATAGAATTACCAGCTTAGAATCGTTTGTATAATATTGTATAATTTATAATATAACGTTAAAAGAAAAAGAAAAAAAATCTAGATGGTAAATGCAAGTCCCAAACCCCCATGACTCCATGGAGGTATCCAAACAAACAAATGACCATGGGGTTTCTGTAACATTGAGCTATTGGGCCAAAGAGATGGGCTAAAGCATAATATGGTAGACACACACACAATGAACTTGTTCACTCGAGTCGACATGTTTAGTTTCTTTTAACCAAAGTGGATGGAATGTGCATCTTTTTTATCACCTATGGACAGGAGTATAATCTCCATTACTCACATATAAATATATATTTTAAACAATGAATTAATATTAAAATAACTTTCATATAAATTTTGTGTACAGAAATCATAAGTGAGTTTAAGACACAAGTAAACAATCTGCGACGATAAAAAATATACAATCCGTAAAATGGATAATTTTTTATCACCTATGGACACGAATATAATGTAAATAAAACATTTTGCTATTAGTCTACGTGTAGGAGACCTCAGTGTGTTTCTCATAATCTTATCTTATTTTCAACGGTTTTGTGAAGGCAGAGAAAAAAATAGAATCAGCAATTTCGCTAGGGCAATTCTCTTAAATAGCTCTTTTTAAGTTTTTGTCACAAAAATAGCCCTCAAAAAATAAAATGACCAAAATAGACTTTTTTTTTTTGAAATTTTGATTTTTTTTTTATTTTTTTTTGAAATTTGAAACCCTAACCCCAAACCCACCCCTTAACTCTAAACCCTAAAGTGCAAATTAGTTAACCCTAGGGGTATAAATGCATATAAATGAATTTTTTAGCTTCTAAAAAAAACATTTTGGTCATTTTCTTCCTTAAAAACTATTTTTGTGACAAACAAACTAAAAGAGGCTATCTAAGGGAATTACTCATTTCGCTATCACATATTCTGAAGAGTGTTAAATTCTAAAAAAACACTAATGTATGGAGATTGAGTATCATAATTGGGAATGTTTTTTTCTTTTAAACATTAATATATGGAGGCTGAGTATCACAATTGGAATGGTTAATATCTTTGAAACATTATTGTATGGAGGTTGAGTATATGTTTAGAGATTTTTATTTTGCTTCATAATAAGTGATATTTTTATTATTTTAGATATTTTGTTTGATTTTTTTCACTAATTATATAATATATTATCTTTTTTATTGGTTAAATTTATTTAATTTAATGATAGTTTTATGTAAACAATGTAAATTATATAGAAATTTGTACTTTTTTAATATGAATGTATTTACTTTAAGCATCATCAGTTAAAGTGAAACAGAGGGAGTATAAGATTATTCAAGTATTATCTAAATGTCAGAACGTTTCCTTTTCAATGCTATGCCTAGTTTTTAGAGCAATTGGATTGAAACTTTGTCATACATGATATAGCGAAAATTTGTTTATTAAAAATTATTACTCAAAGAAAGGATAAGTTCAAGAATACGAGTTTCATCATAATCTAGAGAGCCTAACAAAACTCCAAAAATCCATATGTTGATTGCTTCAGTCTTAGTTTTCAAAGGTCCACACATGGCTTCAATCTTGTTTTTTCTTTCCCTCAACTTCGAGATTTCAATATTAATTGTAATAAACGATAATGTTATAGGGAATTCAGTAGAAAAACAATTATGTAACTATATATTCTGTTTACATACGACTTTTTTGGAAAGGCTATATTATGTACAAATCACTTGCCTTCAAAATTGATTTATTAGTTCTCCGTGTTTATTTTTTATTTTTTTATTTTTGAAACACTTTGCATAGTTCTCCGTGTTATTATTCTCCATGTTTAACATTATTGTTATTGAACTTCTGACCCTATAAAATTAATAAGAAAGTTTTGTAACCAAAAAAATGTTCTATGAAACAATTGAAACTAAGGTGAAAAACTTTTACTTACCAACAGTAATTTACAAAAAAACACACACACAATATTCCAAGTTTTTCAATTGTCAATTTGCCTCTCTATGTCATTATAATCAATTGATCACATTATATATACGATCATGCAAATGTCGTTAGTTTAATTGCTTAGAGGAGATCTTGTCTAATCCAGATTTGAGAGTCCATGCGTTATGCTTAAGAAGGATTATATTCATTTATCAAAACAACCTATTTTTATATGTAATCCAAAAAGTACTTTCTCCGTTTATTATTACTTATCGTTTTAGTTTTATGCACACATATTAATAAAACATGATTTTGTATATTTTCAAAATAAAAATACAATTACCTACTTACATAACCATATTTCAACCAACAAAAAAAATAAATTGATGAATTTTATATTAAAATTCTAAAACGACACTTATTTTGAACCGAAAATTTTTCCTTACAAACGACAACTAATATGAAATGGAGAGAGTATAAAACCAAAATTTCTGATAAAAATCATATATATGAGGTCATAAAACATCTTCACCCATCCTTCAAGCTACTATAAAAGCCACTCGAACTCTTCATTTTCTCCTCATTCCAATTCATACACAACAAAGTCTCTTTTGTCTCTAACCAATTTAACAATGGCTTCAAGAAACAAAAGCTCTTTAGCCATTTTCTTGATTCTGAACATCCTTTTCTGCACAACAATCTCTGCCTACGGTAACTGCGGTTGCCCTTCTCCCAAGCCAAAACCTCCCCCCTCTCATAAGCCAAAACCTAACCCTAAACCCAAACCAACCCCAACCCCAACTCCAACCCCTAGCCCTGTCACAGCCAAATGCCCTAGAGACGCTCTTAAACTAGGAGTCTGCGCCAACGTGCTCAGCGGTCTACTCAACATCACCCTTGGGAAGCCACCGGTGAAGCCATGTTGCACCCTCATCAAAGGACTTGCTGATCTTGAAGCCGCGGCTTGTCTTTGCACCGCGCTTAAGGCTAATATCCTTGGGATCAACCTCAACATCCCTATCTCACTCAGTCTGCTTCTTAATGTTTGTAGCAAAAAGGTTCCCCCTGGTTTCCAATGCTAATCAAGATTATAATTATACAACCAACACTTCATGTCAATATACATATCTTCTTGTTTGGATTGACAAGATAATGTATATGTAATATAGATTCCGTAATATGTTATGTGTGTTTATATATGTATGAATGTATGTATGTGTGTGTGTGTATGTGATTCCTACAACTCATCTAAACTTCACATTTGTTTTTACTTTGTTCTCTTACACAGTTACTGGGGTGTTGTTGTACTGGTTGTTGTTTGAATTAATAAATCATATGTTTAATACTCTTTATGATCTTATAATCGTTCTATAACATGTACAAAATCTTATCAGACCACGTTGATCAAGCGAAATATACACGGAGACAATCATTTTAAAATAAGATAGAGATGGATTTGATTACCAGAGATCAAAGGCCAAAGGTAATTTATTGAATGATAAGGGCAACTCGTGTATATATATATGGATGCGGTGTCAAGACTCTGCTTGCGGGTCGCTGATGATTGACACCTGGGACATTCGTGTTTTAACCAAAGTTCTTCGTATGTAAGAGTAAGACGAAAGTTGTGTCAACCTCTTATCATTTTAATGTAGCGGTTTAGAGCATACATTAAGTAACTGATATTGTTTTGTTGATTTGGTTAAGCACCAATTTTCACTTAATGTAGTTTGATTAATATAGTTTGAAAATAAATTAAATTTTGATCTAGGAGAGCTGATTATCCATAAATTTATAGTTAGATTATCTTATTGCATATGAAACAAATTAGGCCTTTAAATCAGAAAATATAACCCAATGTAGTATTTAGCTCTAACAATATAGTATTCAACTAACAATATAGCAATTTAAAGAATCCCTGACGTTTGAAAAATCTAAAAATACTATTAATAAAATGATAAATTATGAAAATTTGTTTGTTCAAATTGTTTTATTAGAAATATGCAAAATCATATATTTTTTTAATATGTGTGCATAAATCTAGAACGACAAATAATATAAAACGGAGAGAGTATAAGTTTTTGTTTTTGACTCGTTTAAATACCTAGATAGAGTTTATATTTCCCTGAAAATTTGTTTAGATTTTTCTATAAATTTGTGATATTCAAGTTAATTTAAAAATAATAATAATCGCGACTTTCATTCTGTGTGCTAAAAAGGTGAGACTATGGTGTGTTGCCTGTCATTTCCGACTTGGATGGTCCAGAACTAACAATCAAAATTCAATGGATCTATATTGATGGTGAGCCCGTGAACCCATTTTGTCTTTTTTATTTCATAGACAAAATAAACCGTATACATTTTGTGTACTGTGTAGGTACATAGACTGTGGAACAGTAGAAGCTATGTGCATTTTTGGATTTGAATAGTTAGATAAAATAATTTACATTTTTATTTCTTTCTGGAATAGAAGCTATGTGACTTAAGTTGTGTTTCACAACTTATCATTGTGTTTCATCCAGGCCGTTCTCTAGGCATGTACAAGAAGTAAGAAGTGCATTTTCACAGGATCCAAAAATTTCTTGTAATTTTTTTGTTAGAGTTTGTAGCAAATTATCAAAAGCTTAAGGTCCTTTTGTAAAACATTTTATTTGTTCTAGCCTTCAAAAAAATAAAACTTTTATTTTTCTTAAGAAATTAAATTTTGCATAGGGCCCCCACAAATTCTTTGACGGCCCTGGTTTCATCACAAAAGCTTTTCCCGTACGTACATGTAAACACACATTTCCATATCTGCATGCATACCTTTGCCTTGGTTGAGAGGGATGTTAAGTCTCGCAAGGTATTCTTAATAAGATTAAAGATTCAAATAGATGCAAAACAAAATGAAAGATTACAGCAAACAACTCAAGAAGACCCATGCAAAAACCCTAGCTTAATCATCACAACAACAACGGACAAGAAATTAAAAACAGCACTTGTTAAGACCCTAGACAATCAACAAAAGGAACACAAATATAAATATATAGATTATTTCAAAAGCCTCGAAACACTTGATATCAAGTGAGAGGAGGGCAGATAAAACCAGGAGGAGGATTGATTCCACAAGTGACGAGAGCTTGAAGTGCAAGAGGAATGAAGATGTTTAAGTTGAGAAGCTTAAGTCGTATGGTTGTGCAAAGACAAACGGCTGCTTCTAACTCAAGTAACCCTTGTAACACTGGACAACACACATTCTCCACTGGATTCCCAAGTCCAATATGGATCAAACCTCCCAAAACGTCAACACATGCTCCAAGCTTCAATGCGTTGATCGGACACGTTGGTTGACCGCCTCCTCCTCCGGAAGGTGGACCACCATGATACGGTGGGTAACCAGATGATGGTGGTGGTGTTGTGATCGGAGGGAGAAGTCCTGGAGGTGGTTTAATGATCGGAGGGAGAAGTCCTGGAGGTGTTGTGATTGGGGGGAGAAGACCTGGAGGAGTTGTGACCGGAGGTGGGTTAATGATCGGAGGGAGAAGACCTGGAGGTGTTGTGATCGGCGGTGGCCTTACCATTGGTGGTGGATAGACGACCGGAGGAGGTCTTGAGATGGGCGGTGGCCTCACCACTGGTGGATAAACCACCGGAGGAGGTCTAACAAACGGCGGTGATGACCCTCCTCCACCATGATGAGGAGGTCCTCCGCCACCACCTCCACCGTGATGCGGTGGCCCACCACCACCACCACCATGATGCGGCGGCCCACCACCTTTTCCACCATGATGTGGCGGTTTACTACCACCTTTTCCTCCGTGATGTGGTGGTTTGCCTCCTCCTCCACCTCCACCGCCTCCACCTCCACCGCCTCCTCCTCCTCCTCCACCACCTCCTCCACCACCGCCTCCTCCACCACCACCACCATGATGTGGAGGCTTCGGGACAGGAGGGTGAGGGTGAGTGCAAGGAGTGCAAGCTTGGATTGTTGGTGGCAATGTGATGACCGTGGCGATCAAGAAAATGAAGAAGGAAACCAAAACCCTCGAACCCATTATTTGCTTATTTATTTGGGTTAGACTTTTACTGCATTGTGTGTCTAATATTTTGGCAAATAAACATGTAAATATATAGGTGAAACTTAAGTATTGCCCGTGACTCTTGTAGGGTGGAAACCACTAAGCAATGAGTGTATGTAGATTTGATTATTTGCTATGGTACAACACGAACATGTGTGGGGTATGAAAGTGAAGAAAAAAATTTCAAACTTCGAGAAATTTTTGGAGCATTTTATTGCGTTACAACTAAGAAATTTTGGAATATTTTTCAGTAAAAACTTTAAATGTTTCTCTTGTTTTGGATTGTTGTTGGTCCAATGCAAACTTCAAGGTCAAGCCCGTGACTAAAGTGTAAACAGATTATGATCACTGTCTCCGAACTAAAGAGTCCGTGAAATCGTTTGTTCCCTTGTGTTTTTTTTTTTTTTCCAAAGTTTTGTAATGTTGGAGAGGATGCTTTGAGATGGGTTGGGGAGGGGGGGGGGAGCTTGAGGGCTTTGACCTCCGTACGTATGATGCTGAGTCTTTGCCATTCTCTGAGGGAGAAAGCTAAGCTATATATGACATATAAAGTAGGCTTTGGCACGCAAGTATGTATTAATTTTTGGAGGTTTGGCTTTTGGTTTGGCTCATTCAAGTATTTATATTTAGGACTTGGACTTGACTTGTTTTGGCACATTTTGAATATAAGACCATCTTCATTGGGGGTTCTTAGGGAGGGGTTCTTAACTTTAACAAAGAAAAAATTAAGAATCGATTCTTAAATAAGGATTTAAGAACCGGTTCTTAACTTTTTCTTTGTTAAAGTTAAGAACCGGTTCTTAATTTCCGCTAAGAACCCCTCCCTAAGAACCCCAGTGGAGATGCTCTAAAGGAAAGAGTTGTATAATACTCTGACAATCATTACGGTTATCCCACAATAAGCTGTCTTTCTAGCCATTGCATCTATTCAATGATAAGATAACAATCAAGACTGGTTTAAAACACAAGCCACCAAAACCGTTAATTAGAACATCTAATTTAAAAGGGAATATATTAATTTTTATTAGTGTTTAGAAATACATAAAACCATATAATTGATAAACATGCTCAAGAAGAATTAAATGGAGACAAAATCTATAGGAGAGGAGTATTGTTTAGATTATTTACAGTGGTGAAAACTAGCTTAAAAAATCTAGCATTTGTTGTCCAGAAAAAAAAGAAGAGCATTTTGTGGAGATAATGAAAAATTAGGTGAAGCTAAAATTGAGCAATTCTTTTGACAATGGCTTTTCGTTTCGCTCTAAAAATGAATTGGTAGAGTTAGAATTCTAAAATGCATTGGTTGAGTTAAAGTTAGAGTTAAACATTGGTGATGTGCAAAGAGGAGAGAGCTTTGACAAAGGATCTTATATGAAATGAAAGAATAAATGAGTTCAGAAGAGGTGGCTATTTTTCAATAAAAAGTGGAATTCTATATAAAAATTTAGACATTAATAAAATTATAAAAATACTAAAATATAAAAATTGTGAGAATAGACATAGAATAGTGTGTGAGTGGTGTACAAAATGTGAGAGAGTATGTGAGAATGGAAGAGATTGTAATGGAGAATAAGAGAGTATGAGAGATTTCGTGAGAGATAGAGAGTACAGAGATTATAGAGATTAGTGAGATCAGAGAATGGTGAAGAAGAAAGGCGAACTCCCCACTTTCAGCTTATAGGTTTTAGAATACACGTGGAGTAGCTTTATAACCAAATTACAAGTTGCAAGAGATTAAACAATTCTTAAAGTACATATTTACTAAAACTAATATTATTGTAGGGTTTCTGATGGAGCCAGGAGGATGGAGCCAAGGTGAATCTCGACCAGAGGGAGGGAGAGTGACATGAGAGAGAGATGGGCACAGTCTGGTTGAGTGAAAGTTACAACATGCTCATCCTCTTATGCACATGTGATTTTTACTCTATTTAATTTTCAACTTGTCTAAACTCTGTCCAACAGCTTGATACCCTTTTTAAACTTCAAATCTGCTTCAAAAGACCAAGCTGGACGAGTTCCTCACCTAGCTTGCTTTCCAAGACACTTTAGGTTAAGTTTTAGTTACTTGCAAGCCAAAACTGTACATATATATTCAAATCTGATTGTTCCGGATTTATCTTCATTCCCCGACAAAAATACGTTATGTTGAAATCTCATAAAAACAGAAACTGATTAATAAAAATGATTCAAAATACTAAGAAAGCTATCAAGCCTCGGGCTACAATTTAACTCTGAATAACACTAAGTGTTATTCTTTCTCCTTATCGTTTGTACGTAAATCAGAACTATATGAGTGAAAAATTGCTCACTGACACTACAAACTCGACAAAAAACTATCAATACAGGATGATCCTGCACAAAAAGGTGTTCAAGTGTTGCCACCTACATCATAAATTTCAATTTTTAACTACATATTTTTACATCATTAGATTTATCATCAGAAAATAGAGTAATATCATCAGAAAAGAAACATTAGTTGACCCAAACAAAATACTACAAAATAGATACATAATATACATGATAGTGATGCTGGTCCCTACAAGATAAAAATGAAGTATGGTTCACAACATGAAGTAACTCCAATACCACTTACATAATATCAGAATGCAGACTACATGTGTTGATGCCGTCTGTCACAAATTTCTCAATAGCTAAAATAGAATAGAATGTTGATACCAATGTTAACAGAATAACTTATCATAATCAGAATCGTATCAATAACCATATCAAAATAAACAAATTACTATTCAAATTCGACACTGAAATAAAAAGAAATCTTTAAAAAAGAATTATAAACATTTATAATTACTAATTAATATGGTAGAATTCAACTCACTTGGTAATAACTTTCAAATCAGGATGTGACCGATTAAAATTATAAAACAGTCCACAAACACCAATTAATTCTTCTAATAAATTCTAGGAAACTCCGCATTTGTTTGACGTTTGCGGTGTTGTTAAGTTTCTAACAATTTATCAAACGAAGGTTAGAGTATGTCGATTGACGGGTTTTTAAAGAGGGATTCTTTGTTAAAACCTAATGGAGATGGTTTTAGCTATCTAAAATACTGTGACCAAGGCTAATCACGACAAAAAGTAAAGCACTAACAACAACAGAAAAACGCAAGCAAAAAAAAAAAAAGGATTGTAAGTCGTTAGAGTTTAAAAATGCATATATATACTAATAGTGTTCATATATGGGGATTTTGAGTTACCTAAAATAATCCAAACGATTATTTTCATTTTTTACTGTTTAGCATCTACACCTTTTGTATATTTACCGATTAATATTTAACTTTTGAGTTGATAAAAAAAGTTTAGATTGGTCGTTTGAACTCAATTGGATTTTTTATTTTTTATTCTTTTTTAATTTTGAATATTATATATTTTTTTATTTTTTTAATGAAATTTGACTTTTTATGAAAATTTAATTATTTTATATTGTTATTATTTTGTGATTTTTGATAACATATAAAAAGCATAGTCTTAGGACAAATATAAAACGTAAGACATGTACCAGCTAAGAGATACACAGTTGGACAGTTAAAAATTCTTATCGCTTTGCTAGGAAGATGAAGACTCATCTCATCTGCCATTTATATCTTCCCAACCCACGATACTGAAGCTGTAGAGCAGATAAGGTTATTTCACAAGGCCCAGTAAGGCCCATCCATGTTCTTAATCGTCGTCGTAAACGAGAGAGATTAGGGTTTATCAAGTAAGAACTCACACTGTGTGTTCTGTAATGTATTCTCTGATACTCCGTGGAAGAAGGTTGCAAAATGAAACTGCTTCTCTCACTTCCTTCTCCTCTGCTGCACGCAAAGGTCACAACTTTACAGTCTCTTACCTCGTTAACTCACTCGGTTTCACCCCAAAACTTGCAGAATCAATCTCCAAGAAAGTCAGCTTTAACAACAAATGCAACCCAGATTCAGTTCTGAATCTCTTTAGAACTCACGGCTTCACAGATTCTCAAATCTCCACCATCATTACAGATTACCCACTACTCCTTACACTAGATGCTGACAAGTCTCTTGCTCCAAAGCTTCAAGCTTTACAGTCCAGAGTCTCTTCAACCTCAGAGCTCACTGAAACCATCTCGAAAGTTCCAAAGATCTTGTCAAAGGACAGGTCTTTAAGCGTATACTATGACTTCGTCAAAGAGGTTATGCAGAGCTCCAAGTTCGAGCCACAGAGGGGGAAACAGGAGAATAAACTCAGAAATGTTTTGGCTTTGAGAGATCTTGGTGTGCCTCAACGGTTGTTGTTCCCTTTGCTTATCTCTGACCTTCCACATATCTGTGGGAAAGAGACGTTTCGAGAGTCTCTTAAGAAGGTTCTTGAGATGGGTTTTGATCCCACCACACCTAAGTTTCTTGAAGCTCTAAGAGTGTTTAAGGGGTTGAGTAATGAAGCAATGGAAGAGAAAGTGAAACTCTATAAGCGTTTAGGGTTTACTGTGGAAGATATATGGGTAATGTTCAAGAAGTTTCCTACTTTCTTGACACTCTCTGAGAAGAAGATAACTCTAAACTTCGAAACCATGAGGAAGTTTGGACTAGTGGAAGACGAAGTCCGCTTAGTGGTCAAGAAGTTTCCTCAGTGCATTGGTGTTTCAGAGAAGAATATATTGAACTCTGTTGAGACATTCATAGGCTTAGGTTTCAGCAGAGAGGATGTTGTGATGATGGTGAAGCGTCTTCCTCCTTGCATTGGTTATTCTGTTGAGACGGTTAAGAAGAAAATTGAGTTTGTGGTGAAGGAGATGAATTGGCCGCTAAAGGCTGTGGTTTCGTACCCTCAGGTACTTGGATACAGCATGGAGAAGAGGATGGTACCAAGGTGTAATGTTATCAAAGCTCTTATTGCCAAAGGGTTGATTAAAAGTGAGCTCCCTCCTGTGTCAACTGTTTTGGTATGTACAGATCAGGATTTCTTGAAAAGGTATGTGAGGAAACATGATGATGATGAGGAGCTTGTGGCTGAGTTGATGGGTATATTCACTGGAGAGATGAGAATAGAAAGATAAAAAGCTTCTGTAAGTTTTTGCTTAGTTCTAAGTGATGATCCTATGAACAAATTGTTTACTTGTAATGAGATAGAGATGAGTTTCGGTTGTATAATTTTATTTAAATATGATTTTCATTATATTAAACATTGAAAGTACTTAAGGGAATAAAGATAGGGTGATGCAAAAAGGGACAAGAGTGACAGACTCAGAACAACAAAGCAAAGACGCAACGTACTTAAAAAGTAGCAAATAGTGTACTTCTTTGAGATTTACTCGTCAGCCTTCTTCTCCACGGCAACTTCTGCTGGAGCTGCGGCGGCTTCCTCGGCTACTTCTTCAGTGGGTTTCTCCTCCTCTGCTTCTAGCTTCTTCTCTTCCTCCACAACAGCTGGAGTTTCCTCTGTCTTCACTTCTTCCTCCACTTTCTTGGGCTCTACAACTTCCTCTGCTTTGCTCTCTTCCTCCACAACCGCTGGGGTTTCAACTTGAGCTTCTTCCTCTTTCTTGATCTCTTCAGTTTCTGTTTTGGTCTCCTCTGTTTCTTCGACGGGGAGGTCTTTAGTGGTTACCTCGACGGGAGCTTCTTCCTCTTTCTTGGGCTCTACAACTTCCTCTGTTTTGCTCTCTTCCTCAACAACAGCTGGAGTTTCCTCTGTCTTTGTTTCTTCTTCTTCCTCTTTCTTGGGCTCCACAACTTCCTCTGTCTTGCTCTCTTCCTCCACAACCGCTGGAGTTTCCACTGGAGCTTCTTCCACAGGGACGTCTTTAGTGGTTACTTCGACGGGAGCTTCTTCCTCTTTCTTGATCTCCTCCGTCTCTGCTTTGGTTTCCTTTGTTTCTTCCACGGGAGCTTCAGTTTCTGTTACCGAAGCTGGAGCAGACTCAGCCACAACGGCAGCTACAGTTTCCTCAGGCTCCACTGTCTTTGGTGGTGTCATCTCGACGTGCTCAGCTGCGGCTGGAGTCACTTGTTCAACCTGCAAAACCCATTGTCACACATAGATCAAATCAAAACTGCATGAGGTTTTTGTTTGTTATAGTTACAGAAATAAATAATATTTTCTAATGATGTGGATCACGTATATACTGTGTAAACTTAAGCATCTAAAGTGGAACATTTAATCTAGAATTGGATCGCTAATCAAACTTTAGACTAATGAGAAATGGGTTTGAAAGTTTTAAGAATATATGTATGCATACATCAGCAGTGGCCATTGGAATGTATAGAAAAGAGCAAAAGATCAAAGAAGAGAAGAGAGAGTGTGTGTTTGTTGTGTGTGATGCTTTGATTTGTGAAGAGTGTTGGTCGAGGAGATAGCTAATTTATAGTACAAACAAATACTAAAAAAGCAGTACTATTGAATCTTTTTTTTTTAAATATCTGTAAGGGAAAAATATTTTATAAACGAAAATCAGTATGAGCTTAATTAATATTCTCTTGCAATCATAATTCATGAGATGAAAAGAAGCTTTTGGTGTATATTTGTTTGAGAAAGGAATATCATGTACAGTTTGTCTTAATGATAGACACCACTTGCAACTAACGTCTAGTTGGAAATATTAAAGACTTGAATATTTTTCTTGTGTAAACATGAAACTGAATTCTTGTCTAATATAATAATCTCTCTGCTCTGAAATGATGCATTTTTTATGTTATACACATATTAATAAATATAGTATAAATTTAAACCAATAGTATTTGAATAAATATAATTAACTTTAATTTTTTTATCATTATTAACTACTGAAAATTACATTAGAAAATGTTTTAAACATATTTTATTTTGAAACATATTTTTTAAAAAACATTCATTTTAGAAACAAAGAGAATGTAAATCTTTAATCATCAGTTCAACTAACATCATATATAATGATTAACTATTGCAGTGAAAAAACAAAAAAAAAAAACTAATATTACGTGTTGTGATTTTAAGTTTAAATAATTAAATAATTTTATGGTTTTATGGTTTTAGGTTTCGATTTCCTCCAACAGTTCTTGATAATCCAAAAACATATAAACCTTTTTATATCAGACTTGCAAAATATATTTTTGAAGTAAGTGATGATGGGTAAAGAGAAGATCAATATATGTAAATGGTGGGCATAACAGTTGAATGGTCCGTCGATCAAAAATTTCTAGTATACAATAAAATCTGAAACTAAATTATGAAAGTATAGAAAATCGGATTGCTAGATGTCGGGGTGGTGTTGGAGATGAATATAATATGTATCTTGAAACAATATCATTACATAAATATGGAAAATATAGTCTCTTAAACAGATTGGTTAATGGTCAAAGCGGCTTTCATAGCGATGGTATGACAGTCCCAAGGCAGCCCAAACAAACACACGAATCCGAAGGTCTCAAAAGTGAATGGCGTTATCTGATGAGGCGTTACTATATTGAAAAGAAGCGTTACTATTCATGCAAAGTTGATTAACCCATGAAAAGAAACGTTAAATCTGCTTTCAAAAGAGCTCTAGAAGTTATCGGACTTCAAAAGAAACATTTTTATAAAAACCATGACTTCAAGTTTTAATAGATTGCATGAGGTGGGCTGATATGCATGCGGCATGCCTAGAGCGATATAAAACCGCGCAGCATGCTGGTCGAGTCGTATTCATGATATATACTCCATATACTTTGACAAAAAGAAAATCATATTAGCAAATTTTATTTAAGTTCGGTCAAATCATTTTAATCAATTATTCTCCCTTAAATCATAGCAAATTTATTGACCAGAAAAAAAACATAGCTTTTTTTCGGATCATGCATAGTTGATCTAATGTTTAGCAACTTATTTTAATCCTAAGGATTGTTTTTATAAAAAAAATTAGTGGTTACCTTAAGGGCCAGAGAATCATAATAAGACACTACAACTGTATTCACGAGAGTCCCAATTAATTCTTTGTATTATTATCAGATTATATCATCAATTTTGTCACTTAGAAAAGTTGATCCCTCAAAAAAATTGATGAAAAAGGTGGTTGGGAATTAATAGTATTCATAATAGTTTAGGTGCTTATTTATAAGGTTAGTACTGTTATTAAAATGTTGATGTAACTGATGGGAATTTTTCTTATATTGTTGTTATATAAAGATCATTTTAGATTTATAGTCTAACTTTTGTTTGAATTGAGATATATTACACGATATTAAAAAAAGGATACTCATTATAAACTCTAGTATTTGGATTTTTGCGTTTGCTTAACATTGTACAAATTAAATAATTTACTGATTCAGATAAGATATCACATGGCATGTAAAAGCAAAGGTCAAATAGTACATATATATGTTCATATCCTGTGAGCATGATTTGGCTTCATATTTGTTTATAACACCGGGTAGATCTAGCTTGGTATATATTAGGAGTTAAGACACAACGAAGTGAAATATTTGATTTTACATTCAAATATGGTTGTTTTTTTAGCTAAACGTTTCTTCATAAGGGAATATGAAATCGTTTACTTAAATCTAATTTTGGTTGAAAATGACATTTTTAGTAGACATGTACTTTGAATATCTTGGCAGTGAATAACTGAATATTAGCATAATTTTTTTTGACAAAATATTAGCATAATTTGTTTGCTAACTACCATTTTTACTGATAATCCTAAATTTGAGTCAGTATCCCATTAATTATTGATGTTCTAGTTACTACTCCTTCCTTCACAAATCCATGTTCGTATCAAATTTTAGACGTGTTAAAATATACGCTTAGCTGTTATCGTTGTATATATATTATAGTTGTAAAACCAGAATACTATTTTATATTATATGTTTCGTGACTTGTGTATTCTGAAAAATACGTTCAACTTCTACATTTTTTTTTATATTTTTTTATCCGTAGACTTATTCAATTATTAAACATTGTTAAATTTTTGTCAAATTTTTGTATAGTTGTAAAACCGGAATACTATTTTACATTGTTAGATTAACGTCAATATTTATAGTTATATATATATATTATAGTTGTAAAACCTGAATACTATTATGTTTTGTGTTGTGTATTCTGAAAAATACGTTCAACTTCTACATTTTCTTAAATATTTTTAATCTGTAAACGTAATCAACTATTAAACATTGTCAAATTATTGTCAATTTTTTATTTTTTTGCGTTTATGACTCAAATTTTTCATATTTTTTTATAACGATAACATGAAAACAATCTGTTTATTTAGTTTTGTTGCTTTTTTTTTGGAACACCATTTAGTTTTATAACGATAACATGAAAACAAACTGTTTATTCGAGCTATATATTTCTTTACCCAACAATAAGCGTTAGTATCGTTTTTGTTTTTACTTCTTTATTCTCTTTAATCAACGTGGATTATTGACGACAAGTATAGGCCGGTGCGTGGGACCAACAAATGCAAAAATATGGGTCCCATGTATTGACTGATAATGACATGGCGACAAGTTATTTCGATTGATTTCATTGTGCATGTGTCCGATCGCTGACACTTGAGTGTATGCCAGGTAGGATTCCACTTGAAAATGGGCCCACATACCTGTCGCCACGTCAGATCATATCTTCACCCCACCTTTTTTTTTTGTTCAATTGCTTCTTTGTTTAAACAAAAAATTAATAAGTTTTTTTTTGTTTAAAATAAAAAACTAAAGAAGTTTTCTGTAAACACTAACCTTTTTTTCACATGTAAACCATTAACCTTTTTTTCTACTGACAAAAAAACTATTTTTACGAACTTAAGTGTCAATTACTTTTTTTCACTAAAAATGTCATGAATATAGTGTGCATACTTAGAATTTTCGTCATTTTAAAATAATTTATTTTAAATGTTAATAATGAAAATGCTAATTCAGAAAATTAAGAAACGAAAGAAAAAAGAAAGTCAAATCTTAATCAAAATAATACTTAGACCAACATGAAAAAGTTAATAACTTTTGAATATTTATCATTTTTTTTTTAAATGGCTACTACATTAAAAAGAACGGATCATATTGTCTGCGCGATTAGAAGTTGGAGCATCAATTTATCAAACTATAATTATCGCTATTATTTAATTTGTAATCAGATTGATATTTGAGATTTTTCAGTAGATGGGCGCGGACACGTAATCACCACCTGTAAAGGTAGGCCAGCAGAAAAGGTTATTAAAGAAAAAAGGTTGGACGGCTAAGATGGCCCATAAGTGTGGGACCTATAATTTTATTTTATTATAGAAATGGTGTAAATTATCAATATGTCAATAAATAATCATTAGATATTCAGAATACTTTATTTAGTAACAGAAGAAATGATTTATATCCGATTTAAATAGTGTTACAATTACAAATCAAACTTACAGTATGGCGCTAAAATAAAAATAACTCTATTATTTTTTTTTTAATATTTTCTTAAAATACATTGTCTTTTATAAAGAAAAGTATAGATAAATTATATTCTTATTTCTATATTAAAAGGGAAATATTTTTCTGTGTTTTCAGTAAATAGAGAAGAATTATATAAACATACATTATAGCAAAATCCTTTTTTGTAAAGTTTTTCTATTTTCTATATAAATATAAATGTAGATTGGAAATGTTCTAGTATGAAAAATAAACAATTTTTCTAAATTTATGTGTATTTTGAAATAGTAATAAAAATAATAATATTTTTTTATTTAATCTGCATAATAAGAACCGAAATAAAATAAATATTGTATTCAAATTATCTCGCTACTTATAACATATAATCACAATCTCAATTTTATTTATATTTAATCTATTTTTTTAAAAAAATATTTATATACTTATTATGTTTTAGTATTTTTTTCTTCCACTTGCATATGTTGATATATATTTTCAGTCATATTTGTGTTCATAGCAAATACTTAAATTATATAGTATAAAGATCGAGTATGTCATTACATTCAACTTATTAAAACTATGAAGTAAAATATTACTGTGTCAAAAGTGATTCTTAGCGTTTATGTTACAATTATATATATAGAGAATACTTTAGTTTTTTATGTTTGAAGTTTAAAAGTAATATGTTATCTAATTTTGGAATGAAAATTTAAAATAACATTTTTAAAAATATACTGAAATACTATCTTTGCAAAACAAATATAAGATTTTGTTGATGGAAAAGGTTTGGTCTTCCTCTTACACTTTAAACTAAATTATAATTTTTATATTGTTATTTCAGATCTAAAAAGAAAGTTCGAAATAATTCACTTTTGGCATCGGAATTATGTGAAACGACCCCATGCGGGCATGCCTTGAATATGTGTAATCCTAAAGTAAGACAATATAAGCATAATTGTCTCGTAATCCTTGAATGTGTTAATTCTTTATCGTTAATTTAAGCACTAATTTAGATCAGCGGTCGAAACTTAATCACCTGTCAATGTTTTATTGGTCAGCTACATGTTAAGATTGGTACCATAATTAAATATTCATTTTGGTCCCGTCTGGGTAGAATCTCTTCGTCAGCAAATAGTTGGACACCACAGCTAAACTCAAGAATAAAAGATCGAATCTTTTTTTTTTTTTAATTTCTTTCTTGATAGGATCTGATCTATTAAGCTGATTGTATACCTATTCTAATATATGTATATATATATATATTGTCATGATTCATAATAGATTTTAAAGATGTGTAAATTGATAATTTTGGAAGATGTTAACTAAATTCAACATTACAATCGAGTATTACTATGTAATTTCAAGATATGTTTTTAAAAACTAAAGACAGTATTGTGTTACAAGAGAATACATTATTGTCGGTGAATATCCTAGATTCGGATGATCTCAAAATACTGTTAAGAAAAAGATGATATAAAGACATTCACTATATTGTCTGTAGGCTATAGCAAAAAGCTATTAACCTAAAAAAGTTATAGAAGTTCAAATAATATTTTACCAAGCTATATTTTGTATCATTTTCTCACGTAAAACCTAAGAGTCGAACTTACAATGCCAGAATAGTGGTCTTTGTCTCCTAGCTATGAGTATTATATATAAAATGGATACTCCCTCCGTTTCATATTAGTTGTCGTTCTAGGTTTATGCACACAAATTAAGAAAACATTTAATTTTATATATTTTCAAAATAAAAACACTATTACCAATACACCTAACCATATATCAACCAATAGAAAAATAGAGTAGAGAATATTACCAATAAATTTTGCATCGAGAACCGAAAACGACACTTATTTTGAAACAAAAATTCTACTCCAAAACGACATCTAATTTGAAACGGAGGGAATACTATTTACTATTTGAAGCATTATATCGATTTAAAACTATGCTTATTAATTAAGGGTTACTATTTTTCAATGTTTACTAGGGTCGTGCACTATATGCAGAATAATTTTTTTAAAATTTAAATTATATTTAAAAATAAAATTAGTTAAATTTTAATTTTAATTATTTGTTTACAACATTCAATTTAATTATATATAAAAATTAAGATAAAATGAATATTTGTTATTTAAATTTAAACTTAATAATATATATATATTTAAAATTATAATTTTGGAAAGATATTTTTTATCTATTTCTTTTGGTTAAAATATATTAAATAAAATTCTATAAAATTAAAAGAAAAATTTGTTAGGTATATAACTCTCAAAACATAAAAAAATAATATTATTAAAATTTGTAGATATTAAAAACAAAATAATGGTGTTGAGATTAGAAAACATATAACTCTCTTTGTTGTTAGTTATGATTTCTTTGTCTAAAGAAAATTTCATATTATTTGCATCATTCACATCAAATTTGGCAACTAAAATGGTCCCTATAGAAAAGTAATATTTAATTTGATTAATATCTGCAACTTTACAATAGAGTCATAGATATACCCATGCACAAATGACGCCTTAAAGCAAAGTTTTTCCTTTTCCCTTTTTTACACCCGGGAAGCTCGGGCCCAATACAACGGGATCAGTGGACTGATAATAATACTATGACATGTCATAGATCATCTCTCCCAAAAAATTGCACACCGCAAACAATACAAGAGACGGTTCTTATTTAAGGGTTTTAAGAACCGTCACTTGCACTGTTCACGGACCCCACATGTTAGTAAAACCCACAAACAATGCAAGAGACCCTCTTAAGAGACCCGGATAATCATGCTCAAACTTCCTCCACCATTTATTTTCCTTTTCTTTTGGTTTTGTAAATGTTGTTTCCAGACCTTCACCTTTCTTCCATTATTTTCCACATGGTTCTCTTTTTAATATTTTATCTTTTGCATCGATTCATTTGTTATTGTATGGTTCTGTTGTCAAACATTGCTAATACTATTATACCATTGATGTTCTTTGTATAATCAACCATTGCTTACACTATTTTATTGCTGAATTATAAATGGCAAACTCAAAATCTGGAAGAACTTGTTTAATGTTTGTTTCTAAACGTTTTTATTTTTATTGTAATGTATCCAAAAGGATAAGAGACATTAGGCTAGCTAGTCGATGGATCCGCCAAGCCATTACATCAAAAGCAAAATAAAAGGATAACTATAAAATGCAGATTATGGTTTCTTTGAGGACTATGGACTGTCTCCTACAAGTGAGTAAATCCTTTACTCGCGTCAACCACGTTCCGTGACTATGGACTGTCTCCTACAAGTGAGTAAATCATACATTAATACAAATAAAAAATTTGGTTATGAATTAATAAAAAAACATTAAACACTATAATCTTTGGTATATAGAGCATTTACCGAAAAACTCAATATTTTCGTAGGGGTAAGCCCACAAATTTTAAGAAAAATTCAAATTTTTAAACAATCTTGTTTTAATGCATAGTTGCATCGTTCACTGACGTAGGATGATGGTAAAAGAGGTTTGGATCATTTGTTGTTTATGTTTCTCTAGAAAATAGATTTTTTTTATTGGTTATTCCACAATCTTAGGCAATATATGAAGTTTTATAAATCAATTATTTAAACCTTAGAAATGATCCCCATTCACTCTGAAAAAGATTTATCATACACTAATACAAATAAAAATGTGGTTATAAGTTTTTAAAAAAACATTAAACACTATAATCTTTGGTATATAGAGCATTTACCGAAAAACTAAATATTTTCGTAGGGGTTAGACAACAAATTTTAAGAAAAATTAATTTTTTTTGACAATCTTGTTTTAATGCATAGTTGCATCGTTCACTGACGTAGGATGATGGTAAAAGAGGTTTGAATCATTTGTTGTTCTTTGTTTCTCTAGAAAATAGATTTTTCTTAGTGGTTATTCCACTATCTTAGGCAGTATATGATTTTGTTAAATCAATTGTTTAAAAATTAGATATGATCCCTATTCACCCTGAAAAAGATTAATCATACATTAATACAAATAAAGAATGTGGTTATGATTTTTTTTTTAAAAAAGATATTAAACACTATAATCTTTGGTATATAGAGCATTTACCGAAAAACTCAATATTTTCGTAGGGGGTTGGTTAGCCCACAAATTTTAAGAAAAATTCAATTTTTTTGACAATCTTGTTTTAATGCATAGTTGCATTGTTCACTGACGTAGGATGATGGTAAAAGAGGTTTGGATCATTTGTTGTCTATGTTTCTCTAGAAAATAGATTTTTTTAGTGGTTATTCCACTATCTTAGGCAGTATAAGAAGTTTTATTAAATCAATTTTTTAAAAATTAGATATGATCCCTATTTACCCTGAAAAAGATTTATCATACATTAATACAAATAAAGAATGCGGTTATGAATTTTTTAAAAAATATTAAACACTATAAACTTTGGTATATAGAGCATTTATCGAAAAACTCAATATTTTCGTAGGCAGTATTACAAATTTTAAGAAAAATTCATTTTTTTGAAAATCTTGTTTTGATACATAGTTGCATCATTCACTGATGTAGGATGATGGTAAAAGAGGTTTGGATCAGTTGTTGTCTTTGTTTCTTTTGAAAATAGATTTTTCTTATTGGTTATTCCACAATCTTAGGCAAGGCAGTATATGAAGATTTATAAATCAATTATTTAAACATTAGAAATGATCCCCATTCATCCTGAAAAAGATTTAACATACATTAATACAAATAAAGAATGTGGTTATGAATTAAAAAAAAACATTAAACACTATAATCTTTGGTATATAGAGCATTTACCGAAAAACTCAATATTTTCGTAGGGGGTTAGCCCACAAATTTTAAGAAAAATTCATATTTTTTGACAATCTTGTTTTAATGCATAGTTGCATCGTTCACTGACGTAGAATGGTGGTAGAAGAGGTTTGGATCATTTGTTGTCTCCGTTTCTCTAGAAAATAGATTTTTCTAAGTGGTTATTCCACAATTTTAGGCCGTATATGAAGTTTTATAAATCAATTGTTTAAACATTAGAAATGATCCCCATTTACCCTGAAAAAGATTTACCATACATAAATACAAATAAAGAATGTGGTTATGAATTTTTTTAAAAAATATTAAACACTATAATCTTTGGTATATAGAGCATTTACCGAAAAACTCAATATTTTCGTAGGGGTTAGCCCACAAATTTTAAGAAAAATTCATTTTTTTTGACAATCTTGTTTTAATGCATAGTTGCATCGTTCACTGACGTAGGATGATGGTAAAAGAGGTTTCGAGCATTTGTTGTCTCTGTTTCTCTAGAAAATAGATTTTTCTTAGTGGTTATTCCAGTATCTTAGGCAGTAAATGAAGTTTTATTAAATTAATTATTTTAACATTAGAAATGATCCCGATTCACCCTGAAAAAGATTTAACACACATTAATACTAATAAAGAATGTGGTTATGAATTTTTTTTAAAAAACATTAAACACTATAATCTTTGGTATATAGAGCATTTACCAAAAAAACTAAATATTTTCGTAGGGGTTAGGCCACTAATTTTAAGAAAAATTCATTTTTTATGACAATCTTGTTTCAATGCATAGTTGCATCATTAACTGATGTAGGATGGTGGTAAAAGAGGTTTGGATCATTTGTTGTCTTTGTTTCTCTAAAAAATAGATTTTTCTTCGTGGTTATTCAAATATCTTAGGTAGTATATGAAGTTTTATTAAATCAATTATTTAAACATTAGAAATGATCCCGATTCACCCTCAAAAAGATTTTACACACATTAATACTAATAAAGAATGTGGTTATGAATTTTTTTTTAAAAACATTAAACACTATAATCTTTGGTATATGGAGCATTTACCGAAAAACTCAATATTTTCGTAGGGGTTAGCCCACAAATTTTAAGAAAAAGTCAAATTTTTTGACAATCTTGTTTTAATGCATATTTGCATCGTTGACTTGCGTAGGATGATGGTAAAAGAGGTTTTGATCATTTGTTGTCTCTGTTTCTCTAGAAAATAGATTTTTCTTAGTGGTTATTCCACTATCTTAGGCAGTATATGAAGATTTATAAATCAATTATTTAAACATTAAAAATGATCCCCATTCACCCTGAAAAAGATTTAACATACATTAATACAAATAAAGAATGTGGTTATGAATAAAAAAAAACATTAAACACTATAATCTTTGGTATATAGAGCATTTACCGAAAAACTCAATATTTTCGTAGGGGTTAGCCCACAAATTTTAAGAAAAATTCAATTTTTTTGACAATCTTATTTTAATGCATAGTTGCATCGTTAAGTGACGTAGAATGGTGGTAAAAGAGGTTTAGATCATTTGTTGTCTCCGTTTCTCTAGAAAATAGATTTTTCTAAGTGGTTATTCCACAACTTTAGGCCGTATATGAAGTTTTATAAATCAATTGTTTAAACATTAGAAATGATCCCCATTTACCCTGAAAAAGATTTACCATACATTAATACAAGTAAAGAATGTGGTTATGAATTTTTTTAAAAAATATTAAACACTATAATCTTTGGTATATAGAGCATTTACCGAAAAGCTCAATATTTTCGTAGGGGTTAGCCCACAAATTTTAAGAAAAATTCATTATTTTTTGACAATCTTGTTTTAATACATAGTTGCATCGTTCACTGACGTAGGATGATGTTAAAAGAGGTTTCGATCATTTGTTGTCTCTGTTTATCTAGAAAATAGATTTTTCTTATTGGTTATTCCAGTATCTTAGGCAGTAAATGAAGTTTTATTAATATAATTATTTTAACATTAGAAATGATCCCGATTCACCCTGAAAAAGATTTAACACACATTAATACTAATAAAGAATGTGGTTATGAATTTTTTTAAAAAACATTAAACACTATAATCTTTGGTATATAGAGCATTTACCGAAAAACTAAATATTTTCGTAGGGGTTAGCCCACAAATTTTAAGAAAAATCAATTTTTTTGACAATCTTGTTTTAATGCATAGTTGCATCGTTAACTGACGTAGAATGATGGTAAAAGAGGTTTGGATCATTTGTTGTCTTTGTTTCTCTAGAAAATAGATTTTTCTTAGTGGTTATTCCACTATCTTAGGCAGTATATGAAGTTTTATTAAATCAATTGTTTATAAATTAGATATGATCCCTATTTACCCTGAAAAAGATTTATCATACATTAATACAAATAAAGAATGTGGTCATGAATTTAAAAAAATTTATTAAACACTATAATCTTTGGTATAAAGAGCATCTACCGAAAAACTCAATATTTTCGTAGGGGTTAGTCCACAAATTTTAAGAAAAATTCAAATTTTTTGGCAATCTTGTTTTAATGCATATTTGCATCGTTCACTTGCGTAGGATGATGGTAAAAGAGGTTTGGATCATTTGTTGTCTCTGTTTCTCTAGAAAATAAATTTTTCTTAGTGGTTATTCCACTATCTTAGGCAGTATAAGAAGTTTTATTAAATCAATTGTTTAAAAATTAAATATGATCCCTATGTACCCTGAAAAAGATTTATCATACACTAATACAAATAAAGAATGCGGTTATGAATTTTTAAAAAAATATTAAACACTATAATCTTTGGTATATAGAGCATTTATCGAAAAACTCAATATTTTCGTAGGCAGTATTACAAATTTTAAGAAAAATTCAATTTTTTTGACAATCTTGTTTTGATGCATAGTAGCATCATTCACTGATGTAGGATGATGGTAAAAGAGGTTTGGATCAGTTGTTGTCTTTGTTTCTTTTGAAAATAGATTTTTCTTATTGGTTATTCCACAATCTTAGGCAGTATATGAAGATTTATAAATCAATTATTTAAACATTAGAAATGATCCCCATTCATCCTGAAAAAGATTTAACATACATTAATACAAATAAAGAATGTGGTTATGTATTAAAAAAAAACATTAAACACTATAATCTTTGGTATATAGAGCATTTACTGAAAACTCAATATTTTCGTAGGGGTTAGCCCACTAATTTTAAGAAAAATTCATATTTTTTGACAATCTTGTTTTAATGCATAGTTGCATCGTTCACTGACGTAGAATGGTGGTAAAAGAGGTTTGGATCATTTGTTGTCTCCGTTTCTCTAAAAAATATATTTTTCTAAGTGGTTATTCCACAATTTTAGGCCGTATATGAAGTTTTATAAATCAATTGTTTAAACATTAGAAATGATCCCCATTTACCCTGAAAAAGATTTACCATACATTATTACAAATAAAAAATGTGGTTATGAATTTTTTAAAAAAAGATTAAACACTATAATCTTTGGTATATAGAGCATTTACCGAAAAACTCAATATTTTTGTAGGGGTTAGCCCACAGATTTTAAGAAAAATTCAAATTTTTTGACAATCTTGTTTTAATGCATAGTTGCATCATTAACTGATGTAGGATGTTGGTAAAAGAGGTTTGGATCATTTGTTGTCTCTGTTTCTCTAAAAAATAGATTTTTCTTAGTGGTTATTCCAATATCTTAGGTAGTATATGAAGTTTTATTAAATCAATTATTTAAACATTAGAAATGATCCCGATTCACCCTGAAAAAGATTTAACACACATTAATACTAATAAAGAATGTGGTTATGAATTTTTTTTAAAAAACATTAAACACTATAATCTTTGGTATATAGAGCATTTACCGCAAAACTCAATATTTTTGTAGGGGTTAGCCCATAAATTTTAAGAAAAAGTCAATTTTTTTGACAATCTTGTTTTAATGCATATTTGCATCGTTCACTTGCGTAGGATGATGGTAAAAGAGGTTTGGATCATTTGTTGTCTCTGTTTCTCTAGAAAATTGATTTTTCTTAGTGGTTATTTCACTATCTTAGGCAGTATAAGAAGTTATATTAAATCAATTGTTTAAAAATTAGATATGATCCCTAATTACCCTGAAAAAGATTTATCATACATTAATACAAATAAAGAATGTGGTTATGAATTTTTAAAAAAATTTATTAAACACTATAATCTTTGGTATATAGAGCATTTACCGAAAAACTCAATATTTTCGTAGGGGTTAGCCCACAAATTTTAAGAATTTTTTTTTTTTGACAATCTTGCTTTAATGCATAGTTGCATCCATCACTGACGTAGGATGATTGTAAAAGAGGTTTCGATCATTTGTTGTCTCTGTTTCTCTAGAAAATAGATTTTTCTTAGTGGTTATTCTAGTATTTTAGGCAGTAAATGAAGTTTTATTAAATTAATTATTTTAACATTAGAAATGATCCCGATTCACCCTGAAAAAGATTTAACACACATTAATACTAATAAAGAATGTGTTTATGATTTTTCTTAAAAAACATTAAACACTATAATCTTTGGTATATAGAGCATTTACCGAAAAACTAAATATTTTCGTAGGGGTTAGCCCACAAATTTTAAGAAAAATTCAATTTTTTTTGACAATCTTGTTTTAATGCATTGTTGCATCGTTAACTGACGTAGGATGATGGTAAAAGAGGTTTGGATCATTTGTTGTCTTTGTTTCTCTAGAAAATAGACTTTTCTTAGTGGTTATTCCACTATCTTAGGCAGTATATGAAGTTTTATTAAATCAATTGTTTATAAATTAGATATGATCCCTATTTACCCTGAAAAAGATTTATCATACATTAATACAAATAAAGAATGTGGTCATGAATTTTTTAAAAAATTATTAAACACTATAATCTTTGGTATAAAGAGCATCTACCGAAAAACTCAATATTTTCGTAGGGGTTAGCCCACAAATTTTAAGAAAAATTCAATTTTTTTGACAATCTTGTTTTAATGCATATTTGCATCGTTCACTTGCGTAGGATGATGGAAAAGAGGTTTGGATCATTTGTTGTCTCTGTTTCTCTAGAAAATAGATTTTTCTTAGCGGTTATTCCACTATCTTAGGCAGTATAAGAAGTTTTATTAAATCAATTGTTTAAAAATTAGATATGATCCCTATTTACCCTGAAAAAAATTATCATACATTAATACAAATAAAGAATGCGGTTATGAATTTTTTAAAAAATATGAAACACTATAATCTTTGGTATATAGAGCATTTATCGAAAAACTCAATATTTTCGTAGGCAGTATTACATATTTTAAGAAAAATTCAATTTTTTTGACAATCTTGTTTTGATGCATAGTTGCATCATTCACTGGTGTAGGATGATGGTAAAAGAGGTTTGGATCAGTTGTTGTCTTTGTTTCTTTTGAAAATAGATTTTTCTTATTGGTTATTCCACAATCTTAGGCAGTATATGAAGATTTATAAATCAATTATTTAAACATTAGAAATGATCCCCATTCATCCTGAAAAATATTTAACATACATTAATACAAATAAAGAATGTGGTTATGAATTAAAAAAATATATTAAACACTATAATCTTTGGTATATAGAGCATTTATCGAAAAACTCAATATTTTCGTAGGGGTTAGCCCACAAATTTTAAGAAAAATTCATATTTTTTGACAATCTTGTTTTAATGCATAGTTGCATCGTTCACTGACGTAGAATGGTGGTAAAAGAGGTTTAGATCATTTGTTGTCTCCGTTTCTCTAGAAAATAGATTTTTCTAAGTGGTTATTCCACAATTTTAGGTCGTATATGAAGTTTTATAAATCAATTGTTTAAACATTAGAAATTATCCCCATTTACCCTGAAATAGATTTACCATACATTAATACAAATAAAGAATGTGGTTATGAATTTTTTTTTAAAATATTAAACACTATATTCTTTGGTATATAAAGCATTTACCGAAAAACTCAATATTTTCGTAGGGGTTAGCCCACAAATTTTAAGAAAAATTCAATTTTTTTGACAATCTTGTTTTAATGCATAGTTGCATCATTAACTGATGTAGGATGGTGGTAAAAGAGGTTTGGATCATTTGTTATCTCTGTTTCTCTAAAAAATAGATTTTTCTTAGTGGTTATTCCAATATCTTAGGTAGTATATGAAGTGTTATTAAATCAATTATTTAAACTTTAGAAATGATCCCGATTCACCCTGAAAAAGATTTAACACACATTAATACTAATAAAGAATGTAATTATGACTTTTTTTAAAAAACATTAAACACTATAATCTTTGGTATATAGAGCATTTACCGAAAAACTCAATATTTTCGTAGGGGTTAGCCCACAAATTTTAAGAAAAAGTCAAATTTTTTGACAATCTTGTTTTAATGCATATTTGCATCGTTCACTTGCGTAGGATGATGGTAAAAGAGGTTTGGATCATTTGTTGTCTCTGTTTCTCTAGAAAATAGATTTTTCTTAGTGGTTATTCCACTATCTTAGGCAGTATTAGAAGTTTTATTAAATCAATTGCTTAAAAATTAGATATGATCCCTAATTACCCTGAAAAAGATTTATCATACATTAATACAAATAAAGATTGCGGTTATGAATTTTAAAAAAATTATTAAACACTATAATCTTTGGTATATAGAGCATTTACCGAAAACCTCAATATTTTCGTAGGGGTTAGCCCACAAATTTTTAGAAAAATTCAATTTTTTTGACAATCTTGTTTTGATGCATCGTTCACTGATGTAGGATGATGATAAAAGAGGTTTGGATCAGTTGTTGTCTTTGTTTCTTTTGAAAATATATTTTTCTTATTAGTTATTCCACAATCTTAGGCAGTATATGAAGATTTATAAATCAATTATTTAAACATTAGAAATGATCCCCATTCACCCTGAAAAAGATTTAACATACATTAATACAAATAAAGAATATGGTTATGAATTAAAAAAAAACATTAAACACTATTATCTTTGTTATATAGAGCATTTACTGAAAACTCAATATTTTCGTAGGGGTTAGCCCACAAATTTTTAAGAAAAATTCAAAATTTTTGACAATTTTATTTTAATGCATAGTTGCATCGTTAACTGACGTATAATGGTGGTAAAAGAGGTTTAGATCATTTGTTGTCTCCGTTTCTCTAGAAAATAGATTTTTCTAAGTGGTTATTCCACAATTTTAGGCCGTATATGAAGTTTTATAAATCAATTGTTTAAACATTAGAAATGATCCTCATTTACCCTGAAAAAGATTTACATACATTAATACGAATAAAGAATGTGTTTATGAATTTTTTTAAAAAATAGTAAACACTATAATCTTTGGTATATATAGCATTTACCGAAAACTCAATATTTTCGTAGGGGTTAGTCCACAAATTTTAAGAAAAATTCATTTTTTTTGACAATCTTGTTTTAATGCACAGTTTCATCGTTCACTGACGTAGGATGATGGTAAAAGAGGTTTCGATCATTTGTTGTCTCTGTTTCTCTAGAAAATAGATTTTTCTTTGTGGTTATTCCAGTATCTTAGGCAGTAAATGAAGTTTTATTAAATTAATTATTTTAACATTAGAAATGATCCCGATTCACCCTGAAAAAGATTTAACACACATTAATACTAATAAAGAATGTGGTTATGAATTTTTTAAAAAAACATTAAACACTATAATCTTTGGTATATAGAGCATTTACCGAAAAACTAAATATTTTCGTAGGGGTTAGCCCACAAATTTTAAGAAAAATTCAATTTTTTTTGACAATCTTGTTTTAATGCATAGTTGCATCGTTCACTGACGTAGAATGATGGTAAAAGAGGTTTGGATCATTTGTTGTCTTTGTTTCTCTAGAAAATAGATTTTTCTTAGTGGTTATTCCACTATCATAGGCAGTATATGAAGTTTTATTAAATCAATTGTTTATAAATTAGATATGATCCCTATTTACCCTGAAAAAGATTTATCATACATTAATACAAATAAAGAATGTGGTCATGAATTTTTTTTAAAAATATTAAACACTATAATCTTTGGTATAAAGAGCAACTACCGAAAAACTCAATATTTTCGTAGGGGTTAGCCCACAAATTTTAAGAAAAATTCAAATTTTTTGACAATCTTGATTTAATGCATATTTGCATCGTTCACTTGCGTAGGATGATGGTAAAAGAGGTTTGGATCATTTGTTGTCTCTGTTTCTCAAGAAAATAGATTTTTCTTAGTGGTTATTCCACTATCTTAGGCAGTATAAGAAGTTTTATTAAATCAATTGTTTAAAAATTAGATATGATCCCTATTTACCCTGAAAAAGATTTATCATACATTAATACAAATAAAGAATGCGGTTATGAATTTTTTAAAAAATATTAAACACTATAATCTTTGGTATATAGAGCATTTATCGAAAAACTCAATATTTTCGAGGCAGTATTACAAATTTTAAGAAAAATTCAATTTTTTTGACAATCTTGTTTTGATGCATAGTTGCATCATTCACTGATGTAGGATGATGGTAAAAGAGGTTTGGATCAGTTGTTGTCTTTGTTTCTTTTGAAAATAGATTTTTCTTATTGGTTATTCCACAATCTTATGCAGTATATGAAGATTTATAAATCAATTATTTAAACATTAGAAATGATCCCCATTCACCCTGAAAAAGATTTAACATACATTAATACAAATAAAGAATGTGGTTATGAATTTTTTAAAAAAACATTAAACACTATAATCTTTGGTATATAGAGCATTTACCGAAAAACTCAATATTTTCGTAGGGGTTAGCCCACAAATTTTAAGAAAAATTCAAATTTTTGACAATCTTGTTTTAATGCATAGTTGCATCGTTCACTGACGTAGGATGATGGTAAAAGAGGTTTGGATCATTTGTTGTCTCTGTTTCTCTAGAAAATAGATTTTTCTTAGTGGTTATTCCACTATCTTAGGCAGTATATGAAGTTTTATTAAATCAATTGTTTAAAAATTAGATATGATCCCTATTTACCCTGAAAAAAATTTATCATACATTAATACAAATAAAGAATGCGGTTATGAATTTTTAAAAAAATATTAAACACTTTAATCTTTGGTATATAGAGCATTTATCGAAAACTCAATATTTTCGTAGGCAGTATTACAAATTTTAAGAAAAATTCAATTTTTTTGACAATCTTGTTTTGATGCATAGTTGCATCATTCACTGATGTAGGATGATGGTAAAAGAGGTTTGGATCAGTTGTTGTCTTTGTTTCTTTTGAAAATAGATTTTTCTTATTAGTTATTCCACAATCTTAGGCAGTATATGAAGATTTATAAATCAATTATTTAAACATTAGAAATGATCCCCATTCACCCTGAAAAAGATTTAACATACATTAATACAAATAAAGAATGTGGTTATGAATTTTTTAAAAAAACATTAAACACTATAATCTTTGGTATATAGAGCATTTACCGAAAAACTCAATATTTTCGTAGGGGTTAGCCCACAAATTTTAAGAAAAATTCAAATTTTTTGACAATCTTGTTTTAATGCATAGTTGCATCGTTCACTGACGTAGGATGATGGTAAAAGAGGTTTGGATCATTTGTTGTCTCTGTTTCTCTAGAAAATAGATTTTTCTTAGTGGTTATTCCACTATCTTAGGCAGTATATGAAGTTTTATTAAATCAATTGTTTAAAAATTAGATATGATCCCTATTTACCCTGAAAAAAATTTATCATACATTAATACAAATAAAGAATGCGGTTATGAATTTTTAAAAAAATATTAAACACTTTAATCTTTGGTATATAGAGCATTTATCGAAAACTCAATATTTTCGTAGGCAGTATTACAAATTTTAAGAAAAATTCAATTTTTTTGACAATCTTGTTTTGATGCATAGTTGCATCATTCACTGATGTAGGATGATGGTAAAAGAGGTTTGGATCAGTTGTTGTCTTTGTTTCTTTTGAAAATAGATTTTTCTTATTGGTTATTCCACAATCTTAGGCAGTATATGAAGATTTATAAATCAATTATTTAAACATTAGAAATGATCCCCATTCACCCTGAAAAAGATTTAACATACATTAATACAAATAAAGAATGTGGTTATGAATTTTTTAAAAAAACATTAAACACTATAATCTTTGGTATATAGAGCATTTACCGAAAAACTCAATATTTTCGTAGGGGTTAGCCCACAAATTTTAAGAAAAATTCATATTTTTTGACAATCTTGTTTTAATGCATAGTTGCATCGTTAACTGACGTAGAATGGTGGTAAAAGAGGTTTGGATCATTTGTTGTCTTTGTTTCTCTAGAAAATAGATTTTTCTTAGTGGTTATTCCACTATCTTACGCAGTATATGAAGTTTTATTAAATCAATTGTTTAAAAATTAGATATGATCCCTATTTACCCTGAAAAAAATTTATCATACATTAATACAAATAAAGAATGCGGTTATGAATTTTTAAAAAAATATTAAACACTTTAATCTTTGGTATATAGAGCATTTATCGAAAACTCAATATTTTCGTAGGCAGTATTACAAATTTTAAGAAAAATTCAATTTTTTTGACAATCTTGTTTTGATGCATAGTTGCATCATTCACTGATGTAGGATGATGGTAAAAGAGGTTTGGATCAGTTGTTGTCTTTGTTTCTTTTGAAAATAGATTTTTCTTATTGGTTATTCCACAATCTTATGCAGTATATGAAGATTTATAAATCAATTATTTAAACATTAGAAATGATCCCCATTCATCCTGAAAAAGATTTAACATACATTAATACAAATAAAGAATGTGGTTATGAATTTTTTAAAAAAACATTAAACACTATAATCTTTGGTATATAGAGCATTTACCGAAAAACTAGATATTTTCGTAGGGGTTAGCCCACAAATTTTAAGAAAAATTCATTTTTTTTTGACAATCTTGTTTTAATGCATAGTTGCATCGTTTACTGACGTAGGATGATGGAAAAAGAGGTTTGGATTATTTGTTGTCTTTGTTTCTCTAGAAAATAGATTTTTGTTAGTGGTTATTCCACTATTTTAGGCAGTATATGAAGTTTTATTAAATCAATTGTTTGTAAATTATATATGATCCCTATTTACCCTGAAAAAGATTTATCATACATTAATACAAATAAAGAATGTGGTCATGATTTTTTTTAAAAATTATTAAACACTATAATCTTTGGTATAAAGAGCATCTACCGAAAACTCAATATTTTCGTAGGGGTTAGCCCACAAATTTTAAGAAAAATTCAAATTTTTTGACAATCTTGTTTTAATGCATATTTGCATCGTTCACTTGCGTAGGATGATGGTAAAAGAGGTTTGGATCATTTGTTGTCTCTATTTCTCTAGAAAATAGATTTTTCTTAGTGGTTATTCCACTATCTTAGGCAGTATAAGAAGTTTTATTAAATCAATTGTTTAAAAATTATATATGATCCCTAATTACCCTGAAAAAGATTTATCATACATTAATACAAATAAAGAATATGGTCATGAATTTTTTTAAAAAATATTAAACACTATAATCTTTGGTATAAAGAGCATCTACCGAAAACTCAATATTTTCGTAGGGGTTAGCCCACAAATTTTAAGAAAAAGTCAAATTTTTTGACAATCTTGTTTTAATGCATATTTGCATCGTTCACTTGCGTAGGATGATGGTAAAAGAGGTTTGGATCATTTGTTGTCTCTGTTTCTCTAGAAAATAGATTTTTCTTAGTTGTTATTCCACTATCTTAGGCAGTATAAGAAGTTTTATTAAATCAATTGCTTAAAAATTAGATATGATCCCTAATTACCCTGAAAAAGATTTATCATACATGAATACAAATAAAGAATGCGGTTATGAATTTTTTAAAAAATTATTAAACACTATAATCTTTGGTATATAAAGCATTTATCGAAAAACTCAATATTTTCGTAGGGGTTAGCCCACAAATTTTTAGAAAAATTCAATTTTTTTGACAATCTTGTTTTGATGCATAGTTGCATAGTTCACTGATGTAGGATGATGATAAAAGAGGTTTGGATCAGTTGTTGTCTTTGTTTCTTTTGAAAATAGATTTTTCTTATTAGTTATTCCACAATCTTAGGCAGTATATGAAGATTTATTAAATCAATTGCTTAAAAATTAGATATGATCCCTAATTACCCTGAAAAAGATTTATCATACATTAATACAAATAAAGAATATGGTCATGAATTTTTTTAAAAAATATTAAACACTATAATCTTTGGTATAAAGAGCATCTACCGAAAACTCAATATTTTCGTAGGGGTTAGCCCACAAATTTTAAGAAAAAGTCAAATTTTTTGACAATCTTGTTTTAATGCATATTTGCATCATTCCCTTGCGTAGGATGATGGTAAAAGAGGTTTGGATCATTTGTTGTCTCTGTTTCTCTAGAAAATAGTTTTTTCTTAGTGGTTATTCCACTATCTTAGGCAGTATAAGAAGTATTATTAAATCAATTATTTAAAAATTAGATATGATCCCTAATTACCCTGAAAAAGATTTATCATACATTAATACAAATAAATAATGCGGTTATTAAGTTTTAAAAAAATTATTAAACACTATAATCTTTGGTATATAGAGCATTTATCGAAAAACTCAATATTTTCGTAGGGGTTAGCCCACAAATTTTAAGAAAAATTCAATTTTTTTGACAATCTTGTTTTGATGCATAGTTGCATCGTTCAATGATGTAGGATGATGGTAAAAGAGGTTTGGATCAGTTGTTGTCTTTGTTTCTTTTGAAAATAGATTTTTCTTATTGGTTATTCCACAATCTTAGGCAGTATATGAAGATTTATAAATCAATTATTTAAACATTAGAAATGATCCCCATTCA
>MU105946.1:16510-72335 GCA_012274485.2 Sinapis alba | reverse complement strand
GAAAAATTCAATTTTTTTGACAATCTTGTTTTGATGCATAGTTGCATCATTCACTGATGTAGGATGATGGTAAAAGAGGTTTGGATCAGTTGTTGTCTTTGTTTCTTTTGAAAATAGATTTTTCTTATTGGTTATTCCACAATCTTAGGCAGTATATGAAGATTTATAAATCAATTATTTAAACATTAGAAATGATCCCCATTCATCCTGAAAAAGATTTAACATACATTAATACAAATAAAGAATGTGGTTATGAATTAAAAAAAAACATTAAACACTATAATCTTTGGTATATAGAGCATTTACCGAAAAACTCAATATTTTCGTAGGGGTTAGCCCACAAATTTTAAGAAAAATTCATATTTTTTGACAATCTTGTTTTAATGCATAGTTGCATCGTTAACTGACGTAGAATGGTGGTAAAAGAGGTTTGGATCATTTGTTGTCTCCGTTTCTCTAGAAAATAGATTTTTCTAAGTGGTTATTCCACAATTTTAGGATGTATATGAAGTTTTATAAATCAATTGTTTAAACATTAGAAATGATCCCCATTTACCCTGAAAAAGATTTACATACATTAATACAAATAAAGAATGTGGTTATGAATTTTTTTAAAAAATATTAAACACTATAATCTTTGGTATATATAGCATTTACCGAAAACTCAATATTTTCGTAGGGGTTAGTCCACAAATTTTAAGAAAAATTCATTTTTTTTTACTATCTTGTTTTAATGCATAGTTTCATCGTTCACTGACGTAGGATGATGGTAAAAGAGGTTTCGATCATTTGTTGTCTCTGTTTCTCTAGAAAATAGATTTTTCTTAGTGGTTATTCCAATATCTTAGGCAGTAAATGAAGTTTTATTAAATTAATTATTTTAACATTAGAAATGATCCCGATTCACCCTGAAAAAGATTTAACACACATTAATACTAATAAAGAATGTGGTTATGAATTTTTTTAAAAAACATTAAACACTATAATCTTTGGTATATAGAGCATTTACCGAAAAACTAAATATTTTCGTATGGGTTAGCCCACAAATTTTAAGAAAAATTCAATTTTTTTTGACAATCTTGTTTTAATGCATAGTTGCATCGTTCACTGACGTAGAATGATAGTAAAAGAGGTTTGGATCATTTGTTGTCTTTGTTTCTCTAGAAAATAGATTTTCTTAGTGGTTATTCCACTATCTTAGAAAGTATATGAAATTTTATTAAATCAATTGTTTATAAATTAGATATGATCCCTATTTACCCTGAAAAAGATTTATCATACAATAATACAAATAAAGAATATGGTCATGAATTTTTTAAAAAAATATTAAACACTATAATCTTTGGTATAAAGAGCATCTACCGAAAAACTCAATATTTTCGTAGGGGTTAGCCCACAAATTTTAAGAAAAATTCAAAATTTTTGACAATCTTGTTTTAATGCATATTTGCATCGTTCACTTGCGTAGGATGATGGAAAAGAGGTTTGGCTCATTTGTTGTCTCTGTTTTTCTAGAAAATAGTTTTTTCTTAGCGGTTATTCCACTATCTTAGGCAGTATAAGAAGTTTTATTAAATCAATTGTTTAAAAATTAGATATGATCCCTATTTACCCTGAAAATTTTTTTATCATACATTAATACAAATAAAGAATGCGGTTATGAATTTTTTTAAAAATATTAAACACTATAATCTTTGGTATATAGGGCATTTATCGAAAAACTCAATATTTTCGTAGGCAGTATTACAAATTTTAAGAAAAATTCAATTTTTTGACAATCTTGTTTTGATGCATAGTTGCATCATTTACTGATGTAGGATGATGGTAAAAGAGGTTTGGATCAGTTGTTGTCTTTGTTTCTTTTGAAAATAGATTTTTCTTATTGGTTATTCCACAATCTTAGGCAGTATATGAATATTTATAAATCAATTATTTAAACATTAGAAATGATCCCCATTCATCCTGAAAAAGATTTAACATACATTAATACAAATAAAGAATGTGGTTATGAATTAAAAAAACATAAAACACTATAATCTTTGGTATATAGAGCATTTACCGAAAAACTCAATATTTTCGTAGGGGTTAGCCCACAAATTTTAAGAAAAATTCATATTTTTTGACAATCTTGTTTTAATGCATAGTTGCATCGTTCACTGACGTAGAATGGTGGTAAAAGAGGTTTGGATCATTTGTTGTCTCCGTTTCTCTAGAAAATAGATTTTTCTAAGTGGTTATTCCACAATTTTAGGCCGTATATGAAGTTTTATAAATCAATTGTTTAAACATTAGAAATGATCCCCATTTTCCCTGAAATAGATTTACCATACATTAATACAAATAAAGAATGTGGTTATGAATTTTTTAAAAAAATATTAAACACTATATTCTTTGGTATATAGAGCATTTACCGAAAAACTCAATATTTTCGTAGGGGTTAGCCCACAAATTTTAAGAAAAATTCAAATTTTTTGACAATCTTGTTTTAATGCATAGTTGCATCATTAACTGATGTAGGATGGTGGTAAAAGAGGTTTGGATCATTTGTTGTCTCTGTTTCTCTAAAAATAGATTTTTCTTAGTGATTATTCCAATATCTTAGGTAGTATATGAAGTTTTATTTAATCAATTATTTAAACTTTAGAAATGATCCCGATTAACCCTGAAAAAGATTTATCACACATTAATACTAATTAAGAATGTAATTATGATTTTTTTTTAAAAAACATTAAACACTATAATCTTTGGTATATAGAGCATTTACCGAAAAACTCAATATTTTCGTAGGGGTTAGCCCACAAATTTTAAGAAAAAGTCAAATTTTTTGACAATCTTGTTTTAATGCATATTTGCATCGTTCACTTGCGTAGGATGATGGTAAAAGAGGTTTGGATCATTTGTTGTCTCTGTTTCTCTAGAAAATAGATTTTTCTTAGTGGTTATTCCACTTTCTTAGGCAGTATAAGAAGTTTTATTAAATCAATTGCTTACAAATTAGATATGATCCCTAATTACCCTGAAAAAGATTTATCATACATTAATACAAATAAAGAATGCGGTTATGAATTTTAAAAAAATTATTAAACACTATAATCTTTGGTATATAAAGCATTTATCGAGAAACTCAATATTTTCGTAGGGGTTAGCCCACAAATTTTTTTAAAAATTCAATTTTTTTGACAATCTTGTTTTGATGCATAGTTGCATCGTTCACTAATGTAGGATAATGATAAAAGAGGTTTGGATCAGTTGTTGTCTTTGTTTCTTTTGAAAATAGATTTTTCATATTAGTTATTCCACAATCTTAGGCAGTATATGAAGATTTATAAATCAATTATTTAAACATTAGAAATGATCCCCATTCACCCTGAAAAAGATTTAACATACATTAATACAAATAAAGAATGTGGTTATGAATTAAAAACAAACATTAAACACTATAATCTTTGTTATATAGAGCATTTACTGAAAAACTCAATATTTTCGTAAGGGTTAGCCCACAAATTTTAAGAAAAATTCAAAATTTTTGACAATCTTATTTTAATGCATAGTTGCATCGTTAACTGACGTAGAATGGTGGTAAAAGAGGTTTGGATCATTTGTTGTCTCCGTTTCTCTAGAAAATAGATTTTTCTAAGTGGTTATTCCACAAATTTAGGCCGTATATGAAGTTTTATAAATCAATTGTTTAAACATTAGAAATGATCCCCATTTACCCTGAAAAAGATTTACATACATTAATACAAATAAACAATGTGGTTATGAATTTTTTTAAAAAATATTAAACACTATAATCTTTGGTATATATAGCATTTACCGAAAAACTCAATATTTTCGTAGGGGTTAGTCCACAAATTTTAAGAAAAATTCATTTTTTTTTGACAATCTTGTTTTAATGCATAGTTTCATCGTTCACTGACGTAGGATGATGGTAAAAGAGGTTTGGATCATTTGTTGTCTCTGTTTCTCTAGAAAATAGATTTTTCTTAGTGGTTATTCCAGTATCTTAGGCAGTAAATGAAGTTTTATTAAATTAATTATTTTAACATTAGAAATGATCCCGATTCACCCTGAAAAAGATTTAACACACATTAATACTAATAAAGAATGTGGTTATGAATTTTTTTAAAAAACATTAAACACTATAATCTTTGGTATATAGAGCATTTACCGAAAAACTAAATATTTTCGTAGGGGTTAGCCCACAAATTTTAAGAAAAATTCAATTTTTTTTGACAATCTTGTTTTAATGCATAGTTGCATCGTTCAATGACGTAGAATGATGGTAAAAGAGGTTTGGATCATTTGTTGTCTTTGTTTCTCTAGAAAATAGATTTTTCTTAGTGGTTATTCCACTATCTTAGGCAGTATATGAAGTTTTATTAAATCAATTGTTTATAAATTAGATATGATCCCTATTTACCCTGAAAAAGATTTATCATACATTAATACAAATAAAGAATGTGGTCACGAATTTTAAAAAAAAATATTAAACACTATAATCTTTGGTATAAAGAGCATCTACCGAAAAACTCAATATTTTCGTAGGGGTTAGCCCACAAATTTTAAGAAAAATTCAAATTTTTTGACAATCTTGTTTTAATGCATATTTGCATCGTTCACTTGCGTAGGATGATGGTAAAAGAGGTTTGGATCATTTGTTGTCTCTTTTTCTCTAGAAAATAGTTTTTTCTTAGTGGTTATTCCACTATCTTAGGCAGTATAAGAAGTTTTATTAAATCAATTGTTTAAAAATTAGATATGATCCCTATTTACCCTGAAAAAGATTTATCATACATTAATACAAATAAAGAATGCGGTTATAAATTTTTTAAAAAATATTAAACACTATAATCTTTGGTGTATAGAGCATTTATCGAAAAACTCAATATTTTCGAGGCAGTATTACAAATTTTAAGAAAAGTTCAATTTTTTTGACAATCTTGTTTTGATGCATAGTTGCATCATTCACTGATGTAGGATGATGGTAAAAGAGGTTTGGATCAGTTGTTGTCTTTGTTTCTTTTGAAAATAGATTTTTCTTATTGGTTATTCCACAATCTTATGCAGTATATGAAGATTTATAAATCAATTATTTAAACATTAGAAATGATCCCCATTCATCCTGAAAAAGATTTAACATACACTAATACAAATAAAGAATGTGGTTATGAATTAAAAAAAAACATTAAACACTATAATCTTTGGTATATAGAACATTTACCGAAAAACTCAATATTTTCGTAAGGGTTAGCCCACAAATTTTAAGAAAAAAATCAAATTTTTTGACAATCTTGTTTTAATGAATAGTTGTATCGTTCACTGACGTAGAATGGTGGTAAAAGAGGTTTGGATCATTTGTTGTCTCTGTTTCTCTAGAAAATAGATTTTTCTAAGTGGTTATTCCACAATTTTAGGCCGTATATGAAGTTTTATAAATCAATTGTTTAAACATTAGAAATGATCCCCATTTACCCTGAAAAAGATTTACCATACATTAATACAAATAAAGAATGTGGTTATGAATTTTTTTAAAAAATATTAAACACTATAATCTTTGGTATATAGAGCATTTACCGAAAAATTCAATATTTTCGTAGGGGTTAGCCCACAGATTTTAAGAAAAATTCAAATTTTTTGACAATCTTGTTTTAATGCATAGTTGCATCATTAACTGATGTAGGATGGTGGTAAAAGAGGTTTCAATCATTTGTTGTCTCTCTGTTTCTCTAAAAAATAGATTTTTCTTAGTGGTTATTCCAATATCTTAGGTAGTATATGAAGTTTTATTAAATCAATTATTTAAACATTAGAAATGATCCTGATTCACCCTGAAAAAGATTTAACACACATTAATACTAATAAAGAATGTGGTTATGAATTTTTTTTAAAAAACATTAAACATTATAATCTTTGGTATATAGAGCATTTACCGAAAAACTCAATATTTTCGTAGGGGTTAGCCCACAATTTTTAAGAAAAATTCAATTTTTTGACAATCTTGTTTTAATGCATATTTGCATCATTCACTTGCGTAGGATGATGGTAAAAGAGGTTTGGATCATTTGTTGTCTCTGTTTCTCTAGAAAATAGTTTTTTCTTAGTGGTTATTCCACTATCTTAGGCAGTATAAGAAGTATTATTAAATCAATTATTTAAAAATTAGATATGATCCCTAATTACCCTGAAAAAGATTTATCATACATTAATACAAATAAATAATGCGGTTATTAAGTTTTAAAAAAATTATTAAACACTATAATCTTTGGTATATAGAGCATTTATCGAAAAACTCAATATTTTCGTAGGGGTTAGCCCACAAATTTTTAGAAAAATTCAATTTTTTTGACAATCTTGTTTTGATGCATAGTTGCATAGTTCACTGATGTAGGATGATGATAAAAGAGGTTTGGATCAGTTGTTGTCTTTGTTTCTTTTGAAAATAGATTTTTCTTATTAGTTATTCCACAATCTTAGGCAGTATATGAAGATTTATTAAATCAATTGCTTAAAAATTAGATATGATCCCTAATTACCCTGAAAAAGATTTATCATACATTAATACAAATAAAGAATATGGTCATGAATTTTTTTAAAAAATATTAAACACTATAATCTTTGGTATAAAGAGCATCTACCGAAAACTCAATATTTTCGTAGGGGTTAGCCCACAAATTTTAAGAAAAAGTCAAATTTTTTGACAATCTTGTTTTAATGCATATTTGCATCATTCCCTTGCGTAGGATGATGGTAAAAGAGGTTTGGATCATTTGTTGTCTCTGTTTCTCTAGAAAATAGTTTTTTCTTAGTGGTTATTCCACTATCTTAGGCAGTATAAGAAGTATTATTAAATCAATTATTTAAAAATTAGATATGATCCCTAATTACCCTGAAAAAGATTTATCATACATTAATACAAATAAATAATGCGGTTATTAATTTTTAAAAAAATTATTAAACACTATAATCTTTGGTATATAGAGCATTTATCGAAAAACTCAATATTTTCGTAGGGGTTAGCCCACAAATTTTAAGAAAAATTCAATTTTTTTGACAATCTTGTTTTGATGCATAGTTGCATCGTTCAATGATGTAGGATGATGGTAAAAGAGGTTTGGATCAGTTGTTGTCTTTGTTTCTTTTGAAAATAGATTTTTCTTATTGGTTATTCCACAATCTTAGGCAGTATATGAAGATTTATAAATCAATTACTTAAACATTAGAAATGATCCCCATTCACCCTGAAAAAGATTTAACTTACATTAATACAAATAAAGAATGTGGTTATTATATTTTTTAAAAAATATTAAACACTATAATCTTTGGTATATAGAGCATTTACCGAAAAACTCAATATTTTCGTAGGGGTTAGCCAACAAATTTTAAGAAAAATTCAATTTTTTGACAATCTTGTTTTAATGCATAGTTGCATCGTTCACTGACGTAGGATGATGGTAAAAGAGGTTTGGATCATTTATTGTCTCTGTTTCTATAGAAAATAAATTTTTCTAAGTGGTTATTCTACTATCTTAGGCAATATATGAAGTTTTATTAAACCAATTGTTTAAAAATTAGATATGATCCCTATTCACCCTGAAAAGTATTTACCGTAAATTAATACAAATAAATAATGTGGTTATGAATTTTTAAAAAAACATTAAACACTATAATCTTTGGTATATAGAGCATTTACCGAAAAACTCAATATTTTCGTAGGGGTTAGCCCATAAATTTTAAGAAAAATTAAATTTTTTGACAATCTTGTTTTAATGCATAGTTGCATCGTTCACTGACGTAGGATGATGGTAAAAGAGGTTTGGATCATTTGTTGTCTCTCTTTCTCTAGAAAATAGATTTTTCTTATTGGTTATTCCACAATTTTAGGCAGTATATAAAGTTTTATAAATCAATTATTTAAACATTACAAATGATCCCCATTCACCCTGAAAAAGATTTACCATACATTAATACAAATAAAGAATGTGGTTATGAAGTTTTAAATAATATTAAACACTATAATCTTTGGCATAGAGAGCATTTGCCCACAAATTTTAAGAAAAATTCAAAATTTTGACAATCTTGTTTTAATGCATAGTTGCATCGTTAACTAATGTAGGATGATGGTAAAAGAGGTTTGGATCATTTGTTTTCTCTGTTTCTCTAGAAAATAGATTTTTCTTATTGGTTATTCCACAATCTTAGGCAGTATATGAAGTTTTATAAATGATTATTTAAACATTAGAAATGATCCCATTCACCCTGAAAAAGACTTACCATACATTAATAAAATTAAAGAATGTGGTTATGAATTTTTTAAAAAATATTAAACACTATAATCTTTGGTATCTAGAGCATTTACCGAAAACTCAATATTTTCGTAGGGATTAGTTAGCCCACAAATTTTAAGAAAATTCAAATTTTTTGAAAATCTTGTTTTAATGCATAGTTGCATCGTTCATTGACGTAGGATGATGGTAAAAGAGGTTTGGATCATTTGTTGTCTCTGTTTCTCTAGAAAATAGATTTTTCTTAGTGATAATTCCTTAGGCAGTATATGAAGTTTTATTAAATCAATTATTTAAAAATTAGAAATGATCCCTATTTAATCTGCAAAAGATTTATCATACATTAATACAAATAAAGAATGTGGTTATGATTTTTTTTTTTAAAAAACTTATACACTATAATCTTTGGTATATAGAGCATTTACCGAAAAACTCAATATTTTCGTAGGGGTTAGCCCACAAATTTTATGAAAAATTCAAAATTTTGGTCAATCTTGTTTTAATGCATAGTTGCATCGTTCACTGACGTAGGATGATGGTAAAAGAGGTTTGGATCATTTGTTGTCTCTATTTCTCTAGAAAATAAAATTTTCTTATTAGTTATTCCACTATCTTAGGCAGTATATGAAGTTTTATAAATCAATTATTTAAACATTACAAATGATCCCCATTCACCCTGAAAAAGATTTACCATACATTAATACAAATAAATAATGTGGTTATGAAGTTTTAAATAATATTAAACACTATAATCTTTGGTATAGAGAGCATTTACCAAAAAACTTAATATTTTCGTAGGGGTTAGCCCACAAATTTTAAGAAAAATTCAAATTTTTGACAATCTTGTTTTAATGCATAGTTGCATCGTTAACTAATGTAGGATGATGGTAAAAGAGGTTTGGATCATTTGTTTTCTCTGTTTCTCTAGAAAATAGATTTTTCTTATTGGTTATTCCACAATCTGAGGCAGTATATGAAGTTTTATAAATCAATTATTTAAACATTAGAATTGATCCCCATTAACCCTTAAGAAGATATATCATATATTAATACAAATAAAGAATGTGGTTATGAATTTTTAAAAAGTTATTAAACACTATAATCTTTGGTATATAGAGCATTTTTCGAAAAACTCAATATTTTTGTGTTTTAAGAAAAATTCAATTTTTTGACAATCTTGTTTTAATGCATAGTTGCATCGTTCACTGACGTAGGATGATGGTAAAAGAGGTTTGGATCAGTTGTTGTCTTTGTTTCTTTAGAAAATAGATTTTTCTTATTGGTTATTCCACAATCTTAGGCAGTATATGAAGATTTATAAATCAATTATTTAAACATTAGAAATGATCCCCATTCACCCTGAAAAAGATTAAACATACATTAATACAAATAAAGAATTTGGTTATGAATTAAAAAAACATTAAACACTATAATCTTTGGTATATAGAGCATTTACCGAAAACTCAATATTTTCGTAGGGGTTAGCCCACAAATTTTAAGAAAAATTCAAATTTTTGACAATCTTGTTTTAATGCATGGTTGCATCGTTAACTAATGTAGGATGATGGTAAAAGAGGTTTGGATCATTTGTTGTCTCTGTTTCTCTAGAAAATAGATTTTTCTTATTGTTTATTCCACAATCTTAGGCAGTATATGAAGTTTTATAAATGATTATTTAAACATTAGAGATGATCCCCATTCACCCTGAAAAAGATTTACCATACATTAATACAATTAAAGAATGTGGTTATGAATTTTTAGAAAAATATTAAACACTATAATCTTTGGTATATAGAACATTTACCGAAAACTCAATATTTTCGTAGGGGTTAGTTAGCCCACAAATTTTAAGAAAATTCAAATTTTTTGACAATCTTGTTTTAATGCATAGTTGCATCGTTCACTGGCGTAGGATGATGATAAAAGAGGTTTGGATCATTTGTTGTCTCTGTTTCTCTAGAAAATAGATTTTTCTAAGTGGTTATTCTATTATCTTAGGCAGTATATGAAGTTTTATTAAAATTAGATATGATCCCTATTCACCCTGAAAAATATTTACCGTACATTAATACAAATAAATAATGTGGTTATGAATTTTTAAAAAAACATTAAACACTATAATCTTTGGTCTATAGAGCATTTACCGAAAAACTCAATATTTTCGTAGGGGTAGCCCACAAATTTTAAGAAAAATTCAAATTTTTTGACAATCATGTTTTAATGCATAGTTGCATCGTTCACTGACGTAGAATGATGGTTAAAGAGGTTTGGATCATTTGTTGTCTCTGTTTCTCTAGAAAATAGATTTTTCTTATTGGTTATTCCACAATTTTAGGCAGTATATGAAGTTTTATAAATCAATTATTTAAACATTAGAAATGATCCCCATTCACCCTGAAAAAGATCTACCATACATTAATACAAATAAAGAATATGGTTATGAAGTTTTAAATAATATTAAACACTATAATCTTTGGTATAGAGAGCATTTACCGAAAAACTCAATATTTTCGTAGGGGTTAGCCCACAAATTTTAGGAAAAATTCAAATTTTTGACAATCTTGTTTTAATGCATAGTTGCATCGTTAACTAATGTAGGATGATGGTAAAAGAGGTTTGGATCATTTGTTGTCTCTGTTTCTCTAGAAAATAGATTTTCCTTATTGTTTTTTCCACAATCTTAGGCAATATATAAAGTTTTATTAATGATTATTTAAACATTAGAGATGATCCCCATTCACCCTGAAAAAGATTTACCATACATTAATACAATTAAAGAATGTGGTTATGAATTTTTTAAAAAATATTAAACACTATAATCTTTGGTATATAAAGCATTTACCGAAAACTCAATATTTTCGTAGGGGTTAATGCATAGTTGCATCGTTCACTGGCGTAGGATGATGGTAAAAGAGGTTTGGATCATTTGTTGTCTCTGTTTCTCTAGAAAATAGATTTTTCTAAGTGGTTATTCCATTATCTTAGGCAGTATATGAAGTTTTATTAAATCAATTGTTTAAAAATTAGATATGATCCCTATTCACCCTGAAAAATATTTACCGTACATTAATACAAATAAATAATGTGGTTTTTAATTTTAAAAAAAACATTAAACACTATAATCTTTGGTCTATAGAGCATTTACCGAAAAACTCAATATTTTCGTAGGGGTTAGCCCACAAATTTTAAGAAAAATTCAAATTTTTTGACAATCTTGTTTTAATGCATAGTTGCTTCGTTCACTGACGTAGAATGATGGTTAAAGAGGTTTGGATCATTTGTTGTCTCTGTTTCTCTTGAAAATAGATTTTTCTTATTAATTATTCCACAATTTTAGGCAGTATATGAAGTTTTATAAATCAATTATTTAAACATTAGAAATGATCCCCATTCACCCTGAAAAAGATTTACCATACATTAATACAAATAAAGAATATGGTTATGAAGTTTTAAATAAAATTAAACACTATAATCTTTGGTATAGAGAGCATTTACCGAAAAACTCAATATTTTCGTAGGGGTTGTTAGCCCACAAATTTTAGGAAAAATTCAAATTTTTGACAATCTTGTTTTAATGCATAGTTGCATCGTTAACTAATGTAGGATGATGGTAAAAGAGATTTGGATCATTTGTTGTCTCTGTTTCTCTAGAAAATAGATTTTCCTTATTGTTTATTCCACAATCTTAGGCAGTATATGAAGTTTTATAAATGATTATTTAAACATTAGAGATGATCTCCATTCACCCTGAAAAAGATTTACCATACATTAATACAATTAAAGAATGTGGTTATGATTTTTTAAAAAAATATTAAACACTATAATCTTTGGTATATAGAGCATTTACCGAAAACTCAATATTTTCGTAGGTGTTAGCCCACAAATTTTAAAAAAATTCAAATTTTTTGACAATCTTGTTTTAATGCATAGTTGCATCGTTCACTGACGTAGGATGATGGTAAAAGAGGTTTGGATCATTTGTTGTCTCTGTTTCTCTAGAAAATAGATTTTTCTAAGTGGTTATTCCATTATCTTAGGCAGTATATTAAGTTTTATTAAATCAATTGTTTAAAAATTAGATATGATCCCTATTCACCCTGAAAAATATTTACCGTACATTAATACAAATAAATAATGTGGTTATGAATTTTTAAAAAAACATTAAACACTATTATCTTTGGTCTATAGAGCATTTACCGAAAAACTCAATATTTTCGTAGGGGTTAGTTAGCCCACAAATTTTAAGAAAAATTCAAATTTTTGACAATCTTGTTTTAATGCATAGTTGCATCGTTAACTAATGTAGGATGATGGTAAAAGAGGTTTGGATCATTTGTTGTCTCTGTTTCTCTAGAAAATAGATTTTCCTTATTGCGTATTCTACAATCTTAGGCAGTATATGAAGTTTTATAAATGATTATTTAAACATTAGAATTGATCCCCATTCACCCTGAAAAAGATTTACCATACATTAATACAATTAAAGAATGTGGTTTTGAATTTTAAAAAAAATATTAAACACTATAATCTTTGGTATATAGAGCATTTACCGAAAACTCAATATTTTCGTAAGGGTTAGCCCACAAATTTTAAGAAATTTCAAATTTTTTGACAATCTTGTTTTAATGCATAGTTGCATCGGTCACTGGCGTAGGATGATGGTAAAAGAGGTTTGGATCATTTGTTGTCTCTGTTTCTCTAGAAAATAGATTTTTCTTATTGGTTATTCCACAATTTTAGGCAGTATATGAAGTTTTATAAATCAATTATTTAAACATTTGAAATGATCCCCATTCACCCTGAAAAAGATTTACCATACATTAATACAAATAAAGAATATGGTTATGAAGTTTTAAATAATATTAAACACTATAATCTTTGGTATAGAGAGAATTTACCGAAAAACTCAATATTTTCGTAGGGGTTAGCCCACAAATTTTAAGAAAAATTCAAATTTTTGACAATCTTGTTTTAATGCATAGTTGCATCGTTAACTGATGTAGGATGATGGTAAAAGAGGTTTGGATCATTTGTTGTCTCTGTTTCTCTAGAAAATAGATTTTTCTTAGTGGTTATTCCACTATCTTAGGCAGTATATGAAGTTTTATTAAATCAATTGTTTAAAAATTAGATATGATCCCTATTCACCCTGAAAAATATTTACCGTACATTAATACAAATAAATAATGTGGTTATGAATTTTTAAAAAAACATTAAACACTATAATCTTTGGTCTATAGAGCATTTACCAAAAAACTCAATATTTTCGTAGGGGTTAGCCCACAAATTTTAAGAAAAATTCAAATTTTTTGACAATCTTGTTTTAATGCATAGTTGCATCGTTCACTGACGTAGGATGATGCTAAAAGAGGTTTGGATCATTTAATGTCTCTGTTTCTCTAGAAAATAAATTTTTCTTATTGGTTATTCCACAATTTAGGCAGTATATGAAGTTTTATAAATCAATTATTTAAACATTAGAAATGATCCCCATTCACCCTGAAAAAGATTTACCATACATTAATAAAAATAAAGAATGTGGTTATGAATTTTTTTTAAAAAAATATTAAACACTATAATCTTTGGTATATAGAGCATTTACCGAAAAACTCAATATTTTCGTAGGGGTTAGCCCACAAATTTTAAGAAAATTCAATTTTTTTGACAATCGTTTTTTAATACATAGTTTAATCGTTCACTGATGTAAGATGATGGTAAAAGAGGTTTGGATCATTTGTTGTCTCTGTTTCTCTAGAACATAGATTTTTCTTACTGGTTATTCCAATATCTTAGGCAGTATATGAAGTTTTATTAAATCAATTATTTAAACATTAGAAATGATCCCCATGCACCCTGAAAAAGATTTAACATACATTAATACAAATAAAGAATGTGGATATGAATTTTTTAAAAAACATTGAACACTATAATCTTTGGTATATAGAGCATTTACCAAACACTATAGCCCACAAATTTTAAGAAAAAACAATTTTTTTGACAATCTTGTTTTAATACATAGTTGCATCGTTCACTGATGTAGGATGATGGTAAAAGAGGTTTCGATCATTTGTTTTCTCTGTTTCTCTAGAAAATAGATTTTTCTTAGTGGTTATTCCAGTATCTTAGGCAGTATATGAAGTTTTATTAAATCAATTATTTAAACATTAGAAATGATCCCCATTCACCCTGAAAAAGATTTAACATACATTAATACAAATAAAGAATGTGGTTATGAATTTTTTAAAAAAACACTATAATCTTTGGTATATAGAGCATTTACCAAAAAAACTCAATATTTTCGTAGGGGTTAGCCCACAAATTTTAAGAAAAAATCAAGTTTTTTGACAATCTTGTTTTATTGCATAGTTGCATCGTTCTTTGACGTAGGATGATTGTAAAAGAGGTTTGGATCATTTGTTGTCTCTGTTTCTCTAGAAAATAGATTTTTCTTAGTGGTTATTCCAGTATCTTAGGCAGTATATGAAGTTTTATTAAATCAATTATTTAAACATTAGAAATGATCCCCATTCACCCTGAAAAAGATTTAACATAAATTAATACAAATAAAGAATGTGGTTATGAGTTTTTAAAAAAAACATTAAACACTATAATCTTTGGTATATAGAGCATTTACCGAAAAACTCAATATTTTCGAAGGGGTTAGCCCACAAATTTTAAGAAAAAATCAATTTTTTGACAATCTTGTTATAATGCATGGTTGCATCGTTCACTGACGTAGGATGATGGTAAAAGAGGTTTGGATGATTTGTTATTTTTGTTTCTCTAGAAAATAGATTTTTCTTAGTGGTTATTCCACTATCTTAGGAAGTATATGAAGTTTTTATTAAATCAATTATTTAAAAATTAGAAATGATCCCTATTCACCCTGAAAAGATTTATCATACATTAAAACAAATAAGTAATGTGGTTATGAATTTTTTAAAAATCATTAAACACTATAATCTTTGGTATGTAGAGCATTTACCGAAAAACTCAATATTTTCGTTGGGGTTATCCCACAAATTTTAAGAAAAATTCAATTTTTTTGAAAATCTTGTTTTAATGCATAGTTGCATCGTTAACTGACGTAGGATGATGGTAAAAGAGGTTTGGATCATTTGTTGTCTATGTTACTCTAGAAAATAGATTTTTCTTAGTGGTTATTCCACTATCTTAGGCAGTATATGAAGTTTTATTAAATCAATTATTTAAAAATTAGAAATGATCCCTATTCACTCTGAAAAACTTTTATCATACATTAATACAAATAAAGAATGTGGTTATGAATTTTTTTAAAAAAAAACCTTAAACACTATAATCTTTGGTATATAGAGCAAACTCAATATTTTCGTAGGGGTTAGCCCACAAATTTTAAGAAAAATTAAATTTTTGGACAATCTTGTTTTAATGCATAGTTTCATCGTTCACTGATGTAGGATGATAGTAAAAGAGGTTTGGAATATTTGTTGTCTCTGTTTCTCTAGAAAATAGATTTTTCTTAGTGGTTATTCCAGTATCTTAGGCAGTATATGAAGTTTTATTAAATCAATTATTTAAACATTAGAAATGATCCTCATTCACCCTGAAAAAGATTTAACATACATTAATACAAATAAAGAATGAGGTTATGAATTTTTTAAAAAACATTGAACACTATAATCTTTGGTATATAGAGCATTTACCGAAAAACTCAATATTTTAGTAGGGGTTAGCCCACAAATTTTAAGAAAAAATCAAATTTTTTGACAATCTTGTTTTAATGCATAGTTGCATCGTTCAATGACGTAGGATGATGGTAAAAGAGGTTTGGATCATTTGTTGTCTCTGTTTCTCTAGAAAATAGATTTTTCTTAGTGATAATTCCACTATCTTAGGCAGTATATGAAATTTTATTAAATCAATTATTTAAAAATTAGAAATGATCCCTATTCACTCTGAAAAAGATTTATCATAGATTAATACAAATAAAAAATGTGGTTATGATTTTTTTTAAAAAAACTTATACACTATAATCTTTGGTATATAGAGCATTTACCGAAAAACTCAATATTTTCGTAGGGGTTAGCCCACAAATTTTAAGAAAAAATCAAGTTTTTTGACAATCTTGTCTTAATGCATAGTTGCATCGTTCACTGATGTAGGATGATGGTAAAAGAGGTTTGGATCATTTGTTTTCTTAGTGGTTATTCCAATATCTTAGGCAATATATGAAGTTTTATTAAATCAATTATTTAAACATTAGAAATGATCCCCATTCACCCTGAAAAAGATTTAACATACATTAATACAAATAAAGAATGTGTTTATGAATTATTTAAAAAACATTAAACACTATAATCTTTGGTATATAGAGCATTTACCGAAAAACTCAATTTTTTCGTAGGGGTTAGCCCACAAATTTTAAGAAAAAACTATTTTTTTGACAATCTTGTTTTAATACATAGTTTCATGGTTCACTGATTTAGGATGGTTGTAAAAGATGTTTGGATCATTTGTTGTCTCTTTTTCTCTAGAAAATAGATTTTTCTTAGTGGTTATTCCAGTATCTTAGGCAGTATATGAAGTTTTATTAAATCAATTATTTAAACATTAGAAATGATCCCCATTCACCCTGAAAAAGATTTAACATAAATTAATACAAATAAAGAATGTGGTTATGAGTTTTTCAAAAAAACATTAAACACTATAATCTTTGGTATATAGAGCATTTACCGAAAACTCAATATTTTCGTAGGGGTTAGCCCACAAATTTTAAGAAAATTCAAATTTTTTGACAATCTTGTTTTAATGCATAGTTTCATCGTTCACTGACGTATGATGATGGTAAAAGAGGTTTGGATCATTTGTTGTCTCTGTTTCTCTAGAAAATAGATTTTTCTAAGTGGTTATTCCATTATCTTAGGCATTATATGAAGTTTTATTAAATCAATTGTTTAAAAATAAGATATGATCCCTATTCACCCTGAAAAGTATTTACCGTACATTAATACAAATAAATAATGTGGTTATGAATTTTAAAAAAAAACATTAAACACTATAATCTTTGGTGTATGGAGCATTTACCGAAAAACTCAATATTTTCGTAGGGGTTAGCCCACAAATTTTAAGAAAAATTCAAATTTTTTGACAATCTTGTTTTAATGCATAGTTGCATCGTTCACTGACGTAGAATGAAGGTTAAAGAGGTTTGGATCATTTGTTGTCTCTGTTTCTCTAGAAAATAGATTTTTCTAAGTGGTTATTCCATTATCTTAGGCAGTATATGAAGTTTTATTAAATCAATTGTTTAAAAATTAGATATGATCCCTATTCACCCTGAAAAATATTTACCGTACATTAATACAAATAAATAATGTGGTTATGAAGTTTTAAATAATATTAAACACTATAATCTTTGGTATAGAGAGCATTTACCGAAAAACTCAATAATTTCGTAGGGGTTAGCCCACAAATTTTAGGAAAAATTCAAATTTTTGACAATCTTGTTTTAATGCATATTTGCATCGTTAACTAATGTAGGATGATGGTAAAAGAGGTTTGGATCATTTGTTGTCTCTGTTTCTCTAGAAAATAGATTTTTCTTAGTGGTTATTCCAGTATCTTAGGCAGTATATGAAGTTTTATTAAATCAATTATTTAAACATTAGAAATGATCCCCATTCACCCTGAAAAAGATTTAACATAAATTAATACAAATAAAGAATGTGGTTATGAGTTTTTCAAAAAAACATTAAACACTATAATCTTTGGTATATAGAGCATTTACCGAAAAACTCAATATTTTCGTAGGGGTTAGCCCACAAATTTTAAGAAAAATTCAAATTTTTTGACAATCTTGTTTTAATGCATAGTTGCATCGTTCACTGACGTAGGATGATGGTAAAAGAGGTTTGGATCATTTGTTGTCTCTGTTTCTCTAGAAAATAGATTTTTCTTAGTGGTTATTCCAGTATCTTAGGCAGTATATGAAGTTTTATTAAATCAATTATTTAAACATTAGAAATGATCCCCATTCACCCTTAAAAAGATTTAACATACATTAATACAAATAAAGAATGTGTTTATGAATTTTTAAAAAAACATTAAACACTATAATCTTTGGTATATAGAGCATTTACCGAAAAACTCAATATTTTCGTAGGGGTTAGCCCACAAATTTTAAGAAAAATTCAAATTTTTTGACAATCTTGTTTTAATGCATAGTTGCATCGTTCACTGACGTAGGATGATGGTAAAAGAGGTTTGGATCATTTGTTGTCTCTGTTTCTCTAGAAAATAGATTTTTCTTAGTGGTTATTCCAGTATCTTAGGCAGTATATGAAGTTTTATTAAATCAATTATTTAAACATTAGAAATGATCCCCATTCACCCTTAAAAAGATTTAACATACATTAATACAAATAAAGAATGTGTTTATGAATTATTAAAAAAACATTAAACACTATAATCTTTGGTATATAGAGCATTTATCGAAAAACTCAATATTTTCGTAGGGGTTAGCCCACAAATTTTAAGCAAAATTCAATTTTTTGACAATCTTGTTTTAATGCATAGTTGCATCGTTCACTGACGTAGGATGATGGTAAAAGAGGTTTGGATCAGTTGTTGTCTTTGTTTCTTTAGAAAATAGATTTTTCTTATTGGTTATTCCACAATCTTAGGCAGTATATGAAGATTTATAAATCAATTATTTAAACATTAGAAATAATCCCCATTCACCCTGAAAAAGATTAAACATACATTAATACAAATAAAGAATTTGGTTATGAATTAAAAAAACATTAAACACTATAATCTTTGGTATATAGAGCATTTACCGAAAAACTCAATATTTTCGTAGGGGTTAGCCCACAAATTTTAAGAAAAAATCAAGTTTTTTGACAATCTTGTCTTAATGCATAGTTGCATCGTTCACTGATGTAGGATGATGGTAAAAGAGGTTTGGATCATTTGTTGTCTCTATTCTCTAGAAAATAGATTTTTCTTAGTGGTTATTCGAGTATCTTAGGCAATATATGAAGTTTTACTAAATCAATTATTTAAACATTAGAAATGATCCCCATTCACCCTGAAAAAGATTTAACATACATTAATACAAATAAAGAATGTGGTTATGAATTTTTTTAAAAAACATTGAACACTATAATCTTTGGTATATAGAGCATTTACCGAAAAACTCAATTTTTTCGTAGGGGTTAGCCCACAAATTTTAAGAAAAAACTATTTTTTTGACAATCTTGTTTTAATACATAGTTTCATGGTTCACTGATTTAGGATGGTTGTAAAAGATGTTTGGATCCTTTGTTGTCTCTTTTTCTCTAGAAAATATTTTTTTCTTAGTGGTTATTCTACAATCTTAGGCAGTATATGAAGTTTTATAAATCAATTATTTAAACATTAGAATTGATCCCCATTCACCCTTAAGAAGATATATCATATATTAATACAAATAAAGAATGTGGTTATGAATTTTTAAAAAGTTATTAAACACTATAATCTTTGGTATATAGAGCATTTATCGAAAAACTCAATATTTTCGTAGGGGTTAGCCCACAAATTTTAAGCAAAATTCAATTTTTTGACAATCTTGTTTTAATGCATAGTTGCATCGTTCACTGACGTAGGATGATGGTAAAAGAGGTTTGGATCAGTTGTTGTCTTTGTTTCTTTAGAAAATAGATTTTTCTTATTGGTTATTCCACAATCTTAGGCAGTATACGAAGATTTATAAATCAATTATTTAAACATTAGAAATGATCCCCATTCACCCTGAAAAAGATTAAACATACATTAATACAAATAAAGAATTTGGTTATGAATTAAAAAAACATTAAACACTATAATCTTTGGTATATAGAGCATTTACCGAAAAACTCAATATTTTTCGTAGGGGTTAGCCCACAAATTTTAAGAAAAATTCAAATTTTTGAAAATCTTGTTTTAATGCATAGTTGCATCGTTAACTAATTTAGGATGATGGTAAAAGAGGTTTGGATCATTTGGTTTCTCTGTTTCTCTAGAAAATAGACTTTTCTTATTGTTTATTCCACAATCTTAGGTAGTATATGAAGTTTTATAAATGATTATTTAAACATTAGAGATGATCCCCATTCACCCTGAAAAAGATTTACCATACATTAATACAATTAAAGAATGTGGTTATGAATTTTTTAAAAAATATTAAACACTATAATCTTTGGTATATAGAGCATTTACCGAAAACTCAATATTTTCGTAGGGGTTAGCCCACAAATTTTAAGAAAATTCAAATTTTTTGACAATCTTGTTTTAATGCATAGTTGCATCGTTCACTGACGTATGATGATGGTAAAAGAGGTTTGGATCATTTGTTGTCTCTGTTTCTCTAGAAAATAGATTTTTCTAAGTGGTTATTCCATTATCTTAGGCATTATATGAAGTTTTATTAAATCAATTGTTTAAAAATTAGATATGATCCCTATTCACCCTGAAAAGTATTTACCGTACATTAATACAAATAAATAATGTGGTTATGAATTTTAAAAAAAAACATTAAACACTATAATCTTTGGTGTATGGAGCATTTACCGAAAAACTCAATATTTTCGTAGGGGTTAGCCCACAAATTTTAAGAAAAATTCAAATTTTTTGACAAATCTTGTTTTAATGCATAGTTGCATCAGTCAGTGACGTAGAATGAAGGTTAAAGAGGTTTGGATCATTTGTTGTCTCTGTTTCTCTAGAAAATAGTTTTTCTTATTGGTTATTCCACAATTTTAGGCAGTATATGAAGTTTTATAAATCAATTATTTAAACATTAGAAATGATCCCCATTCACCCTGAAAAAGATTTACCATACATTAATACAAATAAATTATATGGTTATGAAGTTTTAAATAATATTAAACACTATAATCTTTGGTATAGAGAGCATTTACCGAAAAACTCCATATTTTCGTAGGGGTTAGCCCACAAATTTTAGGAAAAATTCAAATTTTTGACAATCTTGTTTTAATGCATAGTTGCATCGTTAACTAATGTAGGATGATGGTAAAAGAGGTTTGGATCATTTGTTGTCTCTGTTTCTCTAGAAAATAGATTTTTCTTATTGTTTATTCCACAATCTTAGGCAGTATATGAAGTTTTATAAATCAATTATTTAAACATTTGAAATGATCCCCATTCACCCTGAAAAAGATTTACCATACATTAATACAAATAAAGAATATGGTTATGAAGTTTTAAATAATATTAAACACTATAATCTTTGGTATATAGAGCATTTACCGAAAAACTCAATTTTTTCGTAGGGGTTAGCCCACAAATTTTAAGAAAAAACTATTTTTTTGACAATCTTGTTTTAATACATAGTTTCATGGTTCACTGATTTAGGAAGGTTGTAAAAGATGTTTGGATCATTTGTTGTCTCTTTTTCTCTAGAAAATAGATTTTTCTTAGTGGTTATTCCAGTATCTTAGGCAGTATATGAAGTTTTATTAAATCAATTATTTAAACATTAGAAATGATCCCCATTCACCCTGAAAAAGATTTAACATAAATTAATACAAATAAAGAATGTGGTTATGAGTTTTTCAAAAAAACATTAAACACTATAATCTTTGGTATATAGAGCATTTACCGAAAAACTCAATATTTTCGTAGGGGTTAGCCCACAAATTTTAAGAAAAAATCAATTTTTTGACAATCTTGTTATAATGCATGGTTGCATCGTTCACTGACGTAGGATGATGGTAAAAGAAGTTTGGATGATTTGTTGTTTTTGTTTCTCTAGAAAATAGATTTTTCTTAGTGGTTATTCCACTATCTTAGGAAGTATATGAAGTTTTATTAAATCAATTATTTAAAAATTAGAAATGATCCCTATTCACCCTGAAAAGATTTATCATACATTAAAACAAATAAGTAATGTGGTTATGAATTTTTAAAAAATCATTAAACACTATAATCTTTGGTATGTAGAGCATTTACCGAAAAACTCAATATTTTCGTAGGGGGTTATCCCACAAATTTTAAGAAAAATTCAATTTTTTTGAAAATCTTGTTTTAATGCATAGTTGCATCGTTCACTGACGTAGGATGATGGTAAAAGAGGTTTGGATCATTTGTTGTCTCTGTTACTCTAGAAAATAGATTTTTCTTAGTGGTTATTCCACTATCTTAGGCAGTATATGAAGTTTTATTAAATCAATTATTTAAAAATTAGAAATGATCCCTATTCACTCTGAAAAACATTTATCATACATTAATACAAATAAAGAATGTGGTTATGAATTTTTTTAAAAAAAAACCTTAAACACTATAATCTTTGGTATATAGAGCAAACTCAATATTTTCGTAGAGGTTAGCCCACAAATTTTAAGAAAAATTTAAATTTTTGGACAATCTTGTTTTAATGCATAGTTTCATCGTTCACTGATGTAGGATGATGGTAAAAGAGGTTTGGATCATTTGTTGTCTTTGTTTCTCTAGAAAATAGATTTTTCTTAGTGGTTATTCCAGTATCTTAGGCAGTATATGAAGTTTTATTAAATCAATTATTTAAACATTAGAAATGATCCTCATTCACCCTGAAAAAGGTTTAACATACATTAATACAAATAAAGAATGTGGTTATGAATTTTTTTAAAAAAAAACCTTAAACACTATAATCTTTGGTATATAGAGCAAACTCAATATTTTCGTAGAGGTTAGCCCACAAATTTTAAGAAAAATTTAAATTTTTGGACAATCTTGTTTTAATGCATAGTTTCATCGTTCACTGATGTAGGATGATGGTAAAAGAGGTTTGGATCATTTGTTGTCTTTGTTTCTCTAGAAAATAGATTTTTCTTAGTGGTTATTCCAGTATCTTAGGCAGTATATGAAGTTTTATTAAATCAATTATTTAAACATTAGAAATGATCCTCATTCACCCTGAAAAAGATTTAACATACATTAATACAAATAAAGAATGTGGTTATGAATTTTTTAAAAAAAAAACCTTAAACACTATAATCTTTGGTATATAGAGCAAACTCAATATTTTCGTAGAGGTTAGCCCACAAATTTTAAGAAAAATTTAAATTTTTGGACAATCTTGTTTTAATGCATAGTTTCATCGTTCACTGATGTAGGATGATGGTAAAAGAGGTTTGGATCATTTGTTGTCTTTGTTTCTCTAGAAAATAGATTTTTCTTAGTGGTTATTCCAGTATCTTAGGCAGTATATGAAGTTTTATTAAATCAATTATTTAAACATTAGAAATGATCCCCATTCACCCTGAAAAAGATTTAACATACATTAATACAAATAAAGAATGTGGTTATGAATTTTTTAAAAAAACATTATAATCTTTGGTATATAGAGCATTTACCAAAAAAACTCAATATTTTCGTAGGGGTTAGCCCACAAATTTTAAGAAAAATTCAAATTTTTTGACAATCTTGTTTTAATGCATAGTTGCATCGTTCACTGACGTAGGATGATGGTAAAAGAGGTTTGGATCATTTGTTGTCTCTGTTACTCTAGAAAATAGATTTTTCTTAGTGGTTATTCCACTATCTTAGGCAGTATATGAAGTTTTATTAAATCAATTATTTAAAAATTAGAAATGATCCCTATTCACTCTGAAAAACATTTATCATACATTAATACAAATAAAGAATGTGGTTATGAATTTTTTTTTAAAAAAACCTTAAACACTATAATCTTTGGTATATAGAGCAAACTCAATATTTTCGTAAAGGTTAGCCCACAAATTTTAAGAAAAATTTAAATTTTTGGACAATCTTGTTTTAATGCATAGTTTCATCGTTCACTGATGTAGGATGATGGTAAAAGAGGTTTGGATCATTTGTTGTCTTTGTTTCTCTAGAAAATAGATTTTTCTTAGTGGTTATTCCAGTATCTTAGGCAGTATATGAAGTTTTATTAAATCAATTATTTAAACATTAGAAATGATCCTCATTCACCCTGAAAAAGGTTTAACATACATTAATACAAATAAAGAATGTGGTTATGAATTTTAAAAAAAAACATTAAACACTATAATCTTTGGTGTATGGAGCATTTACCGAAAAACTCAATATTTTCGTAGGGGTTAGCCCACAAATTTTAAGAAAAATTCAATTTTTTTGACAATCTTGTTTTAATGCATAGTTGCATCGTTCACTGACGTAGAATGAAGGTTAAAGAGGTTTGGATCATTTGTTGTCTCTGTTTCTTTAGAAAATAGATTTTTCTTATTGGTTATTCCACAATTTTAGGCAGTATATGAAGTTTTATAAATCAATTATTTAAACATTAGAAATGATCCCCATTCACCCTGAAAAAGATTTACCATACATTAATACAAATAAAGAATATGGTTATGAAGTTTTAAATAATATTAAACACTATAATCTTTGGTATAGAGAGCATTTACCGAAAAACTCAATATTTTCGTAGGGGTTAGCCCACAAATTTTAGGAAAAATTAAAATTTTTGACAATCTTGTTTTAATGCATAGTTGCATCGTTAACTAATGTAGGATGATGGTAAAAGAGGTTTGGATCATTTGTTGTCTCTGTTTCTCTAGAAAATAGATTTTTCTTATTGTTTATTCCACAATCTTAGGCAGTATATGAAGTTTTATTAAATCAATTATTTAAACATTAGAAATGATCCTCATTCACCCTGAAAAAGATTTAACATACATTAATACAAATAAAGAATGTGGTTATGAATTTAAAAAAAAAACACTATAATCTTTGGTATATAGATCATTTACCGAAAAACTCAATATTTTCGTAGGGGTTAGCCCACAAATTTTAAGAAAAAATCAAGTTTTTTGACAATCTTGTTTTATTGCATAGTTGCATCGTTCTTTGACGTAGGATGATTGTAAAAGAGGTTTGGATCATTTGTTGTCTCTGTTTCTCTAGAAAATAGATTTTTCTTAGTGGTTATTCCAGTATCTTAGGCAGTATATGAAGTTTTATTAAATCAATTATTTAAACATTAGAAATGATCCCCATTCACCCTTAAAAAGATTTAACATACATTAATACAAATAAAGAATGTGTTTATGAATTTTTAAAAAAACATTAAACACTATAATCTTTGGTATATAGAGCATTTACCGAAAAACTCAATATTTTCGTAGGGGTTAGCCCACAAATTTTAAGAAAAAATCAATTTTTTGACAATCTTGTTATAATGCATGGTTGCATCGTTCACTGACGTAGGATGATGGTAAAAGAGGTTTGGATGATTTGTTGTTTTTGTTTCTCTAGAAAATAGATTTTTCTTAGTGGTTATTCCACTATCTTAGGAAGTATATGAAGTTTTATTAAATCAATTATTTAAAAATTAGAAATGATCCCTATTCACCCTGAAAAGATTTATCATACATTAAAACAAATAAGTAATGTGGTTATGAATTTTTAAAAAATCATTAAACACTATAATCTTTGGTATGTAGAGCATTTACCGAAAAACTCAATATTTTCGTAGGGGGTTATCCCACAAATTTTAAGAAAAATTCAATTTTTTTGAAAATCTTGTTTTAATGCATAGTTGCATCGTTCACTGACGTAGGATGATGGTAAAAGAGGTTTGGATCATTTGTTGTCTCTGTTACTCTAGAAAATAGATTTTTCTTAGTGGTTATTCCACTATCTTAGGCAGTATATGAAGTTTTATTAAATCAATTATTTAAAAATTAGAAATGATCCCTATTCACTCTGAAAAACATTTATCATACATTAATACAAATAAAGAATGTGGTTATGAATTTTTTTAAAAAAAAACCTTAAACACTATAATCTTTGGTATATAGAGCAAACTCAATATTTTCGTAGAGGTTAGCCCACAAATTTTAAGAAAAATTTAAATTTTTGGACAATCTTGTTTTAATGCATAGTTTCATCGTTCACTGATGTAGGATGATGGTAAAAGAGGTTTGGATCATTTGTTGTCTTTGTTTCTCTAGAAAATAGATTTTTCTTAGTGGTTATTCCAGTATCTTAGGCAGTATATGAAGTTTTATTAAATCAATTATTTAAACATTAGAAATGATCCTCATTCACCCTGAAAAAGGTTTAACATACATTAATACAAATAAAGAATGTGGTTATGAATTTTTTAAAAAACATTGAACACTATAATCTTTGGTATATAGAGCATTTACCGAAAAACTCAATATTTTAGTAGGGGTTAGCCCACAAATTTTAAGAAAAAATCAAATTTTTTGACAATCTTGTTTTAATGCATAGTTGCATCGTTCAATGACGTAGGATGATGGTAAAAGAGTTTTGGATCATTTGTTGTCTCTGTTTCTCTAGAAAATAGATTTTTCTTAGTGATAATTCCACTATCTTAGGCAGTATATGAAATTTTATTAAATCAATTATTTAAACATTAGAAATGATCCCCATTCACCCTTAAAAAGATTTAACATACATTAATACAAATAAAGAATGTGTTTATGAATTATTGAAAAAACATTAAACACTATAATCTTTGGTATATAGAGCATTTACCGAAAAACTCAATATTTTCGTAGGGGTTAGCCCACAAATTTTAAGAAAAAATCAAGTTTTTTGACAATCTTGTCTGAATGCATAGTTGCATCGTTCACTGATGTAGGATGATGGTAAAAGAGGTTTGGATCATTTGTTGTCTCTGTTTCTCTAGAAATTAGATTTTTCTTAGTGGTTATTCCAGTATCTTAGGCAATATATGAAGTTTTATTAAATCAATTATTTAAACATTAGAAATGATCCCCATTCACCCTTAAAAAGATTTAACATACATTAATACAAATAAAGAATGTGTTTATGAATTATTGAAAAAACATTAAACACTATAATCTTTGGTATATAGAGCATTTACCGAAAAACTCAATATTTTCGTAGGGGTTAGCCCACAAATTTTAAGAAAAAATCAAGTTTTTTGACAATCTTGTCTTAATGCATAGTTGCATCGTTCACTGATGTAGGATGATGGTAAAAGAGGTTTGGATCATTTGTTGTCTCTATTCTCTAGAAAATAGATTTTTCTTAGTGGTTATTCGAGTATCTTAGGCAATATATGAAGTTTTACTAAATCAATTATTTAAACATTAGAAATGATCCCCATTCACCCTGAAAAAGATTTAACATACATTAATACAAATAAAGAATGTGGTTATGAATTTTTTTAAAAAACATTGAACACTATAATCTTTGGTATATAGAGCATTTACCGAAAAACTCAATTTTTTCGTAGGGGTTAGCCCACAAATTTTAAGAAAAAACTATTTTTTTGACAATCTTGTTTTAATACATAGTTTCATGGTTCACTGATTTAGGATGGTTGTAAAAGATGTTTGGATCCTTTGTTGTCTCTTTTTCTCTAGAAAATATTTTTTTCTTAGTGGTTATTCTACAATCTTAGGCAGTATATGAAGTTTTATAAATCAATTATTTAAACATTAGAATTGATCCCCATTCACCCTTAAGAAGATATATCATATATTAATACAAATAAAGAATGTGGTTATGAATTTTTAAAAAGTTATTAAACACTATAATCTTTGGTATATAGAGCATTTATCGAAAAACTCAATATTTTCGTAGGGGTTAGCCCACAAATTTTAAGCAAAATTCAATTTTTTGACAATCTTGTTTTAATGCATAGTTGCATCGTTCACTGACGTAGGATGATGGTAAAAGAGGTTTGGATCAGTTGTTGTCTTTGTTTCTTTAGAAAATAGATTTTTCTTATTGGTTAGTCCACAATCTTAGGCAGTATACGAAGATTTATAAATCAATTATTTAAACATTAGAAAATCCCCATTCACCCTGAAAAAGATTAAACATACANAAAAAACATTGAACACTATAATCTTTGGTATATAGAGCATTTACCGAAAAACTCAATTTTTTCGTAGGGGTTAGCCCACAAATTTTAAGAAAAAACTATTTTTTTGACAATCTTGTTTTAATACATAGTTTCATGGTTCACTGATTTAGGATGGTTGTAAAAGATGTTTGGATCCTTTGTTGTCTCTTTTTCTCTAGAAAATATTTTTTTCTTAGTGGTTATTCTACAATCTTAGGCAGTATATGAAGTTTTATAAATCAATTATTTAAACATTAGAATTGATCCCCATTCACCCTTAAGAAGATATATCATATATTAATACAAATAAAGAATGTGGTTATGAATTTTTAAAAAGTTATTAAACACTATAATCTTTGGTATATAGAGCATTTATCGAAAAACTCAATATTTTCGTAGGGGTTAGCCCACAAATTTTAAGCAAAATTCAATTTTTTGACAATCTTGTTTTAATGCATAGTTGCATCGTTCACTGACGTAGGATGATGGTAAAAGAGGTTTGGATCAGTTGTTGTCTTTGTTTCTTTAGAAAATAGATTTTTCTTATTGGTTATTCCACAATCTTAGGCAGTATACGAAGATTTATAAATCAATTATTTAAACATTAGAAAATCCCCATTCACCCTGAAAAAGATTAAACATACATTAATACAAATAAATAATTTGGTTATGAATTAAAAAAACATTAAACACTATAATCTTTGGTATATAGAGCATTTACCGAAAAACTCAATATTTTTCGTAGGGGTTAGCCCACAAATTTTAAGAAAAATTCAAATTTTTGAAAATCTTGTTTTAATGCATAGTTGCATCGTTCACTGGCGTAGGATGATGGTAAAAGAGGTTTGGATCATTTGTTGTTTTTGTTTCTCTAGAAAATAGATTTTTCTTAGTGGTTATTCCACTATCTTAGGCAGTATATGAAGTTATATTAAATCAATTATTTAAAAATTAGAAATGATCCCTATTCACCCTGAAAAGATTTATCATACATTAAAACAAATAAATAATGTGGTTATGAATTTTTAAAAAATCATTAAACACTATAATCTTTGGTATATAGAGCATTTACCGAAAATCTTTTTTTTATGCATAGTTGCATCTTTGAATGACGTATGATGATAGTAAAAGAGGTTTGGATCATTTGTTGTCTCTGTTTCTCTAGGAAAATAGATTTTTCTTATTGGTTATTCCACAATTTTAGGCAGTATATGAAGTTTTATAAATCAATTATTTAAACATTAGAAATGATCCCCATTCACCCTGAAAAAGATTTACCATACATTAATACAAATAAAGAATGTGGTTATGAATTTTTTAAAAAAACATTAAACACTATAATCTTTGGTATATAGAGCATTTACCGAAAAACTCAATATTTTCGTAGGGGTTAGCCTACAAATTTTAAGAAAAAATCAATTTTTTGACAATCTTGTTTTAATGCATGGTTGCATCGTTCACTGACGTAAGATGATGGTAAAAGAGGTTTGGATCATTTGTTGTTTTTGTTTCTCTAGAAAATAGATTTTTCTTAGTGGTTATTCCACTATCTTAGGCAGTATATAAAGTTTTATTAAATCAATTATTTAAAAATTAGAAATGATCGTTATTCACCCTGAAAAGATTAATCATACATGAAAACATATAAATAATGTGGTTATGAATTTTTAAAAAAATCATTAAACACTATAATCTTTGGTATATAGAGCATTTACCGAAAAACTCAATATTTTCGTAGGGGTTAACCCACAAATTTTAAAACAAAATTCAATTTTTTTGACAATCTTGTTTTAATGCATAGTTGCATTGTTCACTGACGTACGATGATGGTAAAAGAGGTTTGGATCATTTGTTGTCTCTATTTCTCTAGAAAATAGATTTTTCTTAATAGTTATTCCACTATCTTAGGCAGTATATGAAGTTTTATTAAATCAATTATTAAAAAATTAGAAATTATCCCTATTCACTCTGAAAAAAAATTTATCATACATTAATACAAATAAAGAATGTGGTTATGAATTTTTAAAAAATCATTAAACACTATAATATTTGGTATATAGCCCACAATTTTTTACAAAAATTCGAATTTTTTGTAAATCTTATTTTAATGCATAGTTGCATCGATCACTGACACAGGATGATGGTAAAAGAGGTTTGGATCATTAGTTGTCTCTGTTTCTATAGAAAATAGATTTTTCTTAGTGGTTATTCCACTATCTTAGGCATTATATGAAATTTTATTAAATCAATTATTTAAAAATTAGATATGATCCCTATTTACCCTGAAAAAGATTTATCATACATTAATACAAATAAAGAATGTGGTTATAAATTTTTAAAAAAAAACATTAAACACTATAATCTTTGGTATATAGAGCATTTACCGAAAAACTCAATATTTTCGTAGGGGTTAGCCCATAAATTTTAAGAAAAAATCAAGTTTTTTGACAATCTTGTTTTAATGCATAGTTGCATCGGTCACTAACGTAGGATGATGGTAAAAGAGGTTTGGATCATTTGTTGTCTGTGTTTCTCTAGAAAATAGATTTTTCTTATTCGTTATTCCACAATCTTAGGCAGTATATGAAGTTTTATAAATCAATTATTTAAACATTAGAATTGATCCCCATTCACCTTGAAAAAGATTTATCATACATTAATACAAATAAAGAATGTGGTTATGAATTTTTAAAAAATATTAAACACTATAATCTTTGGTATATAGAGCATTTACCGAAAAACTCAATATTTTCGTAGGGGTTAGCCCACAAATTTTTTTAAAAAATCAAATTTTTTGACAATCTTGTTTTAATGCATAATTGCATTGTTCACTGACGTAGGATGATGGTAAAAGAGGTTTGGATCATTTGTTGTTTCTGTTTCTCTAGAAAATAGATTTTTCTTAGTGGTTATTCCACTATCTTAGGCAATATATGAAGTTTTACTAAATCAATTATTTAAAAATTATAAATGATCCCTATTCACCCTGAAAAATATTTATCATAAATTAAAACAAATAAATAATGTTGTTATGCATTTATAAAAAATCATTAAACACTATAATCTTTAGTATATAGAGCATTTACCGAAAAACTCAATATTTTCGTAGGGGTTAGCCCACAAATTTTAAGAAAAAATCAATTTTTTGACAATCTTTTTTTAATGCATAGTTGGATCGTTCACTGATGTAGGATGATGGTAAAAGAGGTTTGGATCATTTGTTGTCTCTGTTTCTCTAAAAAATAGATTTTTCTTAGTGGTTATTCTAGTATCTTAGGCAGTATATGAAGTTTTATTAAATCAATTATTTAAACATTAGAAATGATCCCCATTCTCCCTGAAAAAGATTTAACATACATTAATACAAATAAAGAATGTGGTTATGAATTTTTAAAAAATCTTTAAACACTATAATCTTTGGTATATAGAGCATTTATCGAAAAACTCCATATTTTCGTAGGGGTTAACCCACATATTTTATCAAAAATTCAAAAATTATGACTATCTTGTTTTAATGCATAGTTGCATCGTTCACTGACTTAGGATGACGGTAAAAGAGGTTTGGATCATTTGTTGTTTCTGTTTCTCTAGAAAATAGATTTTTCTTAGTGGTTATTCCACTATCTTAGGCAGTATATGAAGTTTTATTAAATCAATTATTTAATTATAAATGAGCCCTATTCACCCTGAAAAAGATTTATCATACATTAAAACAAATAAATAGTGTGGTTATGAATTTTAAAAATTATTAAACACTATAATCTTTGGTATATAGAGCATTTACCGAAAAACTCAATATTTTTGTAGGGGTTAACCCACAAATTTTAAGAAAAAAATCATTTTTTGACAATCTTGTTTTAATACATAGTTGCATCGTTCACTGATGTAGGATGATGGTAAAAGAGGTTGGGATCATTTATTGTCTCTGTTTCTCTAGAAAATAGATTTTTCTTATTGGTTATTCCACAATCTTAGGCAGTATATGAAGTCTTATAAATCAATTATTTAAACATTAGAATTGATCCCCATTCACCTTGAAAAATATTTATCATACATTAATACAAATAAAGAATGTTGTTATGAATTTTTTAAAAAATATTAAACACTATAATCTTTGGTATATAGAGTACTTACCAAAAAACTCAATATTTTCGTAGGGGTTAGCCCACAAATTTTAAGAAAAAAACAATTTTTTGACAATCTTGTTTTAATGCATAGTTGCATCGTTCACTGGCGTAGGATGATGGTAAAAGAGGTTTGGATCATTTATTGTCTCTATTTCTCTAGAAAATAGATTTTTCTTATCGGTTATTCCACAATCTTAGGCAGTATATGAAGTTTTATAAATCAATTATTTAAACATTAGAATTGATCCCCATTCACCTTGAAAAAGATTTATCAGACATTAATACAAATAAAAAATGTGGTTATGAATTTTTAAAAAATATTAAACACTATAATCTTTGATATATAGAGCATTTACCGAGAAACTCATTATTTTCGTAGGGGTTAGCACACAAATTTTAAGAAAAATTAAAAAATTTTGACAATCTTGTTTTAATGCATAGTTGCATCGTTAACTGATGTAGGATGATGGTAAAAGAGGTTTGGATCAGTTGTTGTCTTTGTTTCTTTAGAAAATAGATTTTTCTTAGTGGTTATTCCAGTATCTTAGGCAGTATATGAAGTTTTATTAAATCAATTATTTAAACATTAGAAATGATTCCCATTCACCCTGAAAAAGATTTAACATACATTAAACAAATAAAGAATGTGGTTATTAATTTTTTTAAAAAAATATTAAACACTATAATTTTTGGTATATAGAGCATTTACCGAAAACTCAATATTTTCGTAGGGGGTTAACCCACAAATTTTAAGAAAAAAATCATTTTTTTGACAATCTTGTTTTAATGCATAGTTGCATCGTTCACTGATGTAGGATGATGGTAAAAGAGGTTTGGATCATTTATTGTCTCTGTTTCTCTAGATAATAGATTTTTCTTATTGGTTATTCCACAATCTTAGGCAGTAAATGAAGTCTTATAAATCAATTATTTAAACATTAGAATTGATCCCCATTCACCTTGAAAAAGATTTATCATACATTAATACAAATAAAGAATGTTGTTATGAATTTTTTTTAAAATATTAAACACTATAATCTTTGGTATATAGAGCATTTACCGAAAAACTTAATATTTTCATAGGGGTTACCCCACAAATTTTAAGAAAAAATCAATTTTTTGACAATCTTGTTTTAATGCATAGTTGCATCGTTCACTGGCGTAGGATGATGGTAAAAGAGGTTTGGATCATTTATTGTCTCTATTTCTCTAGAAAATAGATTTTTCTTATTGGTTATTCCATAATCTTAGGCAGTATATGAAGTTTTATAAATCAATTATTTAAACATTAGAATTGAACCCCATTCACCCTAAAAATATTTATCATACATTAATACAAATAAAGAATGTGGTTATAAATTTTTAAAAAAATATTAAACACTATAATCTTGGGTATATAGAGCATTTACCGAAAAACTCACTATTTTCATAGGGGCTAGCCCACAAATTTTAAGAAAAATTCAATTTTTTTGACAATATTTTTTTAATGCATAGTTGCATCGTTAACTTATATAGGATGATGGTAAAAGAGGTTTGGATCATTTGTTGTCTCTGTTTCTCTAGAAATAGATTTTTCTTAGTGGTTATTCCAGTATCTTAGGCAGTATATGAAGTTTTATTAAATCAATTATTTAAACATTAGAAATGATCCTCATTCACCCTGAAAAAGATTTACCATACATTAATACAAGTAAAGAATGTGGTTTTGAATTTTTTTAAAAAAATATTAAACACTATAATCTTTGGTATATAGAGCATTTACCGAAAAACACAATATTTTCATAGGGGTTAGCCCAAAAATTTTAAGAAAAAATCAAGTTTTTTGACATACTTGTTTTAATGCATAGTTGCATCGTTCACTGGCGTATGATGATGGTAAAAGAGGTTTGGACAGTTTTTGTTTCTGTTTCTCTAGAAAATAGATTTTTCTTAGTGGTTATTCCACTATCTTAGGCAGTATATGAAGTTTTATTAAATCAATTATTTAAAAATTAGAAATGATTTCCATTCACCCTGAAAAAGATTTAACATACATTAATACAATAAAGAAGTGGTTATGAATTTTTAAAAAAAAATATTAAACACTATAATCTTTGGTATATAGAGCATTTACCGAAAAATTCAATATTTCGTAGGGGTTAGCCCACAAATTTTAAGAAATAATCAATTTTTTGACAATTTTGTTTTAATACATAGTTGCATCGTTCACTGGCGTAGGATGATGGTAAAAGAGGTTTGGATCATTTATTGTCTCTATTTCTCTAGAAAATAGATTTTTCTTATTGGTTATTCCACAATCTTAGGCAGTATATGAAGTTTTATAAATCAATTATTTAAACATTAGAATTGATCCCCATTCACCCTAAAAAGATTTATCACACATTAATATAAATAAAGAATGTGGTTATGAATTTTTAAAAAAAATATTAAACACTATAATCTTTGGTATATAGAACATTTACCAAAAAACTCAATATTTTTATAGGGGTTAGCCCATAAATTTTAAGAAAAATTCAAATTTTTTTACAATCTCTTTTTAATGCATAGTTGCATCGTTCACTGATGTAGGATGATGGTAAAAGAGGTTTAAATCATTTGTTGTCTCTGTTTCTCTAGAAAATAGATTTTTCTTAGTGGTTATTCCAGTATCTTAGGCAGTATATGAAGTTTTATTAAATCAATTATTTAAACATTAGAAATGATCCCCATTCACCCTGAAAAAGATTTAACATACATTAATACAAATAAAGAATGTGGTTATGAATTTTTTTAAAAAACATTAAACACTATAATCTTTGGTATATAAAACATTTACCGAAAACTCAATATTTTCATAGGGGTTAGCCCACAAATTTTAAGAAAAAATCAAGTTTTTTGACAATCTTGTTTTAATGCATAGTTGCATCGTTCACTGACGTAGGATGATGGTAAAAGAGGTTTGGATCATTTTTGTTTATGTTTCTCTAGAAAATAGATTTTTCTTAGTGGTTATTCCACTATCTTAGGCAGTATATGAAGTTTTATTAAATCAATTATTTAAAAATTAGAAATGATCCCTATTCACGCTGAAAAATATTTATCATACATTAAAACAAATAAATAATGTGGTTATGAATTTTTTAAAAAAATCATTAAACACTATAATCTTTGGTATATAGAGCATTTATCGAAAAACTCCATATTTTCGTAGGGGTTAACCCACATATTTTATGAAAAATTCAAAAACTATGACAATCTTTTTTTAATGCATAGTTGCATCGTTCAATGACGTATGATGATGGTAAATAAGGTTTGGATCATTTGTTGTCTTTGTTTCTCTAGAAAATAGATTTTTTCTTAGTGGTCATTTCACTAATTTAGACTAGACCTTGGCGTTTCTACCCTAACCCGAAATACTTACCTAAACCCGAACTGAAAAATCCGATACCGAATCCAAACTGTAATATAAAAATACCCGAACGGGACTTATAGCTTAATACTTTGGAGTTTTGATATAACCCTAACCGAACCGAAATTCAAACTAGGATCCGAAGATATTCGAAATTAGTCAAATATGTTACTATTTTTATATATGTTAAGATAATTTAAATATTTTATAGCATTTTAAATATTTTTGTAGTTTATTTTATTTGTTATTTTGAATATTTTTCAGTTAGTTTAGATAGTTTAAAATTTTTTAATTAGTTTTGTGAATAATTTATATATTTTGAGTTTTTTTGTCATTTTTTCAGATTTTAAAAATATATTTTTGGACGATTTCAGACAATGGTTACAATCCGATCCGAACTGAACCCGGAAGGAACCGAACCGAGCCCGATCCGATAATTAGTAAAATCCGAATGGACTTATGAGCATAATACCAAAAATCCAAAAATCCAAATCAACCGAACCGAATCCGACGGGCCCCCGAACGCCCAGGCCTAATTTAGACAGTATATGAAGTTTTATTAAATTAATTATTTAAAAATCAGAAATGATCCCCATTCACCCTGAAAAAAAGTTTATCATACTTTAATAGAATGTGGTTATAAAATATAAAAAACTTTAAACACTATAATCTCTGGTATATAGAGCATTTACCGATAAACTCAATATTTTCGTAGGGGTTAGCCCACAAATTTTAAGAAAAATTCAAAAAATTTGACAACCTTGTTTTAATGCATAGTTGCATCATTTACTGACGTAGGAGGATGGTCAAAGGGGTTTGGATCTTTTGTTGTCTTTGTTTCTCTAGAGAATAGACTTTTCTTAGTGGTTATTCCACTGATTTAAACAGTTTATGGGGTTTTATTAAAATAATTATTTACAAACTAGAAATGATCCCCATTCACCATGAAAAATAGTTTAGCATACATTAATTCAAAAAATTAATATTGTTATAAATTTTTAAAAACATTAAACACTATAATCTTTGGTATATAGAGCATTTACCGAAAAACTTGAGATTTTCGTAGAGGTTAACCCACAAATTTTAAGAAAAATTCAAAAAATTTGACAATCTTGTTTTAATGTATAGTTGCATCGTTCACTGGCGTAGGATGTTGGTCAAAGATGTTTGGATCCTCTGTTGTCTCCATTTCTCTAAGAAAAATAGATTTTTCTTAGTTTTTATTCCAATGATTTAGACAGTATATGAGGTTTTATTAAACAAATTATTTAAAAACTAGAAACGATCCCCATTCACCCTGAAAAGGAGTTTAGCATACATTGATACAAATAAATATTGTGGTTACAAATGTTTTTAAAACTTAAACACTATCATCTTCGGTATATAGCATTTACCGAAAAACTCCATATTTACGTTAGGGTTAATCCACATATTTTAAGAAAAAATCATAGTTGCATTGTTCACTGACGTAGAATGATGGTCAAAGAAATTTGGATCTTAGTGGTTATTCTACTGATTTAGGTAATATATAAAGTTTTGTTAAATTACTTATTTAAAAATTAGAAACAAGCCCCCATTCACCCTGAAAATAGTTTATCATGCATTAATACATATAAAAAATGTGGTTATAAATTTTTACAAAAATAGACACTATGATCTTCGGTATATAGCATTTACCAAAAAACTCCATTTTTTCGTAGGGGTTAACCCACATATTTATGAAAAAATAAAAAATTATGACAATCTTGTTTTAATGCATAGTTGCATCATTCAATGACATAGGATGATTGTCAAAGAGGTTTGGATCATTTGTTGTCACTGTTTCTAGAGGACATATTTTTCTTAGTACTTATTCCACTGATTTAGACAATATATAAAATTTTATTAAACTAATTATTTAAAAATTAGAAACAATCTCGATTCACCCTAAAAAGAGTTTAACATACATTAATACATATAAAGAATGTAATTATAAGTTTTTAAAAAAATAAACACTATGAACTTCGGTATATAGCATTTACCGAAAAACTCCATATTTTGTAGGGGTTAACCAACAAATTTTAAAAAAAATTCAAAATTTATGACAATTTTGTTTTAATGCATAATTGCATCGTTCACCGATGTATGATGATGGTCAAATAGGTTTGGATCATTTTTTGTCTCCGTTTTTCAAAAGAAAAGATTTTTCTTAGTGGTTATTTCATTGATTTAGACAAATCAATGAAGTTTTATTAAACTAATTATTTAAAAATTACAAACGATCTCATCCACTCTGAAAAAGAGTTTAGCATACAGTCACAAACACATTATTGGGACTGGGAAGCTACACATCTCATAATGCCGCTATTATACTTGCATAAGGGCTGATAAAACTATAAAGAGCCCAATAAGGTTTACTACTAGCCTTCGTCTCATATCTGGCGAATTTATTCTCAATATGTATATGTTTAAACTTTCTCCACCTGCAAGCCAGCATACATGAGACCATCCTCAAAATGTGTAACCATGCAAATATACTTGCATTGTAGACTCGTACATATTTAGCAAATTTTGATTTTTCACAAAATAATAGGATCACCACATGACCATTTCTTCAAGCTCCACATATAAACATACCTCAACAAAAAACACCAAAACTCTTCCTTTTCCCCTCTCTCTCCTCTCTAGAGCCATCTTTGCATTTTACTGAAATCAAAAGGTTGGAATATCTAAGATCTTATTAGATTAAGACGGAGATCTTCTGTTTTGTTTTGGTTGGAGGAATCAATAATGGGGTTGGAAGATGAGAAGAAAGGAGGAGAAGCTTCAGGAGAGACATCAGACAGAGAAATGGGGCTAAGCAGAAAGAACAGTGATAGCTCTTTGTCTCCGACAGAAGATGATGACGAAGATGAAGAGAAGAAGCCCCAACTCGGTCCCATGATCGCTCTCAAAGAACAGCTTGAGAAAGACAAGGTCTTTTATTTTTCAAGTTATTAATAGACGAACATTTAAATTATACAAATTTATAGATAATGGTGAGATAATGATTTGGTTATATTAATTAAAACGTTAAGTTTCCTGGCATACTAATGTATGAACATGGTACATTTAAATATGCAATACATTCTATATATCGAACTACTATATAATTTTTTTTTTTTAAATTACATTTTCTGCCAAAATTTGTTAGGATGATGAAAGCTTGAGGAGATGGAAGGAACAGTTAATCGGCGTGGTGGATTTGGAAGATGTAGGAGGTAAACCAAATCCAAAATCCGGTTTAGATATCTAATTTAAACGCAATATGATTTAACGGTAGCTAGCTGTAGTGATAAGGAGATCATTTGGATCTCACTAGTTTTATTCAAGTAAAGTATCATTGATGCATGCATATTAGTTAAAATCACATGACATTTTGACTTACCCTATAGTCTCAGTTGACGCTAAATACGTGGCATAAAGTCCATAACTATAGAATTTTGAGCTGTGTAACATATATGTATGTCCTATGTGGGTTTTAGAAGGAAGACACTTAAAATTGTTATGCCTACACACAATTAACCAAAAAGTGAAATGCAGAGACACTGGATCCAGTAGTGAAGATACTAGACTTAACAGTTAGGTCTCCAGACAGAGAGGAGATGGTATTAATGATACCTGATGATGGATTACCTAACCCCAAAGGCCCTTGGTTCACCATAAAGGAAGGATCTAAGTACACACTTGTCTTCAACTTCCGTGTCACCAACAATATCGTTTCGGGCCTTCGCTATAACAACACGGTCTGGAAAACCGGTGTCAAGGGTATTTTTGTCTTTCTTCTTGTGTCTTAGGTAGTGTTAAAAATGTTTCTCAATGTCCTATTTTGATGTTTTGGGTGTCTCTTACTTTTGGAACAGTGGATAGTACGAAAGCAATGCTTGGGACGTTTAGTCCTCAGGCTGAGCCATACCAACATGTGATGCCTGAAGAAATAACACCGTCTGGTATGTTCGCTAGAGGATCCTATTCCGCAAGAACTAAGGTATATGTCTCATATAAGTGAACAAAAAGAATTGGGAAAATACATCTTAATTTTTCGTGTACTTGATGAGTTTGAGGCTTTCTTCAAATGCAACTATGATTTGCTTTGTTAATAAATGTTCAGATTACTTATTTAGTTTATTGTTTGTTTCAGTTTATTGATGACGATAATAAGTGCTACTTGGAGATCAACTACACCTTCGACATCCGCAAGAATTGGCAATGATCCACCGAATTCAACAGTCTCTCCAGTCTGAACCTATACAGACCAAAGCTCTTTTGATAACACATTTATTTTCAATTTTACATTCAACTTTGCAGACTAGAAAACTTATTTAGTTTTTTTTTATTAAATGAAGCATTAATAAGAGATATTTTTTAAGTGTCTATGGAATTTTCCTCTTCACTTTTCTCGTGATCTTTCTATATATATCTTGTTGAGTTTTGAGAGCAACGTTATTTTGAAGCATAGGTAGGATAACTGGTTATAAAATGCACCAACTTTTTTAATCAAAAAAAAAAGAATTCCACCAACTTTCTTTGATTTACCTATACTTTCTCTATTTAATAATATAAATCGTTTTAGAAATATTTTTTTGTTCCAAAACACTTTAATGTAACCTTTTTACTTATGTGATATTATCTGACCAATTAAGTTATATAGATTTTTTGTGAATGGTTGAACTTATATATGAAATGATATCTTTTGAAAAGTAACAATTGTTTAATCATTGTGTTCTTAGGTAAAGCAATTTACATTAGGAAACAAATGAAACAAAGCAAGTACAAGTTATTGAAAATTGTTGCAATTTCTTATACGTTGTCGCCTGGGCCAGGACTCAAAGATATTTTTAAAAAGTTATTAAGCTAGAAGAGGCTGTTGTGAAAGAAATGTACATTTATACTGACATTTATCAAAGAAAATACATATATGAAGGGTAACCCAATTATAAAATAACTGAAAATATATACTCCATTATCTGTTTAATCAAGAAATAAAAAGAACAAAATATTCATGGGGAAAAAGAATAACTCAAATGTCTCTTATCAACCAAAACACACGCAAATAAGTATGAAGCCAAAAGAATTTGATCAATGTGTGACTAGTGTCCGCGTTGACCACTAGTTAATGCATTGTTTAAACTTAGTAGTATGGGACTGATGGTGGAGGAGGAGACGCATAAGAGACACCGTGGATTGGCGGTAGAGGCGTGTCGTCGTAGGATGGAGGCGGTGGTGAAGGTGGTGTTGGTGTTTGGTAGTGATGGTCGTTACTTGGACCGTCGTTGCACCCCTTAGGTGGTGGTGGTTGAGGGTTGTTTGGGGTTGCCGGTGGATGGTACTCAACCGGTGGTGGCGGTGGAGGACTTTGTGTTACCGGAGGATAATACACCGGCGGTGGTGGTGGTGGGCTTTGTGTTACGGGAGGATAGTATACCGGAGGTGGTGGTGGTGGGCTTTGTGTTACCGGAGGATAATACACCGGAGGTGGTGGTGGAGGACTTTCTGTTACCGGAGGATAATATACGGGAGGTGGTGGTGGAGGACTTTGTGTTACCGGAGGATAATATACCGGAGGTGGTGGTGGAGGACTTTGTGTTACGGGCGGATAGTATACCGGTGGTGGAGGAGGGCTTGCTACCGGCGGATAGTACACCGGTGGTGGAGGAGGACTTTGTGTTACCGGAGGATAGTACATTGGTGGTGGAGGTGGGGGGCTTTGTGTAACCGGTGTATAGTAGACTGGTGGTGGAGGGGGAGGACTTGTTACTGGTGGGCAGTCAACGTGTGGGGGCGGCGGTGGAGATTGACCGGCGTAGTAAGTAGGCGGTGGGGGAGAAGACGTGTCTTGGTAGTAAGGCGGTGAAGGTGATGGATAGTGCTCAGGTGGCGAAGGTGTTTGCTGATATTGTGGTGGAGGCGGTGGAGATGAGTAGATATATGGTGGCGGAGGAGATGGTGGCGGAGGTGATGGTGGTGGTGGTGGTGGAGATGAGTAGATATACGGCGGAGGAGGAGATGGTAAGAGAGGTGATGGTGGTGGTGGTGGTGGAGGGTATGCTCTGACAGTAGGTGACATTCCGGAAGAAGGAGGAGGAGGTGGAGTTGGCTCATATTTAGGCGGGGGAGGAGGATAGGACTTGACAGAAGGTGACATCTTAGAAGAAGGCGGTGGAGGATATGCTCTAAAACTAGGCGACATCTTAGATGAAGGAGGTGGTGGCGGTGTTGCTTTAAAAGTAGGCGACATCCTTGAAGATGGCGGTGGAGGAAGTACTCGGACGGTGGGCGACATCCTAAAAGACGGAGGAGGAGAGAATATATTGTTGCATCCAAATTTGCTACAATCAACAGGGCGTGAGGCTGGAGAAGAACATTCTTTATCCGATCTTTGACGGTCTTTACCGGCGATACAATTCATCGATCCATTAACCGCCACATTGTCTCCCGAAAGAGCGGCGCATCGCGGGGCATCACCGGTGAAGAAGTTGGAAGAGTAAGTGAAGTTGTCAAGGCTAGAGAGCTGACAAATGGTGCTTGGGATAACTCCAGAGAACCTATTGTTAGCAACATTGAGCTGCTCCAAGCTCTTCATGTTTCCAACGCTGGACGGTAACGAACCACTCAACCGGTTGAAACTGATGTCGAAAACCGTCACATCCTTGAGATTTCCGATCTGTGGTGGTAAGCAACCGGTTAAGTTATCGTTAGAGAGGATGATCTCATTAAGGGTCTTCCCCATTAGACCAATACTTCCCGGTATGCAACCTCCAAGATCATTATCAGCAAGAACCAAAGCGGAAACCGGAGAGTTTCCCATGTTTTCGGGTATCCCAAACCGAAACCTGTTATGGTTCAAGAATATAGCGTCAAGCTCTTTATCGAAAAGCTTGGACGGGATACCACCTTCAAACTCGTTGTAACGGAGATCCAAGAACTTAAGGGAAGGCAAGGACAAGACAACCATAGGGAACTTCCCTACAAAACGGTTGTTACTCAAATCAAGCTCGTATAGAAGCTTCATACGTTTAAACGTGGTAGGGACTGTTCCACAGAACCGGTTCGAGTTGAGATGGAAGAGAGCCAGATCAGTGAGAAGACCGAGCTCAGGAGGTAAATAGCCAGCCATGTCCGCATGGTTAAGATCAATGCCCGCAACAACTCGGGTTTTCGGACGAGAAGGAGAAGAGGTACAGTAGACACCATTGTAAGAGCAAACATCCGAGCCATTCCAGTTAGCTGTGAAGTTAAAAGGGTCAGAGAAAATAGCTAGTTTCCATGATTGAAGAGCAATGTAGGCTTGTCGAAGACTCGGGTTTTCGAACGTGAGACTCGGGTCAATCTTGATATTGTCACCACTTATATCACCTTGGCCTTCTTGAGCACTTGTATGCAAGAAACAAGCTGAGAACAAGAGGAACAAGAACAAGAAGAGACGAAGAGAAGGGAACAACAACATTGTTCTTTGTTTTCAAAAGTTTCAAAACTCAAAACATGAAAACTGAAAAGTTCTGAGAGAATAATAATGTTAGAACATGGGACAAGAGAGACCCACCTCACTAGTTGTGACATCTAAGATCTCCATGTGCTTCTTTATAAAAACAGTCACAAATTATTCGAGAAGTCGTATCATTCTATTTGTTTATGAATTATTTGTATTGATTAATGACAACTTGGCACGTCAGAGGAAAATACAAAGGAGACAAGAGACTGACCTTTAATTACGCGGCCGTAGATGGAGCCACCGTCACCGACTTTACTCTATAAGCTTGGATGCATGTCCCCAAAGATTCTCTCTGAAAATATAATAAGCCGTCACAGACCTATAAAACGCGTATATCGATAATTCAATTAAAAATTGTCTAATAATTCAAAATCACAACTGTAGATTACAAAAAAAGTCGTGGCCATGGAACAAAAACTTGGATGCATGTCTGTTACAACGTACACTACGTTATATAACATATCTTCAAATATAATTCATCATACGTAAACACATGTTGTTGGTAAGCATTCCTCTATTTTAAGCTACATATTGAATTTCTTTTAACTCATTAGACAAAATGCTCTGTGCATTGTAAGACAAGTTTAGACTAGCCGTTAATACACTAATCTCTAGGATTATCACCATATATTTCTAAGTAAAGCGCCTCCTCGTGAGATATTTGGAGAAGAGTTCCTCTGTCTGTTTAAAAATAAGAATACACAGAAGAACAAGAAAATCGCAATCTATGGCCATCGTTAATGAGGTTTTTAGGGTAGGGTCCTTATCATAATTTAAGAACTGGTTCTTAACTCTCTATTAATTATGTTTTAAGAGCACACACACAACTGTAGAACCCATGTAAAATTCTTGAACTTTTAAAAGTTAATATTTTTATTTAGTAAAAAAGATTGCCCAATGAAAAGAAGCAAAGTATCTAGTTCTCTCTTGTTTAAATTAATTTCTCCATTTTATAGTTTTAAAATACTTTCAAGATACTTCATCTATACTATTATTTGCGAAAAGATTTTTCGCAACGGAGCTCTCACGTTGAAAGTTAGAGTGGTTAATATCGTTTATACCCTTAAAGAATTTTTATAAAAAAAATACCTAAAAATAAAAAACGAATTTCAAATTTAATTAATTAGTTAATTGATTAAAACTGAAAATAATAAGAATTATCCAAAATCTAAAAATATATTTTAAAATTAAACAACAATTCCTATATATATTGTGTTATTATCTGAAAATATGTTAATTAAAATTTAAAAATTCAAAATCAGAAAATACAAAACTTAATATTATTCAAGTAAAATTCTTAATTTTGCATAACTGAAAATAAAATATTGAGTGATTTTTAAAAATTATATTATGTAAGAACTTTCAAATAAAAATAAAAATAATAATTTATCATTATAATTTTTAATTAATAATATATGTATTAATAAAATAATTATAAATGCTTAAGCCCGCATGTGCGGGCAAAACAACTAGTAAAATAGTAAATACCATTGATAGAACTGCAATAAAAATATTAATATGTGATAAAAACATAAGTATACTTTGATGACATAGATAGTCAAACCAATTTTTTTTAATATTTTCATTTACCACGAATCATGATGTTATAATTCACCCCTTTCATATAACGCAATATCCTCGTTGTACACCATGATAGATCTCAAAACGTCTCTCAGGTCAGAATGAAGATAGTTAACTTGATTTTAATACCACTTGAAACGTTCTGTTCGTCCACGACTAATGAATCTCCCACGGTCACTCATATATTCATGTTTTTATTTTCGAGAAGAATTTAAATATGATTTTTAATATTTTATTTATATTTTATACAAGCATTTCAATATGATATTATGTATTATGTTTTGTTTCAGGATGTGAGAAATTTTTTGGTTCATGTTTCACATAGTTCGATCCACTACAAATCTGCAAGTTTTTTACTTTATGTAGTCTTTTATATTGATTATATTTTTTTGTATGCATCATATAGATTTATAATTAACATAGTGTTTTTGTCTTTAATTTGACAATTATTTTACCCTTGCATATCAGGGCCATACCACTAGTAATAAATAAATTGTGAGGTACTAAAATAATAAGAGAATTTGTCGAATTAAACAGACCGAGACAGGGCCATGTGTCCAGCAATTCTGAGATCATTTGGCTTCTTCTCTATTTATTTTGGGATATCCAAATACTGGATAAGTCATTTCATTTATAAAAAGTTATATCACAAACTGATAGAAAGTAATAATAAATAAAAATTTAGTTTATACAACTTATACTCCCTCCGTTTCATTTTAGTTGTCGTTTTAGACTTTGACACACATATTAAGAAAACATTTAATTTTGCATATTTTCAAAATAAAAACACAACTACCAATACATCTAACCCCATTTCAATCAACAGAAAAATAGATTAAAATAAAAAATTAATAAATTTTGCATTGAAACTATAAAACGATACTTATTTTGAAACAAAAATTTTACTCTACAACGACAATTAATCTGAAACGGAGGGAGTATGTTTTTCTCTAAGTATTAGTAGTATTATATTATCTCTTCATTCGGTACTATGAATGAAACTGGAAATCGGTTGTTGAAATTATCATATCACATTTTCTTTACTAATTTTTAAACAATTGTCTTTAATAAAAACTGTTTTTAGAAAGAGTCTTTATGAAAGTTAGGGAATACAATTTTTTTTTTCTGGCAAGCGCTTTTATGAAAGCTAGGGAATACAAATTATTCAAAGTTGATACTTTTGGTCTCCATACATATAGAAAAACGCATAGAAAACTTTCTAAGTGATAACCACTTAGGATTATTTAACTAAACATTTTTAATCATTAAAATTAAAATGATATTTATGCACCACAATTTTTTTAATGTGATTTATTTCTTCATGACGTCAAAATTTAATAAGTATTATTCATTTACTATAGTAAGAAACGAAGACTAATATAAATAAAGACAATTCTCTCAAATAGTCTTTTTAAGTTTTTATCATAAAATTAACCTTAAAATATAAATAACCAAAATAGTCATTTTTTAAAAAAATATTTATTTTTTATTTTTTAATATTTGAAACTCCATTTCCAAAATCTTACTTTTAACTCTAAATCTTAAGTTTAGATTAGTTAAATCTACGGTTATAAGTATATATTTACCTTTTTAATAAGACATTTTGATTATTTTTCTTTTTAAAAGTTATTTTTGTGAAACTAAACTAAAAAGTTATCCTAGATAATTTCTCTATAAATAAAAATAAAAATGAACAAATAAACGTATTTGTTTTTGTTTTAAATAACAAGAAATCTCATGTCAACTAAACGTTTTTGGTTTTCAGTAGCAGCAAACATTCTCGGTAGAATTCCCAGGAAAACCACAAGCAAACAGTACTACGATTTTGTTGGATGACTGAATGTACTAAATGGTATCTATGTGTAAAAACTATATCAGTATCTCATCGTCTATAGTTTCCAAACAAGACCGGTATCACAATTTTGGTACCTATACGAACTCTTTAATATATGATCATTTTTAATATGATCGATTTTTTCAGTTAGAACAAATTTTTGATTTGCTGCCGAAACCTTTTTAAATAATGGTAAAATTAAATTAATTCAAAAAAACTTGTTTCTTTTTGAATATAATGTAAAATTAATTTGTAATAAATAATGTTTTTTGTACAACTTGTTGCATCATTTGTTTCTACTTTCTAGTAACATTAAAACTAGAGACTAGGGGATAGAAAACAGAGGGTTAAGTCTGAGCAGACAGCTCAAGATCTTGCGGCTAACCACACCCATAATCAGTTGATGAGTTTTCCTTTCTGATTGTGCTACAGATAAATGAGGCGATTCCGGGCATGTTTGTCGATCTAACGAATGAGTTGATCCGTTGTGGTTGTCATGAGCAAGCCCGGCTCAAAGTTTGCAAAAACCATGTGCTATAAAATTTTAGTTTAAAATAATGATAAATAATTAAATATGGTTATAGAACAAAAACAGTGACCTGTAAAAATGAATGTGTTTTACAAATTCACTATAAGACTATATATAATAGTTTTAAGGTTCAACACCCTCCACTTTATTTTTTAACATTTCATATCATCTTTTCTTTTTTCTACCTCATCATTCAACACACATTCAACTTTATACTCTACAATAGTTTTGTATAATAAAATTCAACACTCTATTTTACTAATTAACCATTATTATTTTATATTCAAATTAAATAAATTTAGTCTCTATTTATACATAATTTAAAATGATAAATTTTGGTATAAGAAATAAAAATAAATTATTTAATTTATACTAAATTTTTGTTTTGGTCACACATCTGACCTTTATCTTTTTTCCTTATCATCATCTTCACTTAGAAAAAGAACGATCACTTGCTTATAATATGAAGTGTTAAGATGACTTCATCAAAAGGCTTATAATGGGCTAGTAAATAAATTTTAGTGGGCTTAAATTTTAAAACACCTTTCATCCGTACAACTCATGATAACCCTGCATTAGTGAAAAATTCTATAAACAATCTCAAACATCTCTAGTAAATCAGTAAAAATACCAAAACCACCTACTTTTGGCTTGCACGTTTTTCTTTTCCTTGCAAACTATAACTCTAGCAACTGAGTTTTTTTATTTACTTATAGAAAATCATAACAAAGAAAACACTCCATATATTAAACCATGTAGCAAATCACTGAGGAAGTAAATCTTATCACAAAAGTTTGTGCCATGAATGAAATTTACTAGTGGTTTTCTTTCAATGAATGGTGTAGAATAGCAAAAGAGATTCTGGCAGGATTGAGAATAACAGCCAAATACCTAAATAGAAATGTCCTAACCAATGATATGAAGTTATAGAGACAGTTGTAGTTTCAACAACCTATATATATATATATATGTAATTAAAAAAACTAAAAAACTTTGAACAGTTAGGACTGAGGAATGGTAGAGGTGGTGGACAGAAGATTACAACTAGGTTTCTTATATAATTTGAAATCTTCTTTTCATTTTCATGGATGAAAATTATAGGAAAAAGCCAACAAATAGAATTTTCAGATGTGTGACCAAAAAAAAAAAAAAAAATTCTTTATGTTTTGTTACGTTCAATAATTAAATTAAAATGATTTTTTAAAAGCCTTGTGTTTACTCTCTCTCTCTTCCAGAGAAAGGAATAAAAAAAGATCTCTTGCTGATATTTTTCTGCTTGGCTTCGCTTTGCTTTGCTTTTCCTTTCCACAATATTCTTTTTTTTTCTTCTTCTAAATATTCAATCTTTCGCTTCTCTGCAAATCTCATCGTTCTCATCGCTGTGTGTGCTCTCCGATCTTCGCCTATTCAAAACCTTGGGGGGTCTCGCCAAGAGGTATTCCCGAAAAAAACCCAACTTTTTGAATTCGAATTCGTCACTTCCACACTTCGAATCTCTTCACTCTGTATAGTATTAAAAAGCTGATTAAATAATCTCTGTCTTGTATGAAATCTGAGTTTAATCGAACCCTTTGGTTGCATGCTAAAATCTCACACTCGCCTTCAACTGTTAGTTTCTCATCTTTGAATCTGATGGTTTTGTTGCTTTGGTTTAAGCTAAACAGATGTTCTCTTCTTGATTCAAGAAAAAAATACACAAAAAGGCATGGAAGAGGAGAGTAACGTTACTAGCTCCCCTTCAACACCAGTACAAAGGCTTAGGCATCGAAAACGCTCCTCTGCTGAGGTTCGTTTCGTTTCTTTTCTTTTCTTTTCATTTATTCATTTGTTTCCACTGTATCATTCTCGCATCCGTTATTACAGTAACACTCATGGTAAACTAGTTTTGTCAATGTAAAGCAAAAGAAGTGAAAGTAAAGTTGATGAGTTTCTTGTCCTTGTTTGCGGTATTTTTGTTAGGTTCTTGATGGGGATAAAGCGAGTGCAAGTCCTCTGCTTGTTAATGATCGAAACAAGTACAAATCTTTCATGATCCGGACTTACTCTACACTATGGATGATTGGCGGTTTTGTCATGGTTGTCTATATGGGACATCTCTATATCACGGCCATGGTGCTTGTTATCCAAATCTTTATGGCCAAAGAGCTCTTTAATCTGCTGAGGAAAGCACCTGAGGATAAATGTCTCCCCGGGATCAAACAGCTGAACTGGTAGCTTTTCCTCGTACAGTTATATTAGATTATTGTCTGGCTCAGACAATGTATAATGTTCTTAACCCGTCTTTGCATTGTTCGTTTTCTCTGCAGGCACTTCTTTTTCACTGCCATGCTTTTCGTGTATGGCAGGATCCTTAGTCAACGGTTAGCTAATACTGTCACTGCAGACCAGTTCCTCTACAGGCTAGTCAGCGGCTTAATCAAATATCATATGGCTATCTGTTACTTCTTATATATTATAGGTTAGTGTTGCTTCCCCGTTTTTTCGTCTTTTCGGGGGAATTTTACTTGTTCACTTGCTTCACGAGTGTTCTTTAATGTAATGAACTGCAGGTTTCATGTGGTTCATTCTGACATTAAAGAAGAAGATGTACAAGTACCAGTTTGGCCAATATGCATGGACCCACATGATTTTGATAGTCGTGTTTACACAGTCCTCCTTCACTGTTGCCAACATATTTGAAGGAATCTTCTGGTAGGTTTTTAAGAAGTTTCAGCTTATGAGATTTTATGTCCCCTCTATTTATCAATCAACATATAATAATCTTTGCTTCCTACATTTTCACATTTTGGCTCCAATCTGGTTTTTACTTTTGTTCTTTGTTAAACTGCAGGTTTCTTCTTCCAGCATCTTTGATTATAATCAACGACATCTTTGCTTACATTTTCGGTTTCTTCTTTGGAAGAACGCCCTTGATAAAGCTATCTCCAAAGAAAACATGGGAGGGCTTCATCGGAGCCTCTGTGACAACCATCATCTCTGCATTTGTTGTGAGTATTGGTTACCTCTGTCCCTACTATTCATTTCATTGTATCCTCACCAGACTCTCTGCCTGAAAATGTTCTGTATGCTTAATCTTTCAGCTCGCAAATGTTTTGGGTCGTTTCCCATGGTTGACATGCCCACGTCAGGTTAGTCCTTAAGGAAAGAAATTGACACTGATCTTCAAGGGATCTTGTAGTAAATCTCTGAATCTTTTTACAGGATTTGTCCACTGGCTGGCTACACTGTGATGCTGATCCATTGTTCAAACCTGAACCTTTTACTTTACCTGCGTGGATTCCTGGATGGGTAAGATTTAGTATAATGGTTCATTGCTTACAAGAAACTCATCCGTGTTCATTTCTCAACTTCTTACTACACTTTTGCAGTTTCCTTGGAAGGAAATGGAGGTTCTCCCTGTTCAGTGGCATGCTTTATGCCTCGGTTTGTTCGCATCAATCATAGCACCTTTTGGAGGGTTTTTCGCTAGCGGCTTTAAAAGAGCATTTAAAATCAAGGTTTGTAATCAAACAACCAATAAGCTTCTTCACTTGCGGGTTAAGATACACATCAAACCTCTAACTAAACCTTTGCTTCATGAAAAATTATAATCACAGGACTTTGGTGATAGTATTCCAGGACATGGTGGAATCACTGATAGAATGGACTGCCAGGTAACTCTAATGAAACTAGTTTCTCCTCATAAGTTTATGGATAGTTTTTTCATAATCCATTATACTATTCACATGATTGATTGGTCTTTGCATGAAGTGACTTGATGAAAAAAACTATACATATTCAGACATTTATCTTTTTGTAATATCACAGATGGTAATGGCAGTATTTGCTTACATATATCTCCAATCATTTATCGTCTCCCAAAGCGTTTCCGTTGACAAAATCCTAGACCAGGTGGCTTAACTTGTTCTATATACATCAGGACTTTGTTACGTTTTGCAACTAATCAATTCAATCATGTGATGTCGTTTCATTGTAGATATTGACGAACCTTAGCTTCGAGGAACAACAAGCTCTCTTCACGAGATTAGGGCAAATGATCGGGAACTCATAGTTTCCATTGCCCAAAACTTCTCTTCAGATTCTCCAACAACTCTGGTTTATTATCCTTTTATCTGTATCAGTTCTCTAGGGACAATAAATTTGAAATTGGATTAAGATTTGTTTTCTGGCATTGTAAATCCTCTTGAAGGTTGTCCAAAGTAGAAGTTTTTTTTTTTTTTTTTAAAGTCTTGTCATTTGATACAAATAGGTTTGAAGGTGTATCTTACTATCTACGTATGAAGTAACGTCGGTGCTTCATTTGTATTTTGTATATGGTTAAAGTTTGAACAAACTTCTTTTTTTTTCTTTTTGGTTCCAGCGACTCGATTTCTTGTGAAAATTGAGTGCATTTAAGGTGATGACTAGATTTTGATCCCTGCTGTAAAAATATATGGTATTTGTTTGTTTATTAAAAAAATAAATAAAACAAAAATAAAAGTTATAGATAACTTATATTTTTTTTCAAAAAAAACTTATATATTTTTACCTTTTCAATATGTTTTATTCTTTACATATATGAAATATATACATAAATATATATAATATTTATATTTATTTATATGAACACAATTTAATTATATAAATTCTCAAAATGCATAATTTTGGGTTGCCAACTTAGAAATCATCATTTTATAGATTTCATATATTGGTGTTTAGCTAAATATTACATAAATAACTAGAATAGTGAAGCATATTTACAAATTTATTTGATTTTCAAAAATATTAAGATTTCATTGTAAGTTAGCTAATAATAATATGAAATAAATAAGGAAAATAAATTAATTTTAGAAAGTCTCAAATACTCTCTATTTATGTACGTTTTTATAGTTTTAAACAATGTTTTCATATCTAACCCAGATCTACTGTCGAAATGGTAAAACCGATAACCCGTATATAATTTGATTTAGATATAATGAAAAACATGTTTAATTAAAAGTTTTAGAATATTTAAATGTGATATTGACTTATAGAAAAGAATTGGTATTAACTGTAATAGAGTTTTTAAGTTTGATATTCATGATTTTCAATAAAATTCGTGAAGATTTTTCAAGAAGTTACAAATTTTAGAAAGTTATAAATACTTTCTAATTTTGTAAGGTTATTTTAGTTCATAATTTGGCAAGTTCGATATTGAAAAACATTAGTTAATATTAGCGTTGATTGTGTAAAGATTTTCCAAGAGTATTTTAGTTAGTTCCTTAATTTGTTGCTAAAAATATGGAAGATCTGATTGGAATGTGATATTGAAAAACTATGGGTATATATAAATTCAAACCGTAAATGTTAGATATGAAAACTAAATAATTAGTTTTGTTACGATTTTTATAGCTAAAATCATAACATTATTCATATTTGAATAGTTGAATTTAAACATTATAGAATTATACGATGTTATTCGAGATATATTATAAGATGAATTTTTAATATTAGAATATTAAGTACATATATTTTCATTCTTATTCTATGCTTTTAAAGTGTTGTGTTGAAAAATCAATATAGTCCACTAAACATAGTTTGTTCTTAATATAACTATTTCATAGATTTTCGTGAATGGAGATGATGAAATTGTAAACTATGTTGTTGTAAAACTATGCAAGTTTTGTTAACATCGATGTTATTATAACAATAGTCTCGTGGTTCATACAATATGAAATCAGATAATGATAAATCGATACTAGAAGCATAAGTTGCGTTTCGACCAAAAAAAAAGAAACTATGTTTGAGGCTAAAGAGCCCACCATATAGATTGTTGGACTAAAATCGGTTAGACTAATTTACGGATTTTATATAGTTAGACTAATTAATTGTGATAAAAAATCTCACTAATAATGTTTCTATTTAAAACATGTTTGCATTTAAATCAAAGCTTTTATACCGATGTGGACCAGTGGTCGAATTGTTATACTCAATGATACAATATGTAATCATGTTTGTATTTTAAGAACTATTAATTACCTGATAAAACCTGCAAAAAAACCTGCTAAATTCGAAGCTAACTGATTGAACCAATAAGTAACTGATATTTAATCTAATTTGATTTAATATATTGATATGTAATTTAATTTGATTAATAGTTTTACGGTTTGATGGTTTGTACTGTGATTATACTAAAATATGTTTAAACCAACATTCATGAAGAATTAATTCTTAAACTATTTTTTGGTATATAAAATGAGATAATAGTTTATGAGATTATCGTTGATTATAAAGTGTGAGTTTTAAATTCTTTTTTTTTTGGTAAACGAGTTTTTCAAATTTATATCTAAATTCAAAAATGTGTCTACCATTTCATGTCCATAAATTACCATGAAAACTTTATTCACATATGAAATTACCATAAATTCACAAATCACAAGATTAAGCATTCATAATTTATTGAATTTATCTTCCATACAATAGTTTCAAAACAACCATTTTTCCATCATAATTTTTTTTGTCCAAGTTTTTGTCGTCCGAATTTTTCGTCAAGTTTTTTTGTTTGTCTACGATTTTGTTGACCATACATTTTCTGTATGTGTGTTAAATATAAAAAAATATATATCAGAATCAATATTTATTTACCAATAAGAACAAGCCAGTGGTCGTCGGCGGCTATAAGGAAACAGACTTTTATGAGTCTTTGAGATTTTAGCATTTCCACAAAAAAAAAAAAAAAAAAAAAAAACTCTTATGAGTCGCAGAGGACTTCGTGGTTTACAGTCTTATTCTTTTTTTTTTTTTTTAACACAACTTTCATTTAAAACACTTAAACATTCGGGTTACAAGAAGAATAGATCAAAACGCTACAAACATAAGAACATAAGACATACAAACTAGTAGTAGAGAAACCTCTAAGATAGAAAGACAGCGAATTCAAAGCAAAACTTGAATGTGTCGAAGCAAGATTCACGGCACTGCCGGAAAAACGAACATTAGTCACATTAGATCGTAACGTTGATACCCAATCCGCACCTCGGAATAACGTTGAAACGAGATCCGTTGCATCTTCTGGTCCCGTACAGACCGCTACGCAAGATAACAAAACGGTTATAGATAAGAGTAGACTCCCTAGTTTTTGGGCTGAGGAAAAAGCACTTCTCAACGAGAAGGTAGGTGGTGATGGTGGTGATGATGAAGCCAGTAATGATGATGACGAGCCCAGTGAATCCACTGGTAAAGAAAAATAGACTTTGATCTTCAAATAAGAGAAATATATCATTGTGGGCATATCAGTTTTTGTAAAAATCCCTATGAATCCATTGGGAATTTTTAGAAAACTAGACAGAAGTACCAGCTTTCCCCACAAAATGGGCTGAGAAACAGTTGGGCTTAATTGATGATGACTTTTAAACTTAATGGGCTCAGGCCCAACCTTAAGAGATGAAGACCCATCTTGACATCGTCGTTGTTGTTTCTTCTCCGTCGACGGAAGCTTGAAACGTCGGAGATATTGCAGCGACAGGTGAGCAGAGCTGATGGGAGGTTGACTGTTGGAACATGTCTCCCTTCTTCTGGATGCGAGTTGTAACGCCGCGGAGAGGCTCGTCTTAGGGAGAATCTCCTCCGGTGTAGAGAGGAGCTCAGACGAGAGAGGCTCGAGGTAGTAGATGATGACACGGTGGTCAGAGGTGCGGCTTGGAGAAGCTTTCCGGGAATCCCCAGAGAAGCGGCCGACGGGACACACACTGGTGACAGAGAGAGTGAGAGGTAATGACGGTAGGAGAGGTGACGATTTCCGGTGACAACCAGAGTAGGGACTTTCAGATCTGGAAAACGAGGATGATGAAGAGTGAAAGACGACACGGTGGAAAGAGATTCGGCTTTGAGAAGCATTCCGAGAACCCCCAAGGAAGCAGCCGACAGGACACATGGTGAACATCCACCAAACTCTCAAGGCTAAATGAATGGTCTCCATTGGAGAAGACAACCAGATAGTTGCAGAGAAAGTGGGGGACAAGAGAGATGAGTCAAAGGAAAACAAAACGTTGAAGTGAGCAGAGAGTGGAGTGCAACGGCGGCGACGCCGGCGAGCTAAGTCGCTGCCGGCGTCGGAGATTTGGAGATGATACGGCGCCTCGATATTTGGGTCAGAGAGAAAAATACTAGGGCGACCTCTGTATACTCTTTTGTTTACAGTCTTATTCAATATTCCTTTTTGACGTTCCCTCTTTTCTCCTAACCTCAAACAACTCACGTTCATAAATTCGTAGAGATACAAAACAAAATGAAATAAATGTCAACTTAGTTTGTTATAAACATATTTTGTAAAGTAGACTTGATCTAAGAGCAAAAAATGGAGATCAAGACGAAAATATCCATATAAATGTTGGGATTTAAAGAGTTCATGTCCAATTTTTTATTTTTTGATTAGTACGATATTATACATTTTGAGCATAAAAAGTCGGCACGTATAAATTTATTTTTGAGCTTTTTCTTAAAATGTTTTGTATTATTTAAAGTTAGACATCTATTTATATATTATATATTTTTTGTCTAAACTTTGAATGTGAGATTTTGTGTGATATCTCTCAATAAAAACTAATTGTCAGTTTACAGACCGAGTGCAATAGGGAGCACGCAGGTGGAAGGAAGAATAGTTGATCTCAGATGTATCACAAAAGCTGATTGTTGGTCATAAGTTTGTAACAATAAGAATAGTAGGTCAAAAGTCGTCGCTGACTCATAAAAGTTTGTAACGTTTATTTAA
>MU105945.1:74205-223898 GCA_012274485.2 Sinapis alba | reverse complement strand
TGATGCAACTGATTGGGTTCCATTTGGGCTGCACTAAAAAAATTATCGGTCTCGAGCACCAACTTTGGCACTTGTCACCATTTGAATTTGATTCCCCAACATCTAAATTCCGACGGCAATATCATTCCCCATCGGCAGATATAATCATATTCTTTTTTCTTCTTGTAATTATGGATGTCTACGCCGAAGCTAATCTTGGATTTTCTGACTAGAGCATAAACCATAGTCTTATTTCACATGGCGCAAATGATAATTTAGTTCATGGTATAATTCGAACTCAAAACCGTTTTATTGATATTATCATATTCTCAATTCATCATAAACCTTCATCTAAGAATGATTAAGTTACTGTTCTGTTCGTAATCATGGACGAATAAGCCATGCATATATCTTCAATTGTGTGTGTGTGTGTGTGGTCATATCATATTAATGTACTTGTTTCTTTTTCAAAGATATATATGAACCACTTAGATGCCATGTCCTATTGCATATTGTTTTTTGTCAAAATATTGCATATTGTTTTTTTTTTTTGTCAAAAATATTGCGTATTGTTTTCACATAAACAGTTTGATTGCATTATTGTCACGTGAAATTTAAAAGTCTATTGATGCAACTCATAAAGAAAGCTGTCTCACCAAGCTTGGAAGATATCAAAGTGTTGGATCAATTATTCTCTTCTTTTATTTTATTTTCCTAAATTAACTAATTTCGTATGATTTAATTACTAATTTTTAGATTGAACCGTTCCTTCATGTCTTTGCATCATTGTTTAGGCGGTGCATTATCACATCTTCATGGACCCTCTAATTTATAGTGTTCCATGTCGTAACATTCTTTTATGTTTATATTTAATATTTTCTGGTCTTTTCTTTTGTGCCAATTATGTTCCATGCTGTCATTATTGACAAAAAAAACAGTTTATAGGTTTGAAAATATGTTAAAGAAAGGAAGTTTCTGCGTTTATATGAATCGAATAATGTCTACCAAAATTTACTAAAAGTTTGAATGAACTGACACACATCTAACGAGCACTTAACGAATCCATTCGTAAACAATATATATTTATAGTTAGATAAACTATTCCAAGGGATTTACGATTAGGCATAATTGTCTAAAGCCATATAGGTACAGCGTTATTATAAACCAAAAAAAAAACTTTATTATAAAACATAATATTTAAGTTATACGCATAACTAGTTTAAGTTATTAGCATATGGGTAGAGAGACATGGAAAGGACTATATAATTATCATTTTATTTTATTTATGCAGGTATGAGTTGGTCTTCCACTTTCCTTGATTTAAGACAAAAGCAGTCTCATGCGAACAAATCCTTTTGTTTGTTAAAGTCTTTGTTTATCAGTTAATTTGGTCTCGAAAGTTTATTGACATTTTGTTCTTTGTAGAAGTTCATATCTCTCTCTTCTGCGTAGGGATGACATTTCAGATATTCACATCGGTTCTGAGTAAGATATGTTCGATTTCGAGTAAATCACGTAGAGAAAAATTATATACACGTAAGATCCGATAGATTTTGGATCTGAACCATGTCTGTTTGAATTTATAATTTAAAATCTGAATCATTATATTTTATTTATTTATTTTATCTTAAAAAATGAAAAGCATATATGTTTATAATATGAAAGTACTCCAAAAAGTTGAAATAGTCGAATAATAATTTATTTGTTATTTTACCTTCTCAACCCGAATTTAACTTTAATTTTGTATGTTGGTAAATCTAAATTTCGGTTTAAACAAATATTTTGAGTAAGAAACCGAACTGATATTTACAAATATTTATAACAATATTCAACATAAATAGGTTATATTTGAAACCGCTCTGAACTTGTTTATTTTAGGTTATACCCGGTTTAGAATTCGGTTTCGGATAAAAGTCTCAGCTCTATTTCTACACAGTAAGTAGTTTTCCAATTGTGTGCATAACTGAATATCTATATATGACAGAACATGCAAGTAAAAAAAGATCTGAATGCCATAAAAAAGAAAACCCCCAAAAATATGAATTTATAATGAAGAAATATAATGAAGAAAACAAGACCACTGCATGTGGAAATGTAGTAGTATATACATGTTAACCTCTCACCTGTATTCACCATCAGGTATGAAGAAACTAACTCAGCTATATTATCACAAAATGATGAATTTAGTTATATATAGATTTTGTTTAATTAAATAAAGGGCCATCGTTAAGCTTGCTAGGCCCATTAATTAAAAAACCCATCAAAAAAGGAAAACCTCCACGCTTGAATTCTTCAAGCTAAGACAAAGCGGACAAACTCGCACAGAGCCGTCGCATTCTTTACATAGGACCAAATGGCGACACGGCAGAGCCAACACCGTCGCCGATCTCCGCCGACAAATCCTACAACTCGGTCCAATCAATTCGAATCGATCAGGATCAACGTAAGCAGACTCAGCGTCTCCAGCTTCCTCCACACCGTCTACGCTTCTTAGTTTTGGTTCCGCCGCCGTAACTCCACCGCCGTGAGCAACAACAACTTGCTGCAGTCGAGATTGTAACGACATTGCTTCGGCTTCTTTAGCCGCTGCTCTCACCTGCCAAGCACGTGCTTCCTTCTCGATCTGTGCAGCACGTGCTTCAAGCTCAGCGTGAAGACGCGTGGCTTTCTCGATTTCCGCTTCTTTCTCTCTTAATCTCCGTCTAACTGATTCTTCCGTCGTTCTCAGAAGCTCACGATAGTGTCTCTTACTGGTGTCCGCTAACATGCACCTCAATTGCTCTCCCTTTACAAATTTTTAAAAACTCAACTCGGTAAAAAAAATTTACCTTAAAAATATAGTAATTTCGGTAAAAATATAGTTACCTGGGTTTGAAGAAATATATCTAATTCATCCGCTTGCCGATTGATTTCTCCGGCGAAGTTTCCGTCTATCACTGGAGAAGATGATGACCGTTGTTCTAGGCTCTGTGATTGTCCCTGAGACAAACGGAGACCGGTGGATACAACATTAGGAGTTTGGCGACTGGTGATATATTGCGGCGGAGTATACGGCGGAGTATACGGCGGAGGGTTCATCGGAGCCGCCGTGATTTCTAAATCAATCACCGACGAAATTTTCCTGGCTCGCTTTCTTGTATCAACATCTGTTTTTTTTTCCGACCAAACGTTAAACCGATTCATTATTTATGATAAACCGATCGATTTTGGAATTAGAAGTCAAACCGGCGGTGATGGAAGGTAACTGAGACTTTTGCAACTCCGGTGAAAACTCGGTCCCTTCTTGTCCGTTTCTGAGACATCGAAATATTAAACATATGAATACATACGCATCTAGCGAGAGAGAGAGAGAGAGAGAGAGAGTACCTGTTGTTGAGGAAGAACATAGTAGAAGGATGGTGATGAGCTTGAAGAGCCATGAACAAGAGAAGATTAAAAGAAAAACACAGAAGGAAACTTCTTAATGAGAATCTTTAATATGTATAAATCACACAAAAAGATATGTAAGTATTGGACATGGTGCAGAGTTTGAAACTTTGTTTTGGGAATCTAATTTTATGTTATGTTGAAGAAATATTACAAAAGGAGGGTGAGAGGTGAAGAAGGAAGGGGAATGGAATGAAATGGAAGTTTTTTGAAGGCAAAGCTTTAAAGTCTCAGTATAATGCACATAGTAAGCATGATTCCCATTTATTATAAAAATCAATGTTGAATTACTTGAATCGCATCTACATTTATTTACTTTCTCTAATGGAAAAACTGATATTTCGTTTTTCTAAATGTACTTCTATAGATTCGTCAATATTATTGGTTTTTATATATTAAAAAATGTTACTAACGAAAATAAGAAAGGCATCTAGTTGCAAGTATCACATTTCGATCTTTGTATATATGTTAACTTGGAAAAGAAAAGTTTACGATTAAATTCGCTTAGGTATAAATTCCTTGTAGCTTATAATTAATTATTTCAGAACATTATTTATAGTTAAGTTTATATTAAATTCTACTATGTAATTTACATTTTCGTGCTTGCTTTATAGTTTTTCAGTAAAAAACAAAATAAAAGATGTAAATAATTCCTTTTCCTATACATATAGGAAAAAGACAGTAACTTTTAAAGAAACAACAGAATTTTACTAGGTATTTTATAAATATTTAATATTTAATATAAAATGTTTTACCTAATATTTGGTGATGAAGAAGTGTATTTAGTTAAGTGGTTAAAGTTCATTTCTGCATTATTTTCATCATAATTTAACTCTATCAAAACATATGAATTGGGATTTGTCAATCCAACTGATGACTAGAAAATAATATTCGTTAATTTATGATATATAGCAAAGTTCATATTTAATTTTTACATAACTTGTTTATTATTTTGACAATTCTTAAAAATAAAAAATAATCATCCTTAATCATTATATATAATTATTATTTTATTTTGATAAAGTATATATACACGTACAAATTTAAATGTTATTAATAATTTAAAAGATGTAAATTAGTTAGAAAATTAAATAAAAAATATATACAAAAACAATAGAAACGTATTATTTTGTCGATTTTACATTTTATACGTTTATTCGTTGGCGCTTCATTTTTTTTTATTTTACTAAATACAATTCATATTAGTCACGATTTTGAAATACGTGATATATTTTTTTGACCAAGAAATATGTATTAGATTCATAATAAGTTTACATGTGATTGAATTTAACAATTATGGCATTGCAGGTAACAGACTTTGTCCATGACAGAGACATTGTACACATTTGCGCGCGAACATATTATATATACATATATTATTGTGTTTAGTACATTATTCATGACGAAACGAAAATCTAACAACTAAACAAAGCTAATCAACAAGTTTTATCAAAATAAACTGCAAGTTACGAGCATGTAGTATATTATAGATATTAGGTGGGTTGTTGCTCTTGGCTTAACCTAATAACTTTTCAAACAGTTTAAACATTAGGCGAGGAAGAAACATATATAGGACTGATCATAGGAGGGATTTTGGTTCAAGTTGAGACTAATTTCCTGAATATATACAATTTATAATGCTGATAATAATATCGAATAATGTAAAAAAAACAAATATTGAGTAATGCAAAAAAAAAAACAATTTCTACTATAACCTAGCTGAGTATTGTCTTGATTGGACTGTTATTGTCTTGATTTGATCAAAACTGAGTATTAATAGTGATTGCCATAAAATAAAATTTTAATAATATTAAGAACAATAATGAAAGATATTAATGGAGTCATAACACACTTTTGTTTCTTCCCTTGAGAGGTGCCCACCACACCAAATTGTGAATTCTTGGCCAAAACTTGAACTTTCATTTCTTCTTTTTCTAAATTCACTTTTCAGTCTCTCGTACGCCTCACCCTACAATCTTATTTTCCATATTTCCTTCATATTCTTTTAAATATACATATATCAAAATTATCAACATATATCAAAATTATCAAATATATATGCATCACAAAATATAAAAGACAATGGATGTTCGTCCTTAGAATTTAGATTTTGGTGCGAGTTCTTTATATGTGATGGGTTTGCGAGTTATTTCTTACGAAAACTTTATCACATCTGAGATTAGCTGGATGCTTAAGCGAAACTCAAATATCTGATGCCAAACCGAAAATAGTATAATTTTTATTGGTTGGTGCATGTGACAAGGCGTCTTCAAAAACGTCAGTGTATATCTATAATCTAGTGCGAGAATAATTTGGTGAAGGTTATAAACAATAGTTATAACTTATAAATGAGATGCTTATTGTTACTTAGAATACTTTCTATATGAAGTTTATCGTGTACGTACATATCTGTATAGGTGTAACTTTTAGCCTATAGTTGGATTGTGTGTTGGCCATGATGAAATATGAGTGAGAATAAAAGTGGAAATTTAGCGAAATAACAAATTAAGAAATAGAAAGTGAAAAGGAGAAGAGTCAATATATATTCAAAGGTGTAGATTTGATTTGATGCAAAATACACAATTAGACATCATTATTTTCGTAAATTAGGATTTTTAAAAATTATCCCTTTTGTCCACCTTCACGTTTCCTAGTGAGTAACAATAATAATGCTTCACACTATGCAATATCACATTCTCAACCGAAGGTTTTATATAAACACATATGCATGCGTGTATATCATATGGTATATATTTCTAATTGTGAGAAGTAATGGTAGATGTAAGATTAGTAGACTCTAATTACCTAAATTCACAAATAAGATGATTATGGACCATACACACACACACGCACACATATATATATTGTGTATACGGAGAAAGGTGTAGAAGTAGAAATGTGGTGGCAACAAGAGCTAGACAGGTAGGCAAAAACACTGATGTAAATGATAGACATCTCCTGAGACAATACATAATTTAGTAAGTAAAATTTTCTTATGGATTAATTAATCTGATTATGATTTGTTTTATTTTTATTGTATACCAAAAGCACCATCCAGTACTGAACTTAACTTAGGATGCTGAGCTTATAAATTTATTACTTCCCATTTTCTGGTTAAATTTCATAAGCCCATCTTTGTTTGTTGAAAATATGAAAAGTAGTACACCAGAATAAGAGTCAATTTTGTATTTTTATATAGTCTATATTATTGAGAAATGTGGCAAATGCGCCATGGCTCATGGCCTCACGTAAGGACCTAACAAAATACGAAAATATCTTATAATACTTAAAGATAAATCAACGGTCCAGTTTAATGCATAATGGTAACATGTAACGTAAGACTCTTTTTGAACATGTACACGAAAATAAGATCAACAAAACCATCTTTAATTTGGTTACTTAGCTAGCCAAAATCATATACACAACTTGCTTATAACCAATAAGAAAATAGAGTTTAGTTTCCTTTGTTATAAAAAAACAAATTAGCGATTTGTCACACTTTATTTAATTTGTTCCTTCTCTCTTTATATATATATATATGTGTGTGTTTTCTATCAAAGGGATTTAGAAGTTAGTCAAATTATAGCTCAAAAAAAAAAAAACTTAAAAAAAAACTAATTAATCAGCACTCTCTCTAAATTTGTGTCTTATTTTTATACATATGAATTGCTATTGAATTCTTACATGGGATTCTTGTATGCGATTCTTATAGGGATATATTCATATATTCAACGTCACGATCAAGTCAATTGCATGTATATGGGTTTTTATTCATCATCATCATCATCAAGAAGCCGATCCAAAAATCTTGGTCATCTCTCTCTCTATATATATATGTGTCTAGTTTCTCTATTATATGGATTCACGAATATGAAATTAAATGTTGCAGTACTGAGGCCAACTGGTTTTATAATGTTATTTTTTTGGACCCACTTTTTGAATTTCGAAGACTAATGATTCCAATGAGAAAGACAAGACACATCCTTCACTTGGTGGAAGACAATACCCGATTTTTTGAAAACTTTTTTGCATATATGAATCAACTTTCATATTTTTTGGGTACTAATCCAAAATCAAACCCAACACCTCTAGCTCATAGTTTTCTTAACAAAGTATATGGTACCAAAACCTAAAGTATAACAGAGCTACAATCTAAGATATATATATATATACAAGATTCGATCTGATAATCTAAAACCCATTTACATCCATTTTGATATTCTAAGTATATGAGTCTTAAATATGTGGTAGTGTACAAGTGTAGATATGCAGTACACAATTACGAATGAATAATTAATTTGAAGTTTGCTACTCGGATCGAAAACCAACATGTATATTGCATTGCATGATTTATTATGAAAATATAATGTAATTATAACATTTCCTAATTTATATATTACCATGTTTTGGATAAAACAACTCATAAATAAAATAATTTAAATAATATTCCCAACGAAAATTGATATTCTACCTCACTAGCATAGATCCAATGAAACCACTAGAATATATATATATATATATACATGTGTGTGTGTATGTATGTATATATGTATATATTTTGTAACGTACCAAATAAAAAGTATCAAGTAAGATTTGAAAGATCTATATACCAAATCTTCAATAAAACAGAAAAGTGTCATTGGTGGAAAAACAAAAGAAGTTTGATGAAGATGGGGTTTGATAAGGCAAAGAAGGAAAACCATTAAATAAAGAATACGATCTGTTGTTGTTATCGTTAGATATTCTCAACCATCAATCCATCCTCTACTTCTCTTTAAATTCTTGTAATCCTTTATGAGGGGGACCAAGGACCAACCATATTTTAGGGTATGGCCAAAATAATTTAAATCCAACAAGCTTTAACCAAAGTAATGGGTGAATCAAACAAGAAATTTTCAAAGTAACCCAACCTCTATAGGCTATAGCCCGAGTTGGTGTAATAGGAGAGTCTCTACGATTTTTTTATCATAACAAATTCATGAATTCCTGTCATAATGGTGGAGAAGAGTCTTGTAATCATCTGGAAGACACCATCAACCACCGATATACAATTTCTTGATACTTCAAAAAAGATCTAGTTTGTAGCTTTCTTTTGTAAATCTCTCACAGGACCTAAATGTAGTTTTTGTTTTTGTTTTTACTTTTGAGAATTTGCCAAATATGTAATTGGGTAGTTATAATTTATAAGTATAACACTGACGAGATTCTGACTCGCGTTACAAAATTAATATGTTTTTACCATTTTATTTTAGTGTATTCAAAAACTATATAATTATATTATTTTGTATTTATACTTCTGGAAAATGCATTCGAAGGTTCTCCATGGCGGAACCACTCTAAATTATATGACAACATGACAAAAGTCCCAAAGCTCTCATTGTCTTTAACACCAACAGACCGTGTTTGGCTCATCTGATAAGGTATCATCAGAGATTCAGAATGTGTGCATCTTTCTTTCGTTTTTCTCACTCGCATCTATTCTATAGTGTAAGTTTGTGTATGTAAATGGGCTTTTTAATTTATCTATCTAATTTAATTTGATGAATCTCCCACAAACCCAGTACTCTCAAAACTTGATTTGTTAATCATGATGCGAGTTTCTCAACACAAACAAGAAGAGAGAATATGAACACAAGAAACTTGTTGTTGGTTTATGCCTTCCACAAAATCAATTATTATTCAAACAAACTCCAACACAGTAAAAACAAGGAAAAACATCCTTTGTTGTAGTAAAAAAAAAAGGACTTTCATTAATCATTTGTAAAGCCAAATGATTTTGTTTTAATGAGAGAGAGAGAACCATATTTTAGCCTGAGAGAGCTGCGTTCATAGCACTGTGAACTTCGACACCAATCTGTGCTTCTGCTTTCTCAAGATCCGTTGTGGCAGAAGCAAGTTTCTGTGTGAATTCAGCTAAACCCTTTTGGACTTGGCTTGCGTCAATGTTCTCAAGCGGCACGGCCTCAACCGCGATAATGTCAGCGACAGAGTTCGCATGGAGAAACGCGAAACCACTGCTCACGAAGTATTTCTTTATGTCAGTGCCTTCGTGAACGGACATGATACCGGGTTTCAGCTCAGCGATTGTTGGAACGTGTCCAGGCAAAACACCCATCTGTCCTGTTGTCGCGGGAATGATAACCATGTCGACCTTGAAATTAGACAAAGAGAAACCAATAAAACTTTGAGTCATGATTGAATATATATACCAGAAAAGAAATGGCACCAATCAAGAGCTAGAGGTTAGTTTTCAGGTTTTATATGAACACTACGGAGATGATTATATATATCCCAGACTGCTCAATGCGTCAGTAAGCAAGTCTGGGACGAATCAACATCTTTCAATGGGTTCTACACGAAGAGATAACACACTGCAAAGAGTTTAGAGGCAGTGGGGGATTAATGAACTAGTCTCTCAAATTCTCAGCGATGAAGCTAACGAAGAAACTCACTTGAGCGAAAAAATAATCAAGAAACCTTTTTTCACTTTTAATCACTAACAAGTGCAGCTTTTTACTCGAAAATCTTCATTTCTAGTAGCTCCAGAAAGACATATTCATTATCATTATTCGAGTCTCAGCTTTCGCCGCCATCAGGTCTAACCAAAATCAAAGGTCCTCCTAAGACCTAATCAATCACATTTTACCATTAATCAAATCTGAAACGTTGTGATAAGAACTTTTCCACAAATCAACGCAGCAATCCAGATGCATACTATAGACAGAACGATGGATCAAATCCCTAGAAAACCAAAAATGGGAAACTGACCTCTTTCCCGGAAAGCTCAGATGCGTAAGGGAGGACGAAATTGACGGTGAGCTTCGTCGGAATCGAAGAAGCAGTCGAAGGACGAGGTTTCATGAAGGAAGAAGGAGTCTGCGGCGGGTCCATGTTCGGCGCGACTTTCTTCCATGACTCCACGAATGTCGAATCGATCGTCGACGGAAGCTCCGTGGAGAAGGCACGAGCCGTCACCGATTTGGAGGATGCGGCGGTGACGGATCGGGAGAGGAGGCGAGAAGCTTGTCTCAACATGGCGGCCTTGTTTTGGAATCTCAGGAAAAATTTGCAGATGAGACGAGAAGGAGAGTCGAGAGATGAGAATCTTTACAATGATGCAAATCAAGTGTTCTCGGACTCTGAAGTTCACGCGCTTTAGTTACGCGTGTAAAAAGAGTACTCAATTTCTTTTAATAGTTTCGGCCCATATAAACTTGGAAAGACCTTGTCTTAGCAACAGTTAAGCCCACTTGTTACCCATTTAATGTTTTTAATTGTTCTGCCTTTAGAGCAAAGTTGTAACCAAATTAGATTAGAATGTATAATGTCTATTGAATATTTCGGACATGGACTACTGTTTTCAGTTCGAATATCGTAAATCACAAATGCCGATGCCTACTTTTACCATACCAAACAAATAAAAATAAATTTAACTTTCGGTTAGGTTTTAGAATTATCACCATTGTTGCGAAACTTTACAAAACTCTCTCTCTCTCTCTCTCTCTCTAGTTTCTAAAGCTAGCGTTTCATCTGGCAACACTCTAAGTTTGGTCCAGAAATACAACCATATAACCACCTAACATTGAGATTTACATGAAAAGTAAGAACACCTTTTCCTTGTCTTTCTTTATATACTCATTTCGTTTGTCTTTGGATCATCACGTTCCAGATTCATATGCCCAGAACGTATCTGGATCGGGACAGAGAAGAGAATAGTCTGCTACTTCCAGATTTGCGACGTGCCAATCAAGGAACCGAGCTTGTATCCACTTGATTAGTAACAGGATTGTTGGTAATACCCACCACTTATCATCATCTCTGCCCAAATACATAAAAACCAAAATTAAAACTTTTGTACTGACTATATATAAACTTGCAAGTAAAGAAGTCTGATGTCCCATAAACAAAAAGCTTAAGACCAAAGACCGATTATGATCAAAATGTTCTGTGTGGGAAGACACAAAAACAAAACAGAAACACTTATTACCTTATGGCGGTCCAGATGTTTGTCTTATCACTTAGTTGGTCAGAGAAAAACCCGGAATGAATGACACCGCATATGAAAGCCATAACCTGCAAAGATACTTGAGAATCAGAGATAACAGAGAGAGAGAGAAGGTCATGTTGTTGCAAAATATATCAACTTACGACGTTGGTGACAGACGTAGCGTTCCAAAGGGCGTAGATACGGGTAAGTGAAGCTCTTCTAATTTCTTTACTCAGTAAAGCGTTAAGGCCAGCGGGGAAGGGGCAAAGCAGAGAGAGAGGGAGAATCAGGAGGATAGCGAGAAAGGCTGCAAGGGAAACCCAATAGAACTGAAGCAATGCAAGGATTGTAACTGAAAGGTCCGCAAGAAGAAGGATGGAGATCAAACGTAGAAGAGTATCCTGCATACATGAAGATTCTGCTTATATTAATACAAAATATAATGAAAAATTTAGGAGAATGATTATTCAGGAGTGGAGCATATGTAAACCTGACGACCAACTGGTCGTGTATTGTTTAATAAGAGAGAAACTGGATGAAGCAAGTCCCTCCTATAGTCCAGAGATTGTATTGAAATCTCGTTGATGAGGCCTCCATTTATTCCACCATTGATTCTCTTCCGAGATAATCCATGTCCTGGTTGGATCAAGTTTTGTTGCAATTCCATAAGAGAATTGCTGGGACATGTAGAGCTGTTCCTGCAAAATTGAGTTTCTTAACTGTCAGAGAAGTGCAATAACCAGATTAGATCAAAGAGAGGCCCAATCTTCTATCATGGCTCACCGAGGGGACTCATCGTCACTTCTGCTGAATGAAATTGATTGATTTACAGTGTTCAGAGGAAAATCGCCAACAAAAACCAAGATACCAAGTTGGTAATATCCAGAAGCTGTAGCTTGAAACCATCCAAGCTCAATTCTTACTCCGTGGAATTCGAGTTGAGGATTTCCATGGCTGTTTACCCACCTAATGACAGGAAGTAATGCTGAACGAATTGATCCATGCCTCACAGTCCTAAGCTGTGCGTTTAAACCGGCAACAAAGCGGTGCCAAACACTTGGTGGGATGTGCTGGAATAGTGATTTAGAAGAAGATTCTCAGAGGATGGATCTTGAAAGAAATAATATAGAGAGAGAAGTAAGCTAACCTGGCCTAGAAGATTTGTTAAGAGTGCGTCACTATGAAGACTATAGGGTGACATATAACTTCCATCTCCACCAAAAAGTATGCACATTGGGAATCTTTTCTGTATAATAGAGACCATATCTACACGCTTCTCGTCACCGCCAAGAAAAAAATCTACGTATGCAACCATCAGATCCGGAGTGGCTCCAAGCTGTTTAGACGTTGGACACAGACTGTCAAAATGGCTGATTGTGAATCAACAAGTATAACATTAGATAATAAGAATCCGAACCTTCATGCCTTTGTATAGAGCTCTAGACCTGCATGAGCGGAGGCAAGAGTGATCATATTGAGATTTTACGTATTCCTGAAGGCGATGAATTTTTCTCCTGCGACGCCATTGTTTCCAAGACCAGGCGCAAGGATTTGCGAGAACTGATAAAATGCTGTGCACAGACCCTTCCCACCAATCATACGCCGCTGTAGAGTTGGTCTCATCAATAAATCTGTTAAAAGCATCCTCGTACCTGCGAACAAGAAGTGTACAGAACAATGAGTGGACAAGCAATGTAATGAATGAGCCAAACGTCAATGTCACATTGATCAGCAACGAGTAGGACTTAAGAAAATTGAATGTGGATTAATAACATACATAATCACTACTTTCGGAATATTGTTAAGAGAAATTGAAAACACAGAGTTGGTATAAGTAAGTAGCACAAAATAGACTGTCACTTGGCCAAAAAGTTTATGGCTTAACCCATTTCATTGATTCACTCAATGGCATCCGAACAAATTAATTTGACCTAGTCAAGTTGTATCCTTACACCATCTCGATGATTGCATGGGGACGAGAGTAGGGTAGATGCCAAGGTTCCCTGAAAGTGTTTGGACCCATGAAGTACATACGGTAAGCGTGGGTTTGTGTGACGTCAGATTTTGCGCCTCGGACCTAGAATGATAAGACACAGGCCAGAGAGTTTGATTGACTCCGTTTTCTTACAACAACAACAGAAGATTTAGAGAGAAGACAATATCCGCAACACCATACCTCAGAAAGTGACAGAAGATGGGGTAAACAATGAGTACTCTCGTGTTCGATGGAACTGGCACCATAGAAACTTGATCTTAGGAATTTTATACTTAATGTGCTTAGCAACAGACCCAAGACTACCACCACACAAGACAGAATAAGAGCACAGGGAAATGGCCCTCCAAATGTATAGACAAGCTCTTCCAGAGGTGTATAGCAGTTTGGCAATCTGTACTTGTCAGACACACATTTATAGGGACAAAAAGGTTCGCTAACTCCTCCTGCAGATTCAAAGCTTCTCACATCAGAAGACCGAACAGGGAATGGAAGATAAGAGAACTATAAGATAATATACCTCGTACGTATACGAATTTTGCACGGCTTGGAAGATGTTCAGGTGGGCAGGGTGTACAAAGACGCTTGTCAGAACCTTCAACATTCTTGAAAGTCCCAATGGGGCATTCCTGAAACATCACACGAAGCCAAAAAAATTTAGAAGTATTAAGCACAAGCAAACAAGGCAGAGAGAGTTCCCATGGTAGTAAAGGAACACTATTGCGTCTGTCTAATTTCGTAGTTTATAACACCGACTTTGTTGCTGAGATTAAGGATAAGCAGGATTGAAGATGTTAAAAGACATATATGACCAGTGCCGAAGCAACTACAGCATAATAAACCATAAGACTTACCAAGCAAAATGTACCATAGAGTCCCTTCGGACACTTTTTCCCAGTCATCGTTCCCTCTTCCCCGAAACGGCCTCTATTGTCCCCTGAACCTCCTCTGTAGACATCATAAAGCAAGCAATTCAAGGTCTGTGCTAAAAATCATGAAGATACGTTTTGCATATTAAAAAACATCTGTCAGATTCCAGAGTTCCAAGATATGTTCCAAATTTGGTATAAAGAAAATAATACAGGTAGTCTCAAGCATCAAACACTAACCATTATCTTCTCAAATCAAGTCTAGGAATCAACGTATATATATGCATGCCTTTACCCTAGTAACTACAAAAGACCCACAAAGTAGCAAGCATGCAAGGGAGATAGTTTGATTTATCATGATAATGGTGCATACCTATTACTAATGGACCCCTTGACGGTTGCAACAGGAAAATACTCATCACCAGTGTGTAACATGTCCCAGTGAAAATGAAGTCTTCCACCTCCACCCCCACCTCCCCCAAGAGGGCCACCTCTGCCCCCTCGAACTGATAGAGATGAATTCTTTGAGAGTTGAAGCATCTGAAGGAAAAGAAGAATTGTCCCACCAGATCCTCCACCAACTCCACCGACCAAAGATCTGTTACCGTTCATTATTGGCTTTCCAAGGCTTTGGCCATCAGAACTTAATGATCCACGTAGATTAAGCGTCAAAAGAGGAAAGTGGATGGAGCCAATTACTGAAAAGGTGTAAAACAAATTTGTATATGTGACTTGACAATGTCGGCTGCCAGCTCTCCTATATTTAATACTCCCTCCGTTTCATTTTAGTTGTCGTTTTAGACTTGGACACACAGATTAAGAAAATATTTAATTTTGCATATTTCCAAAATAAAAACACAACTACCAATACACCTAACCACATTTCAACCAATAGAAAAATAGATTAAAATAAAAAATCAATAAATTTTGCATTGAAACTATAAAACAACACTTATTTTGAAACGAAAATTTTACTCTACAACGACACTTAATCTGAAACGGAGGGAGTAGAAAGTAGTACTGACCAATCATCCCTCCACCAATCACATTCCCATACGATTTATCTGGACTCTCAGCTCCACTCCCTAACTCACAGGGAAAATCTGGATCACCGTAGGTATGACCTCCATTGCACACTCTCTCATTGAAAATGCCCGATCCCCCTCGCCCTCCATGCCCGGCACCACTACCTGCCCCATTTGAATAAAGTCCTTTCCCCAAGCCACCACTGCAACCTGTCAAAAAATATATGCCTAGAATCAGAAACCACATTAATCTTCTTGAATACGCAGTAAGGTATTTAAAATTTTAATGACATGCCGCTGCAGCTAAATGGCAAACATCTATAGGAATTTAATGCAAAAGGATAGAAGATTGAGTTTCAATGGTTTATGTACCAAATTCAGATGCACTGATCCGGCCTCCATCAGTAACTACTACCGTTCTTGCCCTATGGATTTGAATTATGCTTCCTTTAACAATGCCACTCACAAGGATGTCCTCAACTCGACATATCTAGAAAATCAAAAGGCTGAAGAATGATCAAGAGTTGGTTGGAAGCTAAAAATAAAAGAAAAGCTAATTAAGCAGTCAAGTCTGGTTACTGTAACACATAAAGGACTAGCTATGAACAACTAGAGGTGTTACAAGATAATGGAAGTCACAATTGTTTGGCTTATATTAGCAAAATTTCGATCAGCCTAATAATTTATTAATAGTAGATTATTTACTTGTAGTACAAAGTCTATACGTCACAAATTTTAGATCGTGCCTACAGATAATTTTGGACAATCAAGATACTTCTTTATCAAACTTACCTGAAGGGAAAAGGATACTGTATAATTGACATGGCAATCATCTGGCGGACTTATCAAGTCTATTGGGCATGTCTTGCTCTCACAAAGAGTATGAGTAACCCTGTAAAAAAAGAAAGAGATTTTCTAGCACAAGCGTTTCAGTTACTAAGTCCAGCACAAATCACCTTCACAAAAATAATATAAACGTCTAGGAAGTAACACTCACGCGTTTTTGCTTTCGTCGTCGTCAAGTGGTGCCTGAAGTATAGAACCTGGCCCAATCTGCAAAATTAAGGAACTGTTAAAAGAAATAGTTTACATACTCCACCAATGACGGTCTGAGTAAATGTTTGTAACAAACATACAGAAACATGATCTCATAATAGCATACATGATCATGATAGATAAAAACAAATCAACAGAAGTCGGATGATATAATCATTTTAAAACAACAATTCTTACAGTTACGTTGTAAAACTGAGATAAGGAAAGTCTCTGGCCTTTAATTGCATCCCCAGGACCAGTGAGCGTTAACATTCCTTGACCATATACACCCAAGTTCGCATTAGAAGTAATGATGGAATTTTCCTACAAAAATAAGAAGTCAAAACCTGGCCCCTAATCTAACCAACAGGAAGAAAAAGGGACATGATAAGATTTATAAGTATACCGTTAGAACTACAAGGTTGCGAACTTCAAGGATAGATGGAGGCACTGCAGGGTTTCCTTCACCATCAATTTTAATTACAGAATTCAACATGAGCAGTATCTTCGTAACAAGTCGTAATGCCCCATAAACCTTCATTTAAGGACAAAACAACTTAACAAAACATATTGAAAAGCAAGAAAAAGAGAAATAAGATTGCTATTGAATGGTCAGGAACAATAACCTACCTTTATAACGGAGTCACTCATTAGAAGCTCTTCTGCAACAAGCTCAAATTCTGAAACTGGGAAATTTGATAACCCAAAGACAATACTGCTTCCCCGATAAAGACTGATTTGACCTCTGACCTTCATAATCAGAGAAGGAACATTTAGGGGTAGTGCCAACTCGAAGTATTTTTAAAGAAAGAGAACTGACAATTGAAAGGTCAGCTGTTAAAAAGAAAGCAAATCGATAGTCATCCATAGCATAATAATACCTTGGATATAAAAAAGTGTACGCGGATCACAAAAGACCAAGGGCAGAAAAGATGATTCAAGACACTATCGGAGAAAATAAGACACTAAAGAAATTAACTGACCTGCATTCTGGTCCAGAGCAACGGAACCAAAACTTTTGCATGATTATCTACATAGATGTTTGACCATGGAGGCCTCGTAGGAAAATCGAGCAAAGGAGTTTCAGTCTCTGTGGTCATGTTATCATTTCCAACCCTTAAACTCGACAATTCTTTATTAAAGTACGTTCCAGCTGCTCCAGCATTTTTGGGGCACCCGATACTTGCACCACCTGCAGTAGACAGAGCCAAATAATTTATTATCAAATTGCCAAAATATTCAACACACAGCCTATATCAACAGAAAACAAAAAAAGTCATAAAGTTTTGCCCATAATATGGAAGCCGGAAACAATTTTCAGAAGGTCTTTAAACAATTGCGTGAGCGTTAAGAGGTAGCAAAAGAAATACAAACCATGCACAAGAACTCTGACATCTTCTTGAATGCTGTAACAGTCAAGGGAGATCCTTCCTCCACCACCTCCACCCCATCCCCTCCCACCCGATGCAGATATTTTTCCGTAACCCTTCCTACAGATCCAAATGACACGTGAGAAACATTGAACTGAAGAAAACCTAACAAGTTACCATCCAATAGTGAAATCAATCTCAAAGTAAGGTTGTAAATGATCGAGATAGGACTCAAATGGACTTACAGCTTCACCGCATGAATAAAGATACTTCCTCCAGATCCTCCACCACCTTCCTCTCCACTATCACCACCATCAGCAGAAACAGAACCATCCAACATCATCGTATCCTTCAACATAAGCCTCACACGACCTCCACCTTTACCTCCTGCGTTCAACTTAACACCTCCCTCACTCCCATAGCTCCACGGATCATCCAAACTCGACCATGAATAAACATCACCACCCCAATAAGTCGACACATCGCTCTCCACACACGAAGCGCCTCTCCCACCGTGTCCTCCACCCGCACCATCTTCACCAACAGGCGTTCCGCTAGTCTGAGAAGGCGGCGGTCCGCCCAACGCCGTCGTGTAGATGGAAGAATTGCTCTCCATGGTTAAATTGATAGCGGAGAGAATCACCGAACCGGCGACGATTCTCGCTGATTGGTTTACGTGGATGGTTCCGGAGACGTTGAAAGTGATCATACATCCTTCTACAAGGCAATCAACTAAGACGTGTGCTAGTATATTGAGATTCCCAGTTCCGTATATGTTAACATCGGAATCAAAACGGAGATTTGAGTTCAATGTGCAAGTGGTGTTCAACGATCCAACGCCGTCAAGGTCCTGGCAAGTCACGGGGGAGTGTGATAAGCTGTGACATGGCGTTAGCACCACAAGGACACACAAGAAGACGAGTTCGAGCATCGCACACTATCCTAGAGAAAGCGAAAATACAGTAAACGACATCGTTTCAAGGTTCACACTAATCTTAATTCGCAGCTATCTATCTCCATGATAAACAAACAGTCTCGATTTCAGATTTTTCGCTGCGAGTGAAATCTGAGCAGATTCTGCTTTTCTGCAACAACAAGGAGTAACAATCGCATCAGAAACCTAATAAAGAGGAAAGCGATTCTGAGTAACGGCGCATAATAGAGAAGAGAGAGAGAGTGTGTGTTTGAAACCTGATAAGAGAAACTGAGAAGAGGAAGGAGAATATGGAGTTGGATTTGAAGAAGCTTTGGATCTTGAGGAGAGTGAGTCAAGTCAAGAGATGGTCTCTGTTTCGGTTTTACTTGGCTCTCCTTTTGTTTTCTTTCAGCTTCTGCGAGCGAGAGCGAGAGCGAGAGAGACTGTTATGGAGAGCGAGAGAGAGCTTATATCAAATGTACAGCTTGTCAATAAAATTAAATATTTACCTTTTTCTTTCTTGTGGTAAATGTAAATCATATCTACAGCTTTTATTCATTTTTGATAACTTAAGGTAAATCAACAATGTTTTATGATCGTTGATTTAATTATGTCTATTTAAAGAGAGTCACAACTTTCAGTAGGAAACTTAACTTTATTTTAATGATGGAGTTGTTCACACTTTACACACATTTTTACTCTTGTTCTTTTTTGATGCACTTTTTCCATGACTAATAAAATATTAGGATTTAGGGACGGTCAAGATAATACCAAAGGAAACAAATTAAAGATTGATGTTTCAGTTTAAACTATAGAGGCGGGCTTAATCGATCAGCACTTGTCAATATTCTGACGTAAGACTCCAATAATAGTCAGAAAAAAAACAAATTAAATGTATCGCAGCTAGGTAATTTTTGGCATGTTATAGTTTTGAGGCATGATAAAAAGCCAATATCAATGGATATGAGAGGAAATTTAAGAGATTGATTTAGAAGGCCCAACTAGATTCTGAAATTAAAGACTAGAGAAGAGGTATAAAACTCACGGCATCTCGCATTTCCACATACATTTTATTTGATGTTTTAGTTACACATGCATTATCTATATTCTGAAATGTGTTAAAAAAACTATACTCTAAAACATCAATCTTTTAAATACAATAATAAAATCTAAAACTCAACCATTCATATGCGGAGGAAATATAAGTTATGTGAATAAATACATTCAAAATATGTTTAATACATTTTGTCTAGCTTCATAAAATGAAATCCTCAGTTACTTCATTGCTTGTATTTATTTATCACAACTGGTTTAACTTGGGGAGAGGTTGATCCAATTATATATTCAAGGGCAAACTGTTAATAATGACTAACGAGTATGTTTTCTACTTTCATCGGCATTTCTGCGCAAGATTTTAAATGACAGGTTGCTGTTTGTCTGAAGGTTGAAATATTTTGACACGTGAATGACAGTTATTGGTCGATTAGGTGACTATGCCATGTCTTTGTATTAAATTGTAAAATAATTTAAGTTTTAGAGTTTTTACACATATTATAAAAACACATTAATTTTTTATTATAAATATATTATTTCCTTATGATTAAATATTTATCATAAATTTTAGTTAATGAAAATTTAGTAAACACAATTAATTTTTCAAAATTTACAATTTACTAATATTATATTATATACATTGAAAATATAAAATATATATTTTTGGAAATAATTTTTTTCTAAAATGTGGATCATTTTAAAACCGAGAGAATATACAACACTTATATTATTACTAATTAACTGGAATCTTTCCTAGAATAAAACTCTAAATAAACACTCATGCAGCTAAAGTCACATATTTCGTAAAAAAGATCAGAGAAAATCTAACTCAGGAACAACGGTTGTGAACCATAAAGTGAAAAAGCTCGGGCTTCGGGAGATTACGGGTACCCGAAACTCCTGATATTCAAAAATACAAACAAAGAAGTTTGATTTTTTTTTTGTCAGCAGAAGTTTGATCAGAAGTTCCAAGTCACATAGAAAACCAAATCTGCAGTCGCTTCAGCCTAGCAATTAGTGGACAATGCTGCTTCAACTATAATGAAAAAATGGTGCGTTTTAATAAAGTGAGTAAAATTGCAGAAGATGTTGGGCAAAAGGCAAAAGGCAAAAGAAAAAGTTGGAATGGCTCATGAAAATGGAAAGAAGAAGACAGTAGGTGATGAATCACCAAACGTTTTGGACCAATCAGAACATAGTTCAAAACTCTCTAAATCACAACCTCAGGAACAACCGGACTCTACACCTTGCTTCATGACAACTTTGAGATACATATATGAATCTTACTTCCAATGTTTTCTGGAACATAAAAGTTATTAGTGATTGGCCTAACTCACATCCAAAAGCACACTTAAAAGCTAGTTCAAGAGTGGAAGATTGTCCATACATTTATATATTGTTCAAGGAACTTGTCACCACACGATGTGGGACTTTAATAGAAGTTGATGTTTTAGGACACACTGCTTATTTGTTCCAAAACATTGGACTGGAGATTTTTTTTGATGCCTATTTTGTCTTGTTTCTCCCTTCCAAAAAATGATAAGAATGTTGAAAGTTAAGTCTTCTTTCCTTAGATAAAGATGATGATGACGACGACAACTATGATAATGATAAGTGGAAATGGTCAAATATAAAATCTGAAAGAAATCAAAACTGTTAAAGGATATACTGACTTCAACGTAGACTAAAGATAAATTAGCATAGATAACACATTAACCCCTTTGATTAAAACTAAAGATAATACAGCTGTTAACTACATTCAACATCTGTTATTTATAATCAACATTTGTTAATTACATTCAACATTTGTTAAATACATTCAACGTCTGTTGTACATGCAACAACAATTATCTCTTATTGGTTTGACTAGTTAACTGAATATAGTTGACCTAGACAAAGATAAACATAAAATATGGTTACTAGGAGTAATAGATAAATAAAATTGAATTATAATAAATTTCTATTGATAGCATCAAAAGTTTTCTACTATAAATCAGTCAACGATGTCAATTCAATAACTCAAAAACTTTTGGTGTACACATTTTTGTGAATCCAAAAAGAAGAAAAACCATGAAGGCCTCAATTTTTTTCATTGCTACATTGCTTATTCTCTCATGTAAGTTGCACCATATTTTAAACTTTGAGATTCAATTATGAATCATATATTTATATATGTATGATTTAATTATAGGTTCATCATCAATGATAATGGGAGTTAACTATCACGAAGACCATTGCCATGACTACAGAGATTGTGAAATATGGTGCAAACAATATGTTCCTGAACCTAAATGTATTAACCACATTTGCAATTGTAAACCTCCACATTCGACCTCTCGCAGAGCTCTCAATTTCATCTGATTCTTACAAAATTGGATAGCTGAATATGATGATGGTTCTGTACATGAATCCATCAAAATAAATCTCTTTCTCTGTTGTTTTACTTCAATATGTGGTAATAAAGTAATACTTTTATTTTCTTATTATATGGAGTCGGTGTTTATTTTTTCATACATAACAAGTTCAGAGTCCAATTAAGTTCAGAGTCCAATTAAGTTCAAAAGAAAAAAAATTCAGAGTTCAAGATTTGTATATAATAAAAAAAACAAAACTTTCATATTCCCTTTTCTTACGCCAGAATTTATATATGCCAAAACAAATCAAGAACCAAATTCATAAGCAACTTAAACCATACGAAAATAGGTAAATTTCAAAAATAGAATAAACAAAAAAAACAAAAACAACAACAACCACACGTACATACATAACCCATCCATACATTTACGTAGCCTCTACTTGGTAACCTCTTAAGCCATGAAATAGTCGCAAAGCCTTTTCTTTCTTCTTCATTTCTAATTGCTTTCAACCAAGATCGACCGTAGAGAAGTCTACCTCGTAGACCGCTCTCTCAGCTTTAACTCCTCCATTTCTTGTTGCGGAAATCAAATATGCATCTCTCTCGCTTCGTTCTCCTCATTTGTCTCGTTGTTGTCGTTGCACCAGCCGTATCGGCTGATGTAGCTATCTTGAGAACGGATTACTACCAAAAAACATGTCCTGATTTCAACAAAATCGTGCGTGAAGCCGTTTCAACGAAGCAAGCTCAACAACCAACAACTGCGGCAGGGACACTCCGTCTTTTCTTCCACGACTGTTTCCTCGAAGGTTGCGATGCATCTGTCTTGATAGCCACCAACTCTTTTAACAAAGCGGAACGTGATGATGATCTCAACCACTCCCTCCCAGGAGATGCTTTCGACATTGTCAACCGCATCAAGACAGCTCTAGAGCTGTCTTGTCCCGGTGTGGTATCCTGCGCTGATATTTTAGCGCAGGCTACACGTGACCTTGTCACGATGGTTGGAGGACCTTACTTCGACGTTAAACTTGGTCGTAAAGATGGACTCGAATCCAAAGCCCATAAGGTCCGAGGAAACGTTCCCATGCCTAACCAGACGGTCCATGACATCCATGGGATGTTCAAGAAAAATGGGTTTAGTCTACGTGAGATGGTAGCATTAAGTGGAGCTCACACGATCGGATTCTCTCATTGCAAAGAGTTCAGTGACCGTCTCTACGGATCAAAAGCTGATCAAGACATCAACCCGCGATTCGCAACCGCTCTTAAAGAACTATGCAAAAACCACACCGTGGACGACACACTCGCAGCGTTTAATGACGTGATGACTCCGGGAAAATTCGACAACATGTACTTCAAGAACCTAAAGAGAGGACTAGGGCTGTTAGCTTCCGACCACCTCCTTATTAAAAACAATAGCACGAAACCGTTCGTTGAGCTTTACGCAACTAACGAGAAAGCATTCTTTGAGGATTTCGCACGTGCGATGGAGAAAATGGGCACGGTCGGGGTTAAGGGCGATGGGGAAGGAGAAGTCAGACGTAGGTGCGACCACTTCAACAATCTCAACGTATGAGCAAAAAAAAAAAAAAAAAAAAAAAANTTGCGAAGACAAAGGTTTTGTTAATTGGTATATATGTTTTTAAGGTATGTATTATAAGCATGATCGTCTAACTATTCAAGATGCGATGTTTTTCTGTTCATGAGAATGCAAATTGTTATATTAATTGGAAATCTTTTTTTTGTCTAGTTGTCTGTTTAATAGTTCATTAATTATAATTTTATACTATAAAATTTTGAGGTTTAAATCCACAAAATATAATTATTATCAATTATGTAGATTTATAGAAAAAGTTATAAAAGATTTTCAATAAAATGCAAGTAAAATTTTAGACATAAATTTATATAAGGCGCGCAACTTAAGACCATGTGCATCGGTCATCGGCAACAAAAGTGATCAACTAAAGATGACTATTTTTGTTTTTTTTACTGTTCGCGGACCCCACTGACATGTAACGGTCCGCGATTAATGCACTTTATAAATTTTTATTTTTTTAATTAGACAAAAGAAAAAAAAATTAAGAAACCTTTAATGGATTTTATGGGATAAACATGGCCTAATGTGTTTTTTTCATAAAACATGCAAAACTGTTGGTTAAGAAATGAAGAAATGAAGCAAAGAGGGAGAGTGTCAAAACGAACGAATAGGCCATACGAATACGACGTAAGTGGAGTGGTAAAGCGTGACATGAGCCACTCTAAAAAAAGCGTGACATGAATTATAAATTGAATCACAACATTTAAAAACATATTTCAAACAATCTATTCTTCTCAAACAAAATTAAAGCAGAAAAAAAAAACAATGAAATTTCTGCTTTACTTAGTTACGTGCTTTCTCCTCTTAAACGTTTCAACAACCACACAATCTCTCATTAAAGATTCTTGCAAGAAAGCTTCCGGGAAAAACCGACAAATCAAACTCGATTTCTGCCTCAAGGCTCTCGAAGGGTGTCGGCAGTGCAGAACCGCAAAAAATCTCAGCGAACTAGTCATGGCGTCGATGAAGAACGCTGAGACTAAAACGAAGAAAGTGCATGCAGAGATGAAAAAGAGTTTTGACGCGAAGAAATTTCCCAAAGACAATGACATGCTGGTAATGGAGTGTCTTAGCGATTATTCAGGCACTGCTCAGATATTGGACTTGGCTATGGAGACCTTTGAAGATCATGATTACAAAGACCTTATCAGTCGTATGAATCTTGGAATGGAAAGCTTGGATGCTTGTGATGAAGGATATAAAGAAAGATCAACGCCTCAGATATCTCCGTTTATAAAAAGCAACGAGTTTTTAACTCATTTGATTCAGATTCCTGTAGCTTTTACAGAGATGTTGAAATGAAAATAAGACATGGATTTAAGATTATACTATGTGGGGTATGGTAAATTAAGAGTAAATTGGTTTGCTCAATAATGTACGTAGCCTCTAGGCCTTTTTTAAGTCTTGAGTAGAGAATTATTATCTGCATGTGTTACAGTACAGATCATAGAAGCTTTAGAATAAACCGAATCTTTTGTGGAAATTGAATACCAATGCTGATTAGTTTTGGTGTTTTTTACAAAGCAATTTCCGGTTTTGATATATTATCAGGTATTTAAGTTTGTTTAATTCGGCTAGCAAATTCAAATATAACCAATTCGAAAGCTTTTAATAGTATATATGTTTTATCCAAAACTAATACCAAAACCATATCTAAATAAAGCGAGTAATATTAGTTTCCGGAACAAGAGACATTTTTGTGTAAACAAGTAAATCCGGCAAGGCCCATTCTCAAGAGATTGTTAACAAATCTCATGTAATTCTAAACCATCCTTGTCCCGTAAACAAATCTTTCTTCTATGCAAGCTCCATCCAGATAACACTCCAAAAAAACTTATTCATATGGGCGTTCGTACTAGCCTCAATGGCGTGGGAAATTCCTAAACACGGGTGCGAATGGATCTCTCTAGGCATCTTTGAAAAGGAAAATGAGGCACTCGCAGTTTCTTAAAATAAGAAATAAATGGTAAGATGGGATAATATCTAATTATAAGAGTATGAAGATAAATTGAGAATGCTCTAAGAGATTATGAAGCTCTCTCTATGCATCATCAATTCATCGTATCAACAATAACAAAAGCCAATGTCAGGAAGAAGAAGAAAAAAATACTAGCCTTTTTTGTTGACAGTAATAACCAAAACAAAATACGAGATCTACATCATAAGATGAAAAGAAGAAGGAACACGAAATTAGATTAAAGGTGTATAGAAAGATGTACACAATGAATCAAAGATTTGGTAAATCCTAAAAAACAAACCCAATAGTGTTGGTTGGTTGGTTATCCCTTTCTTTCTTCTTTCTTCTCCCATAAAAATACTAATAAAATCAGATACTCAATATTTTGCTTTTCATTTCTTTTTTTACCTGTATTGTTAGAGATATCAGCACTTAAAAAAATGTAGTTAGGAGGAAGTTGAAGCTGTCACGTTATGGTTTTATCAACGCTTTCACCTTCAGACGTTTAAATCTACCACCAAAGTGATTCTCAATCTTCTTCACGTCACTTTGCTGCTGCTCATGAGTTTCTTTTCTTTTCGAAATTACTAAAACTTCTTCTTCCTTGCTACTATTACTGCTACTTCTATATCTTCCTTCGTGGTACTTCTGTGACCTCTTCAATCTTTTATGTTCCTTTTCTCATTTAATAAACACGGAAACAAACAAAAACCTCAGGCTTAGTTGTAAAATAAATGAATAGTATGTGTTTTCAGTACCTGATGATGCTCAGAGTCTCTTGTCTCCAGAACAACTGTTCGGTTCTTGCATTTCAATAAAGAACGGCGTTTCACTCTAAAACTCTCGGAATCAGAACCGTCACTTTCCTGATCCGCAGCAACTAGTAGTTCATCTTGAACCGCAGAGAAGAACCGAGTTTTCTTGTTACTGCTGCTTGCTACGTCTTCTGAAAGCTTAGAATCACTACTACTACTACTACAGTTAGCTCGTCTATTTACCTGTTTTTTGTTTAACCAAAACAGAAGTCAAATATTAGAAAGAAAGAAAGAAAGAAAGAGACGATTACAGAGTGTTGTCGTGAACTTACGTAATCAGCAGTTGTTGAGCATTCATAATCATCAGCAACAGAAGAGATACATGAAGAAGCATTTGCTTCGTAGCTCATGACAGGGTTTCCAGATGCCATCTCTAACTCGGTATTGAAGTCAAAGTATATAGTTGAATATGGTGAATATCCATCTTCTTTTGCAGCTGCAAGTTTGATTGACGATGGATATGCATATAAATCTTCATCAGTTGTAATGATGTCTGAAACTCCACCTTCTTCCTCAAACTTCTTTGCAGCAGCTTCCAGGACTTCAATGTTATCCCTCAAGAAAAGAGTACGCGTTGTCCCGCACGGAAGGTCAAGCTTTTTAACATCTACACAATGATAGAATAACACCACCAATTAACGAAAACAGCAGTGAAGGATATGTGTTGATGGCGATAACAGAGAAAAAGCTTTACCATGACGGAGACAGACAGGATGCGAGTAGCAGTGGCAGTTTATAAACGCCAAATAGCAATCCCGTTTACACAAACTGCATACGATGGTTCCGTATGTATTCGAAACAAGGCCTGTGCATGATCTTGACTTCATAAGAGACCATCGAGCCAGATGAAGAAAACGAATCAGGTACACAAACGCAGTCTTGTTGCTTCGTTGTCCTGACAATTCCGCAGGTGTAAAATCCAGATTCTCGGGTTTGGGACATGAGTTTAAGAGCATCGCTTCCTTACAAATCAATTCTTCATGAGGAAGCAATGGCAATCTGTTAAGATGAGCATACCGGCAACTAGCAATAGCTCCAAAAGGAAACCAGTCACCCATCGCAAAGTTCACTGCCTCACCACAGTTAAAGCCTACAATATTTTTTAAAACACAACCACAATTTTAGATGAATATGGTATCAACACTCTGACCAGTAAAAAATTAGATTCAGAATAAATTGTTTTACCATGGCTGAACCCAGCATGATAAGCTCTGGGGAACGTGACAACAAACTCTCCAGGTTTTTGTACAGCCTTGTAGACAGGCACATCATGATCCAACAGAATCTTTGGTGGGAATATAGTTGTCTTCCCTAGAAGCACATCGAAGGCTCCATCCTCCCCATTGGTTGACAGAATCTCATCACTGTACACACACTCTCTTACCACCTTTTCAAAACCTAGAGCTGCAGAACCTGGAACACCATACCAAGTTTTTGATGCTCCACAATGTTGATAGTTGATGCTGTTTTAGAAACAAAGGTAAAAAAGGGGTCAGATCAAGATACTTATAGATGGCCATATACTGAGCTAAATTTACTGAACTTACCTGTATAAATAATGATCCTCAACATGCCAGGCGAACATGCTAAACAGCATTCCTATGTAAAGCATCGGTTCAGTGACTCCCTGAAACAAGTAAATACAAGTTAACAGAAGCTTCTTATGCGGACCTTGATGTAAGTGTACTACTTGTAACATACCGGAATGGATGTTTCAAGAAGGCGCAGAATAGACTTTGGCAGCCTTGAAACTTTCTGAAAGAAGAGAAAGACAAAAGACATATAAGTACCAAATTTAAATTACCGAGCAAATGTTTTCCTTAATGCTTAACCAAAGATATAGAGAAGCTCAAGTTGTAGTAAATCAATACATTCAAGTTCCATTTGCTCCTTCCTAGTGGGTCACCTGGTGCAGATGAAAATGCGCTACCATCTACATCACACGCATACTCCACTGATTCAGTCTGGCCACAGGCGATTTCCTTCCAGAATTCTTTCTCCAAGAATGAGTCGGGCAAAGAGCCACCACTGCAATATCTACGTGCAAATACCTTGTTCGCCATTTTCTCGTAATCACGAAATGTATAGGTCCTGAGAAATTACAGAGAATCAACTAAGAACTATAAGGTGAAGATGTAGAGCTAAAAAATAATACAGGGTTAAATACAAACCTCCCACTCATGAAGAACGTAACTTTGTCATCACAGTCCCACTCAGCAAGTCGAAGGGGTTGTACTCTGGTGGTGAACTTGAAATTTGATTTTTCTTTCATCAGCACAGCGCCTGCAGGAACTGTTGCTGTCAAAGGAGATATGATCTTGCAAATACCTGTAAACGAGATTGATTAAAGCTATATTGCCTACAGGCTACATCACATGTTTCTCATTTACTAAACTCGTTAGCTAATTTAGAACACAACACAATCAATGACTTCAACTAACATATACAGGCAATAAATTGAGGAGCACGGGTCTACTCCTACAGAACTAATCCTTGCATATTGAGATTTTAGATTTTGATGTCAATGTTACCATATTTTGAAGCTTCAGGAAAAATCTTCTGCAAATAAGTCAAAGGATCACCAAACTCATCCTTTGTTGGTCTGTAGACAGGACATTCTGGAAGCATCTCGGTCCATTTAAGATCATCTGTCTCAAACCTCTCCTCCTTCAAAAAGGCACCTTTGCCAGTAGATGCACCATTCGCTTTAGATACTGTGTCACTAGCAGTCACCCGTGATCTCATTCCACATGAAGCTGAAGATGGTCTCGTAGCATCACCACCGCTTCTAGCCGTTGTGGTGAGACCTACTGTTCCATTGACAGAGTTTGGTCTCATTTTTTGAAGCCTTTTACGTTTCAGATACTCTAACCCATCTATAGCCTTTTTAGACAGGTAGTTTCTCCTCTCCGCCTGGCAAAACATTGTGTCAACATTAACTAAGGCACATTCAACTTTCTACATATATACATATATATATATATATACATGGTCAAGGATGTAGAATAGGTCCACCGTTCACACTATGCACAAAATAATATAAACTCCATAAAAGTGAATATAGAAAATGGAAACAGTCAACACATTTTCACTACCACATAAGGCCTTATCTCTTTGACTAATACCCTATATAGTCAAAGAATGTGACTATTTCAAAGTTCAACACCGTAAGTCACAAACCATCGACAGCTTCCTCTACAACACACAATCGTTTGACCTAAAAAGAGAGATTCGTCGCCGTTTCAACAGAAAACAGAGCTCGTCAAACCTCAAATTTCACACGTGTGATTTATTATCCTATTGACGATGAGATCACGAAGTAGAGATAAGAAAGAAGAACCAATTCAAACGTAAAATTAGCTGAACCGCAATGTACGAGATCTGATCTAGCTAATTCGTTAAATTCACGAGAAATTCAAGCAGAAAATCGATTTAGAAACTATGAAACAAGAGAGGAGAAACCTTCTCACCATAGCATTACGTTATCAGTCCCTGTGAGGCACCGTTTTCCCTCGACGGATTACGAAACCAACCGCAACAAGCAAAGAACAAAGACGAAACCCTAGATATCGCCGATCTCGAGCTGCGAATTCAATATAAAAGCCTGGCATGCAAATAAGGCAAGCCACATTCTACGAAAACGCGGCGGAAACGAGCGAGGACCGAGTCAAACGCGGAGATCCGAATCGCCGCGTAGCTGAGTCAAACGAAACGTCAAAAGTTAACACCATACACTATCCACACTCAAAGGAAGGATATAACAAAGCTAATCTTCCACGAGAAACTGAATCGGGAAAACGGTTAACGGCCGGAGGAAATCGGTTATCCGGCGTAGAGGAGAGAGAAGATGCTAAAAGAGGAGGAAACTTGGGAAACCGGAAAAAAATTGTTAGGAAAATATAATTTATAGTTTTATACTTTAGTGGCTACCGTAATTAAAAAAAAAAAAATATAACAAAAGCCGTTTATAATTAAAAATAGGTGGTGGATGGGGAAGGTTCCTAAGTTCTTCTCAACCCATATATGTTAGGTATTTAATGAACGCTCGTAACGTTTGCCGCAATTATACTATTATTCTAAAAATCAAATGTTTCATAAATAAAGAAATAATAATCCCAAAAACACGAACTAGTATGTGTGAAAGAAAGTGGTGGTTGTTAGGTGGTTCATCCAAACGCTGCCAACCCATTAAAACGCCGTTTTCAATAGCGCGTTTCCTTAAAACAGAAAATTACTGTAATAACGGGGATATAAAAGTCATTCAACAGAACCTGAAACGTGATGACGCTTCTGTACTGTCAATACACGTGGTAGGTGCATTGGGAAGACAACTGTTTCTCTTGGTTATTTGAGATAGTGAAGTCACCGGATTTCCCGGTTCCCAGTTCCCGGTTAAAGCCGATGTCCCAAACGAAATCCCTTGGTCCATTGTTAATTTCGCTTTTAAAAAAAAATGAAAATGGGTTAGAGCATGTTTAATGAAAGTATTTTAGAGAGAGTCTTTTGATTTTAAAAAATTAAGAAATATCTTTAATAAGATATTTAAGAGATGTTTCTCAATTTTTTTAGTTAAAATATAAGAAACTGTCTCTTAAATCATGGTAAAAGATTTTCTCTAAGAGACTATGCTCTTAGGTTGGGTATAATGATTATCTTTGTGGAGTCAGCGGAAAATGAAAGCCCTATCAATGTGGGTCGGCTCATCTGAACCGGTCATACAGTTCTCAAACATTTTAAGAGCATGATTAACCTTAGAATCCATTTGGGGTTCTAGTTTTTTTTTTTTTTTTAATTTGATTTTTATTTTTATTTTAAAAAAAAACGAATCAATCACGGATCGCCATGTGTCAGTGGGACCCGTAAACAGTGCAAGAAACTCTTAAGAACCAGTTCTTATTTAAGAGTTTTAAGAACCGGTTCTTACACTATTCATGGGACCCATCCCTAAGAACTTCTCTAAGAACCTCTTTTAATTATGCTCTAAGCTAAATTTCGATTAAGCAACTCTATAACTGAATTTTTGACCGGTTCTGCTCTGTCTTTGCTTTTCCAAATCTCTGTAGGAGTATATCCGAGTAGCCCCACCAAAAAAAAATACTAAAAACACTTGTTGTAGTTCTTAAATTAAATTATAAGTCTAGAAGATGACCAAACAAAATGGAATGCCATTGTTGATAACATTGTCGAATGGCTAAATAACATTTTAAACGCGATTTCACAAATATTTTACCAATCAATAAAAGTTACAGAATGAAAAAACATAAAAACACAAGTTTATATTTTTGATAACAAAAATATATAAAAAAATTCATTAAGTGAAAAATGAATTTTAATAGATTATTTACAAAATCAATATTTTCATACTGCTAATACCATTTTCAAATTTTAAATAAATAACAATAATTTTTTAATGATAAATAATTATGTTGTAGATAAAGCTATACTATAGTGTATATTATAATATTATAAAATAATAGACTATTATTAAAATGTATTGAAAAATAAGCTAAATATTTATAATAAAAACTAAAGTATTTTTTTTAAATAAATTTTAGTTATTTTCACATTTTATAATAATTATTTTAATTATTAATTTTTTTTCTTCTTATAATAAAGTGAATATTATATATTTTTGGTCCATTTAACATGTATTTCACCATTCTGCAAGTTTTAAATTTTTCTACGACTTAATCTTTTTTTTTAGAATTTAACTATTTTTTTATAATTCCGCGATTAAGCGATGGTTACCGATCAAAGTCGAAGCCTTAAAACCCCATTTGAGTGGTGATTTTTTCTTAATTCTTGCTAATATATAGTATGTGAAAGTATTTACATATAATATTTTGTGTATTATCTTATCATCACTTAATTTGTTGTTATGTTTCATTGATGCATCACTTTCATTTTCCATCATATGGAATACTGTTTTGTATTTTATTTTCTCCCAGATGTTTCCATATCACTGTTATTATTTTTTCTAATTTTGATGATTTTCTTTCTATATTTTCTTAATACCACATTCCTTGAAAATATATAAATTTGAACGTTGAAAAAATGTATGTCTTTGTTAGTACCATATACCAACTTCTCTTTTAGAATCACATGTGTGCATTTGATAATATTTCATACAGTCATTTAATATGTGTATATACGTCATAATATTGTATTTAAATCTGAGATATGTCATATTCTTTGCAGTTGCAGTTAGTTTTGAACTGGGTTATGTCATATTTTTTGTTGTTTTACAAATCCATCGACCGGGGAAGAAGTTACCTACTATTTGGTATTATTAAGCTTGTGGTACATATATCTTCTAATATCGATTGCTTGGAGTATGTAATATGATATACAGGCCATTATCCAGTAAGGAAGCAACATCATAGCTATTTGATGTGCATTATCCAGTTAGGAAGTGGCATCTTAGATAATACTATTTATAGGAATTAAGTATAAGTATTTATCGAATCTTTATCGAATCTTTATGTACATTCGTTTACGCATACATAACAAGATTATATTAAGGGTGTGACTGGTAACTATAATAGGAACAGCAGGAATGGACAGGAAAGGAATGAGTAGGAATAAAATTTTAGGAAGGAAGAGGAATAATGATTCCTTATCAAAATTAATAAGGAATGAATTTGTTCTATAATTCTCTACAACCAAAGGAATGAGGAGGAATGAGAAAAAAAATTCATTCCTCATGAATGGTAACATTTTTAAGAAATGTTAAATAATGTAGTGTTCTTCTTCATTCCTTTGGTCACCATTCACACCCTAAGACTAACTTTCAGGTTAGAAATTAAAGTTTAAAAATTACTTTGCAAATAGTAATATAAAATCAAAAGCATTGAACAGTTTTCGGTTATTAAACGTTATTACTCTTGATTAATTATATAATAAATAAAATTTTAAATTTTAATTAAATATAATAAATTAATATAATTATTTATTAAAAGTAACAACAGTTTTAGATATTTAAATTTTAATGTGAGAATCTAAATTAAAAATTACATTATAAATAATTTTATAATATATTTTACTCGATGTGACATCCAAAAATATGACTAATAATATAGGGTAATTCTATTAAATAGTTATTTTTAAGTTTTTGTCATAAAAATAGCAATCGAAAAATAAAATGACCAAAATAACTTTTTTTGTTTGAAATTTTCAAATTTTTTCATTTGTTTTTGAAATTTGAAACCCTAACCCTAAATTCACCCATTAACTCTAAACCCTAAAGTCTAAATTAGTTAATCCTAAGAGTATAAATGCATATAAATAAAAAAATTAACTTCTAAAAAACCTATTTTGATCATTTTCTTCCTTAAAAATTATTTTTGTGAACAACAAACTAAAATGGACTATCTAAAGGATTTTTTCAATAATATATATCAAAGTATATTGGCCAAGTCACATGAAATTCATAAAAAGAACATGGGTTTTGATAACCACAAAAAACGAAACAACGAGGATCGAATTGCAGTACACATATAAGTCCAGAAAGCGTTCCTTTGTTTACGTTTTTATGTAACTATTTGCTTACTGTTTTAATTAATTTATTAGCTTATTTTTGTCCGCTCAATCAATATATTTTGTTTTGCATGCATGTTGCATGTAAAATGATATTTCTTGACAGGTTCTACTTTTAAAGAATCTCTCACATGAACATTATTTCATTTAATAGTTGTCAATCTACTTTTTGTCAAAATTGTGGATCTATTCTATCAAAATAAAAATTACTCTAAAAATATATTGTACAAAATTATTATACAAAGTTATTATAGTTTTTTCTTTGTAACTTAACATATATATGACATATATTTAATATTTTCCTTTTCTAATTCATTGTTTATTTCTTGATTTTGTAGTTCATTAACAATTGTTTATATATACCAACATGTTTTAGATTTGTTTTCAAAATATTGATACCAGTTATACTATCAACACATTATAATAATTTTCTTGGGTAACTTACTAATATAAGTAATGAGGCTTGTATAGATTGAGAAAAACACGAAACTAAAAAGAGAGCATGTTACATAAACCACAAAGAACAATAAAACAAAACTGAATTACAGTCACATATATGTATATATATATATAATATATATATAATATATATATATATATATGTAAAAAATGCTTGTCATTTTATTTCGATTTACTTACTAATATAAGTAATGAGGCTTGTATATATATTTATATATATTCATAATTTAATATTTGTTGCATGTTACATGTAATGACTAGTGATCCTTTTGTCTTGACACTTGACAGTTTGTATATTCAATCAGTTCATGATATTCTTTTTTTTGTAATACATTAAATCCTTCACATGAAACAGTTCATCGAACTTATAGTATCATTTCTTTGCCACTCGTCAAGTTGTAATTAAAAACACATTAGCCGATCTGAATCTTCGCCTATAAAAACCTTAACACTAAATCCGTATTCTCCACACAATATCACAAGCTTGATAAAGAGAAGTCTCTTAAAACTACCCCTCTTTCATCAATGGCTTACTCTAAGATTGCTCTTCTCCTTGTTCTGAATGTTATCTTCTTCACTTTTGTTAGCTCAACTTCAGCACCTTGTCCACCACCACCGTCCAAAAGCCACAACAAGAAGCCCTCACCATCGTCTCCTTACCCCAAACCCACTTGTAAAGATGCTCTTAAACTCAAGGTATGTGCCAATGTGTTGAATTTAGTTAAGGTTTCTCTACCAGAAAAAGCCGAATGTTGCGGCCTTATCAAAGGTCTAGTCGATCTTGATGCCGCAGTTTGTCTTTGCACCGCCTTGAAAGCTAATCTCCTTGGCATTAATCTTCGTCTTCCTATTTCACTGAGTGTTGTCTTGAACCAGTGTGGTAAGAAGGTTCCATCTGGTTTTCAATGTGCTTAGAGATAGCACATTTCTAAATTTGAGATTCTAATTTATCCCAAAAACCCGATTGTTGTTTTAATATTTCTTGTTTTATTATATCATTATCTTTTGATCTATTGTTTGTAATTGTTACATGTTTTATCAATGAAATAAGATGTTATCTTTTTAAAAAGTAACAATATCATATTATTTATTGTTCTTGATGGATGCTTATATTTTCTAAGTTATGTATTCAATATCACATAATGCCATGGAACTTTTAAATTTGACGAAGCACATGAAACAAGACCGAACTATATATAGGAATGTTTGCCTAATTGAATTCTTATTAACACGGACTTAATCATATGGTATACTCCTGTCATTGTTGCCAGATATTAAGAATCTAAAACAAATTAATTAAGGAGCATTAGTTTATTCATCGAAAGACACCCAACCGGCAAATATTTAAATCGCTACCTACAAGTATTATGCTTAGCTAAATTTGGAATCATAAGTCTCCTCTCATATTCGATATTAACAACAGAGCATAAATAATTTTACAAAAGAAAACAAACAAAGCATAAATACCCCCAAAACATAAGAAGAAGGTAGCACATTAAATTGTAAGGACAAAAACCAAAATATTTCAAAGCAGTCAAACGATCTAGAGAGTAAATACTCGAACCGGATACCAGTTAGACCTAATCCAGTTCACAGAGAAGGTCAGCATACCAACCTGGTGCGATCTTGCTCTGCCTTCTGGTTTTAAATACTATTTTGACCTTCCCAGAAAAATGAAAACTTGAATTTAAATAGTACCACATTTTTGATATTTATGTTTACTTCACACTTCATGGATATATAATTTTTTAATTTCTTTGATTTTGGAAAAATATAGATATTTAGTACTAGAAAATTTATGGATGTTTGCGAATATTCACGGATATTTACGGATAGTTATCCACTTTGTTCGATACAAATAAATTTATAAACATTATGAAATTTTTATTTTTAAAAAATATTTTTACATAATATAAATATAAGTACAAACTAATTAAACTATATGTTTTATATATTTTTAAAATTAATAAAATTTTCTTAATAAATACTTTTATATAAAATTATAGTTTTCTATAAAAAAATATATTCTTTTTTTAATTTAAATTTTTATAAGTAATTTTATAAATAAAATTAATAAAATTATATGTTAAATTAACAATTATATAAGACTATACATTAAAATTCTATATTTTATTATAAATATATATCTATACGTATAAAAAGTTGGAGCAAATGAATATTTTTTTAATTTTTTTAGTATTTGTGATTGACTTTGTTTTTAATGGATATTGCTTTTAAATTTGTTTAACTACAAAGATTTATAAATATCTTAACTTTTTTTGATCGAATCAAAATAATTAACGAATCAAATCAAATTTAATAAAAAAAAACTATAAAGTTTAAGGATAATTCAATCAGTAATTAAACTCTTGTTTGACTATCGTGGATAATACAGCCTACATAATCACATATGAAATTAGCGATTTTGCACTTAAGAAGAATCAATCTTTGATCTACACCAACATGACTATCAAGTAAAAACCACTAAATCATCCTTGATATAGTTAAGGGCAATTCTCTTAAATAGCTCCTTTTAAGTTTTTGTCACAAAAATAGTCCTCAAAAAATAAAATGACCAAAATATTCTTTTTTTTTGAAATTTTGTTTTTTTTTTGTTTTTTTTTTGAAATTTGAAACCCTAACCCCAAACCCACCCCTTAACTCTAAACCCTAAAGTCCAAATTAGTTAACCCTAGGGGTATAAATGCATATAAATAAATTTTTTAGCTTCTAAAAAAAATATTTTGGTCATTTTCTTCTTTAAAAACTATTTTTGTGACAAACAAACTAAAATGAGCTATCTAAGGAAATTTCTCTATAGTTAATTGTGTAAAGTTTTTATTTTACTTTTATCTTTTAAATGTAATCATAGTAATCTCTATCAAAAGTTAAAAATATATAAGCATAACATTTAGACCTAAAAACAGCGTGTTACATAACCATAGAGAACAATTAAACAAAAACTGAATTAAGTCATATATTCACTATTTGTTTTATATTTTTTTGCATGTTACATGTAACGACTAATGTCCTTATGTCTTGACAGTTTGTAAGATCAATCAGTTCAAAATTATTTTGTTTTGAATATATATTAATCCTTCACATGAACAGTTCATCGAAATAATAATTCCATTTTGTTGTCACTCGTCCATTTGTAATTAAAAACACATTAGCCGATCTGAATGCTCGCCTATAAAAATCGTAACACTCTCCCTATTCGTCCACAACATCACAAGCTTGATAAAGAGAGAGTTTTAGTGTTTTCTTATAACTTTCTCAGGGAAAACTCTTAAAACTTCATTGCATCAATGGCTTATTCTAAAATTGCTTTTCTCCTTATTTTGAATGTCTTCTTCTTCACCTTTGTCAGTTCCACTTCCACCCCTTGTCCACCACCACCATCCAAAAGCCACCACAAAAAACCTTCACCGTCGTCTCCTTACAGCAAACCCACTTGTAAAGATGCCCTTAAACTCAAGGTATGTGCCAATGTGTTAAATTTGGTTAAGGTTTCTCTACCACAAAAGACCGAATGTTGCTCCCTTATCAAAGGTCTAGTTGATCTCGATGCCGCGGTCTGTCTCTGCACCGCCTTGAAGGCTAATCTCCTTGGCATTAATCTTCGTGTTCCTATTTCACTTAGTGTTATCTTAAACCAGTGTAATAAAAAGATTCCATCAGGTTTCCAATGTGTTTGAGATTGTCACAATTTAAACTGAGATTATCAGTTATCACTCAAAATACAATTCTTTTTTTATTCTATCTTTATCTATTGTTTGTAATTTGTTACATTTTTTATCAATGAAATAAATGTGTTTTCATTCAAAAAAAAGTGGATACTTATATTTCTAAGTCTTATATGCATTATCACACCAGCTAATAAATTTGACCAAGTGCATGAAACAAAAACGAACCTAGAGGGAATGTTTTTTTTTTTTGCTTAATCCTAGATGAAATGTTTGTCTAACTGAATTTTAATTAGCACGGACTTAACCAATGGTAGAACCTGTCACTGTCGTCAGATATTAACAGTTTAAAACAAATTAATTATAACGAGCATGATTTAAATTATTGAATGACACTCAACCAGCAAATAATTTAATTACCACCGACAGATAATACGTTTCGCTAAATTTGGTATTATAAGTTGTTTCATATTTGATATTTCATATAAAATCATTAAAAAGACCAAAGCATTAAATACGAAAAGCCAAAACATAAAAGAAGGTAGCATCTTAAATTGCAAATAAGCAAAAATATTTCAAAAGGAGTCAAACAAAGTAGAAAGTCAATACCCGAACCAGCAATGTTTTCCAATTAAACCAGATATCGGTTCAACCGATATTCCCGGTTAACGGACCTACCTGGTGCGCTCTTGACTTTCTCTGCCTTCTAGTCTTAAATACCGTTTTGACTTTCCAAAACAAAAAGCTGGAAACATTAACTTAACTTCCCAAGGAACCGAACATTACCTAAATGGCTTATCCCATTAGATGTTACGTTATTACCAAACTACCCTCAAAGCCATAACCGAATTACCTCTGAACCTCCCTCTTTTAACAGAGATGATTCAAAAAGCAAGGAGGTTTAGGGGTAATTCGGTCACTAGTTGAACTCTTGTTTGGCTGCGGCGGCGGCGGAAGATGCGATGGCGGGAGAAATGGTGCTGCTTAGGACAGAAGTGATCTGGTTGACTATTGAGCAAAGGTGGTTGTTGATGGTTGTGACGGTGGAGAGATTCGGTTTCGCGGTTGGGACGTTGCTCGCCAAGACCTGAATCCCGACGGTGAGAAGACACGACGGCGGAGGATGCGAATTGACGGAAATACCCTCGACCTCACCGGGAGGGTTCACAGGGACGACGGAGAATCCAAGGGGCAAAAGCGGAATACTCGAAGGATCTTCACCGTTCATCACTTGCTGGATTGAGTCAACATCGACGGAGGAGTAGACGATCAAGCCGCCGGAGTTATCAACACAGCTCTCTTGAAGCATCAGCTCCACGTTATGCCATGAGTTGCTCGCTACCTGTAAGTTAAAAAAAAAAAAAAAAAACACAATCCAAAAAAAATTCAAGATTCTTTTATGGGATCTTGAATTTAGGGTTTAGATGTTTTTGGAACTTACGTTGATACGAAGAAGAGAGATGCAGTTTCCAGGATGTGAGCCATTAGCTATATGAGCAATTTCATGAGGTGAGTTTCCATTGAACAAAACTTCCAAGAGAGAGTGGTGATGTTGATCACGGAGAAGATCAAAGACTTTGAAGTGAGAAAATGGAAGCCAAGTTGTTGAGACAGCAACAAGAACAACTCCAGTTGGTTGTCCAGGCTCACACACTTTCCTTGTCGTGATTCTCACAGTGTCTTTCGTCGTTTCAGACAGAGCTGTCCATGATTGTCCGTACGAAGTGCTTATATTCACACATAACGTTTTCACCATCCTTTGTGATAACCTCATCATGTTCCTCCTCGCTTCTGCTGATCGAATCACTGTAATAAAAATAAAATAAAAAAGCGTTAGTGATGTTTAGTTTTAGGGATATGAGGTTTAGATTACGTACTAACCTCCAAGATCAGTTATGTTTCTAGCCATTAGACTAGCCATCCTCTCGCATTGTCTCTCCAGCACGTCGACCCAACGGCTAGCTCCAAAAGCCATACCGCTTTTCACATACTCAGAGAATGTCTCGTGCACGTGCCTCTCGACTACCTCCACGTGCTCGACCCACTTGACTTGTGAGTATCCATTAGGCATGTCTTGAATGATGCAGCCTGAAGGTTTTCTCTTATACTCATGAGGAGTGTTTTGGTCGTGGAAGCTATCGATCGGGAAATCTACGATTGCCCAGTTCCCGTTTTCCGCGTTTTGTTCCACATAACGTAGAAAATATGCTTCACGAGTTGGAACCAGTGGAGATAGTACCTGTAACTCTGCATACATCTAGTAAAGCATAACAACATAGAACTAAGTTAGAAAGATCTGGTTCCTTTTGATTTTTCTAATTTTAAAACGAGTTACTTTTAGATTTATGCTCATAAATTAAAAATATTTAATTTTGAATATTTTTACATATTTTAAAATAAAAAGTCGTTATGTATACATCTAATCACATTTCTTCTAGCAAAAAAAATATAAGAATCATATGACATATAAATTAATAAATTTTAAAATAGTTATTATTTTAGAATATAAGGTTTACTCTACATGGACAATTAAAATATAATGGAGAGAGTATTAAATTTTTTTTTTTTTTTTTTAGTATTAAATTACCAGTAGAAGAGAGCCAGTAGCTCCAGAAACTCCAGATGAAATGATCTGAACTGTTTTCGCCCTAGCCACTATCGAGCAGAACATCTCCGACCACTTATCCTGCGAAACAAAACATGCATCGATTAATCAAGAATGATTAAAAATCAAAGGCGTTTGGGAATATAGTATACGACTTACAGCGTTAAGAAAAGCGTCAACAAGCGTTATGCTGTTCATGATGACAACTGCGTTTGCCTTTGAAGATTCTCTACGAAAATCTCCTTTGTTGTTATGATTCTCCATTGGCCTTGGGAACAACCTCATGTACTCTTCCTCGTTCAGACACAAAATCTCGCCACCGATCTTGTCGGATTTCTTCTTGACCCACAAAGGCTCTTCTGCGTCACACATTTTAGTAAGTTCTTGGACGCAAGAGACAGCAAACTCCATAGCCATAACTTTTTCTTCATCCGCAAGTAACATGTTGTTGTTGCTGCTGTTGTTATTAGTTAGATTTGGTAAGAAACAAGCAGTGTCTTGTGTAGGAAGCGACATCAAGTCTGGACAAGGATGTTCTGGAAAGTTTCCAGCGTAAGCGCTCATATCTAACTCCAATGAAGGTTGATGATGTGGAAGCTCCGAAGCAGGATTGATCAACGGCTGAGATGATGGCATGGATTCCATCATTGGACGGTCTGTGTATCTTGAAGCTATGCAGCATAGACGATCAAGCTGTTTTCACACACAGTCAGTATGCATTGTAATCAAAATAACCGGCTTGTATTCAATATTCCTAGTCTAATTAAATATGGTTAATATTATGATTCAAATGATTAGGATTATGTAGAAATCGTTTTTGAAGCAATCAAAAACCAATATAAAATGGTTATAGAAATACCTCTTCACGGAGGCGACAGTTCTCAATGTGGAGTTCGTTGAAAGGAATTTCGCCGAGGACGGTGGGGCCGCCGCAAGAAGGACACGAGAGGCACCGTAGCTCCGCCTGAAGTTGAGAATTCTCCAACTTGAGGTTATCGTTATCTGCCCTCAACATCACATTCTCTGCTCGGTCTTGTTGTGCCTATATATTTGATTCATTTCAAAAATAAGATATAATCATTTTCATTATAGTTAATCTTTTATACCAACACACACATTTATAGCCCAACTTGGATTATTAGTATTTATGAATTTAAGGTTTCATAATTTTTTTCATTATTATAAAAATCTTACATTGTATATACAGGACGCATTGAGAATATGATTAAGTTAAAGTGTAAAGTGAAAGAGTGGTTACCTTCATTTGGGTACGCCTATTTTGAAACCAAAACTTGACTTGTCGGGGCTTGAGACCAAGTTCATGACTTAATCTCTGTCTTTGCTTGTCGTCTGGATGAGGAGTTTCTTTGAATAATCTACAAAGATTTTATAACAGATAATCACTATTTAAATTCAAAGTTAATTTCCAGACTCCAATTTTGAGATTGATACACAAAACGTATATTCAGTTTTGATAAAACCAAACCAAATATTGTACCTATCTAAAAATATTAAAATAAAACCTTATTACAGTTATATTCGGTTTGGTTCATATAAAAACGTATATTCGGTTTGGTTCATATAAAAAAAAATGAAACCAAAAGAAGCAAAACTTACGCCTCCATTTCTTGGATCTGACGATCAGTATGCCTGTGGTAACGTTTCTTCTTAGCAGGAGGAGGTTGTTCATCGTCTCGAAGTTCATTAACTTCAAACTCATTCCCGGACTTTGGATCTTCTGGCTGTTCACTACCCGACCCGAATGACCCACCCACCGACCCGTTGTCCAACATTTCCTCTACTGTTCCATCTCCCATCATCATCATCATACTCATACTCATCATTCCATGCTCTTCCTTCTAACAAAAAAAAACTCGTTAAACAATGGGTTGAAAAAAATATTACAGAAAAAAAAAGAGAAAATTTGAGATAAATGTGGGAATTTTTAATTAGGAACAAACCGGGATAATCGATGAAAATGAGTTGAAAGGGATGAAATTAAAATTAGGGTTTTGCATTGTTGCTGGAGAAGAAGCAGCAGGAGGAGGAGGAGGCGAAGCAAATCTGTTGTCTGATGTCATCACACTTCCTTCTCCTATTGTCAACATCACTTGCAACAACAAGAAAAAAAAAAACTAATTATTACAAAGATCTCAGTTAGGGTTTTTCAATGAAATCTGGAAGAAGTGAAGGTTCAAAAGGGAGAATCAGTGCATGGAAATGCAGAAATATTTGTTGAAATCTCAGAATTAAGATATCTAAATCGTTTTCATAGTTTAGAAAATATTTAAAATTAAATACACAAAAACGTAACCGATAAAAAACATTTATTGCTGGTAAATTCTTTTCAAAACAAAAATCTAGAAAATACAGGTCCAAGTCCAACTAATAAAAAATAGTTAAGACACTATCTGAACATTCATGAGAAAAATAAGGATTATGTATACAGTTTATGTTGTAATATTTTGGATCGAACTTGTAAAAAATATTTTAAAAGAGAAGAAGAATAGAAAAACATGCATCCAAAGAACAGACAACACGAACTAGTAAAGATAATACACTTTTTCTTTTGACATTTTAGTTAAGAGATTTTCTTTCACTTTATCTTGCTTCCTCTCACTTTCTCACCTTCTTTAGCTTCCAAGAAAAAAAAAAACAAGAATGATATGCTCTCTATACTCTCTAGAGATTTTGGAGTTTACTTGCTTTCTCTCTCTAAGTTTTCTTATTCTTGTGAGTTTCTTTCTCTTTGCAATAAATGGAGCAGTAAATTTCTCATTAAATACTTACCGGACCAGAAGGGTAAACGGCAGACTTTTTGTTTTAACGGCGCTAATTGACGTAATGTAACGGCTGTAAGAAACGCTCGTCTAACTCTTTCCGTTAACAGCTCCGTCTTCCCACGTGGAGTTATATTATTGGGAATCCGTACGTTTTGCCTCGAAACAACCTGTCCATAAGTCAAAACTTTTTCATCTTAAGTCAAAATATTATTCACCACGCGTTCACCGCGTGCGTTCTGTACACTGCATTGTTATTTTGTCAGATAGACACAAGTGTTGCATTATTTGTTTGTCAAAGCCCAAAACAAACATTAAAAAAAAAAAGATCTACTATCTTTTTTTCTCAAAATATACTCCGTTTAATTTTTTAAAAAAGTATCGACATTTTAAAAATATTAATAATGTTCCATATGCATTTAGCCTGTATTCTTCAGTTTATATTTATGTTTATTATACTTTAATTGATAAGTGGTCAAATATGTAGAATGTTAAATGTTTTTCTTGAAAAGAATGATATTCCTAGATACTTGCAAGGCTTAAGTTTTTTTTTAGATGGCCTGTTCGAACTTAAAACAAAATTAACAAAACAATCTTCTTTGAACTAAAAGAATCAGAGATCCAGTTAAACCTGAAAATATTTTAAGCATATTAAAGTACACTAACTCGACTAGAAAAGCCCTAAGACAAAATATAAAAGTCGCATAATCAAATGGCATTGAGTGGAAATTACACTATATATATTAGTCTTGGCTCATAACATTTTAATCATAACAATGGAGTATACGCGATTAATCATGTTGCTAGGTCCAATGTAAGATCTATGAAAATTAAGTAATCATACGGTTGCAAAACATATATATATATATATCAAATGTGTGTGAAATGGTTCCTTTCTCAGCAGACTTGTACTTTGATGCATGGAACCAGGTCACTTTGACTATGGTATACCATAATTTCCTTTTCTTGCATATTATGGTATGATATTCTCAGTTAGCATTGGTATACTATTATGTCACTGCAGATTCATATTACTCTTCAAATTTGTTAGTATTTGATCATAGAAGTAGTCAAGTAGACAATTAATCTAAAGAGATGGTGTTTGTACTCATTGTTTAACTATAAATTATCTTTCACTCTCCACCAATTAAATCTTATTTGATAGATTTTATTGATAAAATCAATATTTTCAATAAGCTAAAATTTTGAAAAATTTACACAAATAATCAATCTAATAAGCTTGGAATTGAGATAGTACTTGAAAATGCTAGATAAAATAAGAAGAGTTTGAGAAAAACATCAAATCTTCTCTAATCCATGATTCAACGTTTCAGTAACAGTTTTTAAAATAATAATAATTGCAAATCATGTAAAAATGACAGCCAAATTGAGAATCCGAGTGTTTGAGAATACTTGTTAGCTAATACTAATATATTCACTTTAAGATAATGAACTGTCACATACTTGTACGAACTTTTAGTGATTTGTATATGAATTAGACACATACATCGGCTCCATATATATAATAAGAAAACGAAAGTATTACTTTATTACCACATATTGAAGCAAAACAAGAGAGCACGAGATTTATTTTGATGGATGCATGTAGAAATTCATCATCATATTCGATTATCCAAATTGGAAGAATCAGACGACGTTGAGAGCTCTTCGAGAGGTCAACGGTGGAGGTTTACAATCGCAAATGTGGTTAATACATTTAGGTTCGGGAACATATTGTTTGCACCATATTTCACAATCTCTGAAGTCATGGCAATGGTCTTCGTGATAGTTAGTTCCCATTACCATTGATGATGAACCTATAATTAAATCATGTATATATAAACATTTGCATTTCTATATATATGCTTCATAATTGAATCTCATAGTTTGAAATATGGAGTAACTTACATGAGAGAATAAGCAATGCAACAATGAAGAAAACTGAGGCCTTCATGGTTTTCTTCTTCTTTGGATTCACAAAAAAATGTTTACACCAGAAGTTTTTTTGAGTTATTGGATTGACATCATTGACTAATTTATAGTACGAAACTTTGGTGCTATTAATGGAAATTTATTTTATAATTAAATTTTAGTTATTTATTAGTAACCACATTTTATATATATCTTCTCTCAGTCAACTGTATCTAATTAACCATGCAAACTAAAAATGGTAACAGACGTTGAATGTAACAACAGATGTTGAATGTAACTAACAAATGTTGAATGTAATAACATATGTTGACTGTAACTAAACTGCAGATGTTAAATGTTATGAACACCTGTATTATCTTTATTTTGGGTCAAAAGGGTTAATGTATTATCTATTTATAATAATTGTTAGTCATCGTCATCATCATCATCCTTATCAAAGAAACGAAGACTTGACTTTTAACATTCTTACCATTTTTGGAAGGCATAAACAAAAAAAACAAGAAAAAGATTTTCAATCCAATGCTTTCGGAAAAAGTGTCCTAAAATTTTAACCTCTATCTTTCAAAAAATTGTTGAGAGTAACTTACACATTATTAGACGCATAATATACTTCATAACACATTATACAATCATTTTTTTTTTTTAAATGTTATGTAAGATGGTATTTCTATCCACTATTTTTTTTATATCATAAATGGCGACTAAAATAATTTCAACTTATTTTTCTATTTATTAAACAAACATACTTTAGTAAATAAATACTTCCAAAGATTTCTTACATATAACTAATTCAATAACACCTTGGTTTTGAATAAGTTTTGAAAATATTAAATATAGTCAGATAAGATTTTTACACATTTTTCATAAAATCATTTATAAATAATTTTATTTATAACATATAAACATTAAATATATTATCATAGAACTATACATTATCCTTTGATGTGTTAATTATTATTATAAGATATAGAGAAATAAGATTATACATTATTAAAAATATAACTAAGTACTGATCATTTATAATTTACAATTAACTAAAATTTTATTATCAATAAATTAATAATATAGTGGTTGATGCAAAAAAAAAAGAATCTAAACTAGATTCATACATGCAAAATTAATTGAATCTCCTATGTTCGTTGTTAGTGACATGAAACTAAACTGGTTAATACTAGGGATAGGCAAAAATGAATACAAAAGTCTAAACCAAACTGATCTAAAAATGAATTTGAATCGAATAAAATTCGACAAAAAAAATAAATAGGTTTTGTTCTATGATATTTTAGATTTTTGGTTCACATAAATCAAGTCAAGCTCCAAATAAATATATGAAAAGCTTGAAAATCTCAAAAAGCATATCAAAACGTTTAAGTACATAATAATTACTAAAATATTCAAAGATTTAACTTAATACCTAATATAACTATCTTTTACATGAACAATTAATTCAAATATCTAATTTAATATATATTTTTTGAATTTGGTAAAATATTAAAGTTCTTATGTTCTGAATTGAAGTTTGATTATGAATAAGTTTACTTTTAATTTTTTAAAATATTAATTTATTTTAATTTATTTACATTTCATTTCTCTTAAAGTGGTTTGAATCATCTTACCAAGCATTTGTTAATGAGAATGGTCTAAACTCACCAAATTTGTGAATTAAAGTGTTTATTCAAGTCACAAATAAATATTTAGATAAATTAAATTCAAATTTAAAATATGTTTAACCAGGTTTATGAAAGCTTTGAATAGACAAACTAAATCTGAATTGAACTGAACTTTAAGAATAACCGAATTGATCTAAATTTCATGTTTGAAGAATTGAAACCTGATTAAATCCGAGCAAAACTCAATTGAACACATGAATTCCAATTTATATCATGAACTGAATATGATTAAACATAAAATTGAAATAATTTTTTCCTATGCATTTTTAATAAAAAACATTACTGTTTTTGATAATCTTCTTCTTTTTTTCCTTTAAAAATAAAAATCTAAAATAACTCAGGAGAGATTCATAAATATATGGAAATGGAAGGATTTGTATACCAAAACATGATTATTTTTTTGGAAGAGAAAAAGGTGATTCTTTTGAAACCAAAATTTGACATGTTTCCATGAATCATTTGGTGCATTTAGAAAACAAGGAAATGCAAAAAAAAAAAAAAAAAAAAAAAAAAGGGAAAAATATTTCTCTGGTCACTGCTCTGCAACTTGTTCTCTTAAAGCAAAATGTTAGGAAAACTGAATCTTAAGGAAGAAGAGGAGGACGATCCGAACGTTCTTCCAAATCAACATATTGAGGTAGTTCCTCTTTAAATATCTTAAAATTTGACTTGTCAAATCGATGCCTTGTGAATCGATAATGACCCAATTAGTTACTCTTAATGATCAAATCGATGATGAATTATTCAGTTTATGTGGATGCAGCAGAAGTCTCTGGACTTTACATGTTAAGATGAAAGAAAGAACGGCTTAGAGAAATGACATGTGTGAAAATTTGAAAAGCCCCACAATTCATATATATTAAGATTGACTGATCACATACATTTATTAGATATGACCATAGATCTGGTCAACTGGCCGACCTTCATGTCGGAGATAGATGCGATTCATTTTTTGCAAAAATGTTTTAGGAATGTAAGCTTGATTTCTATTTATAGAAGCAATAACGTATGTGCAGTCTTACTAGTAAAGAAAGCTAGGAAATGAAGAGTAGTATTTTTGCGTATAATTAAATAAAAAAGTCGGATATAAATTATTCTTTGTTCTGATCATGGTTTTGATCCATGTTCGAAAACGCGGTTAGAACGGTTGGAAAGCAAGAACAAGTTTTTCGAATGTTTTCATCGATCGTGAAAACATCAGTGAGTGGAAAACTACTTCCTGGTTAATGTAACAGTGTGTGGTTTTCTTTTGTTGTGCAAACATAAATTTGTAGGAGATGACTCAGATGAGTGTCTTGCTAGTGCTTCTCCTAAATTTCCGGTTTGTTAAACCGAAATATTATCATGCAACAGATTGATCTTGAACCGGTATTAAGTTTGAGAGAGGTAGCAAAAACGGTTTGTTCGTGTATTCTCTGAGCTGTCACAAACGAAATAGTTTCTAGAATTGTTTTGGACATGAATCTCAATGACAGGCCGGTTTTGTTAATTTGAAATGTGCTGGTCTATTCCAGTAAGTCCAGACGAACATTTAATCCTAAAATAAAAAAACACAACTCATATGAGTTGGCCATAATATCTCGGGTCAGTGGAGAGAACTTAAATTTTTTTAAAAATGATATGAGGAAGGAAAGAAAAAGTGTCTTTATTAGTGGAAAAGCAAAAGCTAAAGAGCCCACAAAACCCATAAAAATCTGAAAAGAAAAGACAAAGAAATCTAATTTTAAAAAAGAAGAATCGAATTAAAGCTTTAGAGACTTTGAAATTGAATTCTCTTCGTTGTATATAACATATATAGAATTAATATATAACTTATTTTACTCTTTTAACACCTAACCTTAATCATTTCAATGCTTTAAAAGAAATAAAAATTGAAAAGTTGATGATATCACATGAATATCTTGTTTTGAATTTTTACTCAATAATATGGTATTCTCTTTTTTTCTCATAATCATCGCTGACGTAACAGGGATATGGTTCACCATTGCTATCGTGTGTCAAAGAGCATTTGCAAGATCTTTGTTTGGAATAATTTGAAACTTAAACCAGGTCTTGTGGTCTGGTGGTAAAGGAATCCCAGCTGAGGTGTCTGCCATCACGAATTCGAGTTTCGACCACAGCGAATTTAACATGGTTTCCACTTGGCTTCCAAGACCTTCCTCGCCAGTTCCAGTTGGACGCAGTGGAATAATCGAACTAAGTGAGAAGTCCGGATACCTGGATTATCAAAAATAATAATAATAATAATAATAATAATAATAATAATAATAATAATAATAATAATAATAATAATAATAACTTGAAACTTTTGTGGTCATACGCTCATACGTACATATGTTCATAGCATGTATACGACGTCTTTCTTCTCTGTTGTTAGAAAATGATTCTTTATATTATTTTCAAAGTTTATTAAGATTAAATTTTGATTCTAGTATATCGGATGACGGATGTCATATACGAATTCCAGGTTAAAACAGCTAAACGTGAACGTTCCTTTAGTCTTCTGTTTAGCTTTTCACGTTTGATTTTACAACCACCCAAGATGAGCACATTATTTTCACTTGTAAACGTTAATACAAGCGCTGAAACACATACTCTATCAAACTAAAAACAAAAAACAAAAAAACAAAGCAAGACCTAATGGGGTATCATTCTGAATTGTCCAACGCTAAAGTTTTGGATTAGAATGAAAACGTAAGTCCGTTGGGGCGATGAAGATGATTGATTGATATATGGCCCATTCACTCTTTCTTTTTCTAACAATTCCTTTATAATATGAAAATATTTATCAAACATTTAGAATTAACTGTGTAATATTTGCATGCTAGCTGTGTAATATTTATTATCTTTAATAACTAGAAGAACCCATATTTTGATTTACAACATACAAATATTGTTTGTTGGATTTTAAGAAAACTTATAATGTTTTTTTTTTTTTTTATTATGATCAAATACATATCCACAGCTTTTTCTCTTTTATTGTGATATCAAACAATAGTCTTTTCGCGATTTTTTTTTTTTTTTTTGTCAACTTTTTGGTTCATTAAACCACTGATACAAATACAAATTGGGTCAGATAAGAAGAAGCCCAAATAGCGAACATTACAATATAATCAGTTAGAAAAGCGGTAGAAATAAAATAATACATGCCACGTGCAAGCTTCTGGGACTTCTATGAGACACGTGGGAAACTGATATCATTTTTGGATGAAACAGCAATCTCACCACCGTAACTCTCCGCCGCCGTGGATTTTCTGATGACGCTTCTCTATCTTTTTCATCTTTTCGCCATAATTTGCCCTTCTTTCAGAAGCTTTAAGCCTCTATTTCCAACTCCAATTTGATGCTTCACTCTCTTAACCACCTATGCCTCCACATGTCTAATCCTCCTTGCCAGATGTGATGAACTCCAAGCTGCTTCAATCGATTTCAAACCAGTCTTTGTCAAAACACTCGCATAAAGCAAGCTTTGACTCTTCTTTGACTGGAATAGATCGTGAAGACAAACATGCAAAACTCAATTCTTTACCTCTTTTGACTACTTTGCTTAAGATTGAGAGCAAAGATTGATATCATGTGAGGGAAAGATCAAGGAAGACCAGCTAAGAGAAATAAATATGAAGAGACAATCGGGATAAAACAATTTCTTCAAGAGAGATGAAGCTTAACATAATTCCGACCAAAAAGGACCGGAAATTTATTGATCTCAAGCCAAAACAGAGATAAAAGAGAAACACGAAGACACAGCTCCAATTGACTTGAGGAACACCACAAAATCGCCTAGCGAAAGTACTATCCGCAACGGAACTAGATATAATATGATACAATCATGAAGAAAAAAACAAAAGAAAAGGGGTGGCGACCGGTGGCAAGTTGCTCACCGGCCACCGGAAACGATTTGAACTTGTTACGAGGGTATTTAGTTCAGTAGTCTTTTCGCGATTTAATTGTCAATAAATAACAAATTGTGAAAAGAGAAGCTTTTAAAAAAACCTTTAAGGAAAGTGAATTAATGGGTCCACTTTTAATTATTTTATTCCCCTATATTCATATTAAGTTATTTAAAAACGAAATCCAACTTTGGTCATGTTTTTAAATATATTTTAAATTGGTCAATAGCACAATTAGCGCTGTAGTTTCTTTCTCCTTTATATATTTGTCCCACAGATTCCTCTTCAACCCAATATCTTCAATACATCTCTCAACTTTCATTTCTCTTCCCAACAGTAATAAACAAAGATTCTTATTCGATTCAAGTAAAAGCTACAAAATAAAGATGTTGTCCAACGTTCATGCGTAGAGGTTTTGGTATAAACTATATGCATACATATATTGATTTGCTGTCATGCCTGGCTCCCTGTATGCCACAAGTGGATATCGTTTTTGGCTGAAAAACTAGCTGCTGGTGGCGTACGAGGAGTCAAGCATGCCCAGAAGAAGCAGATGATAACTCATATGCATATGTAAATATCTTTTATATATATATATCTGCATACATGGTTTTTATTATTTGGAATTCTGCTTTTTTTTTTACTTTTGGGGTTTGATTGGAAAAGAAACAAAGTTTTTTAGTTTACGTTTGGATTTGGTTTCAGTCATATCAATCACTAGTTTTTAAGAAATTGTGTTTGTTTTTGTTTATTTGGATTCACTTTGTTTCCAGGTTCTTATTTTTCTAATTGATTAAGATTCTATACAATATTGAATCGATTTGTGTTGATTAATCGATATGGTTTTGGTGCACATACTTACGTCAAAATTTATATTAGATACTAACGATTATTATTTGAACTTTTTAGGATGCGCCTAACTTGTATTATTTTTATTTGGAAATGTTTTTTCGCGGTCAAAAGTCTTGTAGAAGAAAAAAATTAAAGTTTGAGAGAGTGATAGACGGTGATCATGTCAATCAGTCATAATATATAGTGTCGATTTCGTATTTTAATTCTGGAAACAAAAAAAAAATCAGAATATAGGCGCCAAATAAGTTTTCCAAACTTGAATCACTTACAAAGTGTCAAGAGTCCTCCAATCACGGAACATTAGCAATTTATATTGAACATGATTTATTCTTAACCATTTCATAATTAGTTATTGGATCGTGATATGGATTTGTCTTAAAAACAAAATTAGACACTATATCTAGTAAACTTCATAAAAGAAACAAATTTTAAACCAAACTAAATAATTTTTAAAATATAATACTAAACTTCATAAAAGAAACAACTTTTATTAAATTATAAATTTATATATTTCTAATAATAATATAATTTTATATTTATAATTATATTATTAAACTCTTGTTATATGTAGTAGTCAACTATTCATAAGTATCCCTACAAACGAACAAATTTCTAATCGACGAATCAATCATCCAAATCTTTTAATAACATTTAAAATTATGATCATCTACATCAGCAACCTCTCACAACTTTAACGTAGTCCCATTTTAAAGTTAGTTTTTTTTTTGTTAAATGAACACTGTTTATTAGATACTATTAAGAATTTAATACAATCTTGTACGAACCTCTTTTAATTCATTACAAAAGGCTTTCGGGAGGGGTTGCCGGATGACAACTCCTGATTTAATCTTTGGTCTTTCTCAACGTTTTTCATGTTCTTATCTCTGATCATTCAAACCTATCACGGCTTTGTATATATATTGATATCAGTCGCTTCACAATGAAGATAGCCATAGAATAAGATTTCTTTATGAGTGTTTTACATTATAACATATGAATGAAGATAGAATATTCTCTTGATTTATTGCTTCCATATTTATTTTTGCCAACACCAATCTTATGTATGAACTTTAGGATAATCAAATTGTGATCCAACGTTGATCTCTGCAGTTAGCTATGTGATATTTAGCTGCGTTGTTTGCCTACTCGTGAAAGGCTTAGGCGTTGGGGAATATAATGTGCCCGACCAGTGTGTGCTTTGCAGTACTTGAATAGAGACCCACCATCACGGCCTCTTCTTTGAGTGTGCATATTCAGCATCCATTTGGAATGTACTTTACTAGTAAGGTTTGACCTAACCCGCCACTCCAGGTCCACTCTGCAGTAGCCTGGATTGGGGTGTCAAGAGTAGGATCTTCTCCTCAGTCAACCTGTATAATCAAGCTCCTTCACCACGCATCTAGCCTTCCTTCCTCCAGTTCTTCTTTGCTTGTACTAAGCCACCTTGAGGTGAGTCTTGTTTTCTTTTGTTGTTTTTGTTCCTCTTCTTGTGTAGGGTTGTTATCCGTTTGTATCTCAATAAGTCGCTAAGCAACATGTAAATTTTCAAAAAAGATATGAATTTAACATGATTACCAAAAAAAAAAAAAAAACTTTTGTCCTTTTGTATCTCAATAGGGCTTTTCTGATAAGGCTTCTTCTTAATTATGGTCACCCGATATTTGAAGCACGTACACCAGTTGGTGTGACTACTTTTGTCCTTTTGTTGTCTTTTTCTGAGCTGGAGAGCAGAAGGATTGAGCTGATACACTTCCTTGTCCTGCGTTAGAGATAAAATAAATACTAAACTGATATTCTGAAAGTATGTTATTACCTTGAGGCTTATTCATTGATTTGCTTCAACATTATAAACTCCTTTCCTCGTACTTAATTCTTCTATTCTTTCTCAATCTCATCTCTCTTCCTATTTGATTCCAACCCACTTTCCACAATATCCGAACTCGAAAATACAGAGCTTTCGCCGGAGAAGAGAGTGGTGAAAATACCTGATTGGGTCTGAGATTCTTCTACAGTCTTATTCTTCCCCATCGTTCGAGTTGAGGAAACCCTAGTTAGTTTGAAACTTTGGCTGTTATGTTTACTTACCGCCATAGATTGACTTATCGGGTCGGGTTAAAATGTCCGAAACAACCCGTTTAGTTAACGGGCCTTGAAAATACAATACTATTGGGCCGATGCATTTTTAGATTACATTACGCGAGTCTTGTGGCTAGGAATTTAGATTCGTTATCTGTCCTCAGTCCTTTACTTTTGACTTTTCCGTTGATAAAAGAAAAATTCTGAGACTATTTTAATCTGAGAGGAAAAATAGCATTATTTCCTATATCTATATAGAAATATAGTATTATTATTATAAAAAACATATATTAAAGCAAAATTTACATATATTTTTCGAGAGAAATATAAAGGCAAGTGGTTAGAGATTATATTAAGTAATGATTCTAATCGGCATGTTTGTCTTTTGTTTATACGTCTATTAACTCATAAAATTTAGTTACTTTAGAACATCTACATTAATGAGTTTTTTCACCTTAGAACATCAGGTTGGTAATCTGATTGACATTGAGAACGGAACTCAGAACTGCAGAGTCTAACATCATATACTGATATTTGTTTTTGGAAAGGATTGGGAAACTCTTTTAAGCCAACTTTTAGTACTCATCAAACATGGCAGATGACAGAGAATGTAGTCACTCAAGTACACTGGTTTCTGGCGGTCTGATCCCCAGGAACGACTCCGAAGTATTCTGTCATCACCTGATTAGCTGTTCATGACCTCTTGACTACAGGTGTACGCGTTCAAAAATGAAGTCCTCACACGAATGCTTACTGTGTGTTAGGAAATCTAGAATATCAACCCAAATCCAGTGGTCGATATTAAGATATAGATTAAAATAAAAAATATATCATTATCTATATATTATTCCATATAAGTTTAGAAAGTTAGATTAGATCTTTTTTTTTTGAAGTCTAATATAATTTTTTTATAAATACTTTTGTGTTCTTTACTTTTATCAATTCGTCAGTCTTGCATGTGTTCAGGCCTTTTAGAAACTCAAGATCATCTTTTCTTTAGATGTTCATACTCTTAACAGATTTGGAAGAGTTTAACGAAGAATGTTTTTAGAACTAGCTATACATAGAACTGGAACTGCATTTTGGACATCTTGGTTAATATTGGAAAGAATAGCACTTACATGTTCCTTCCGAAATATGTTTGTAAATCTCTATTTATACCATATGAAGAGAAAGGAATGGAAGGAAGCCAGTGAAACGTTTTGTTTTTTTATTTTGTTTTTGTTCACAATAGATCACCGCCAGTGAAACGTTTTGTATATGAATAATACATAATTTCATATTTAATTTTAACAAACAAATATAAAAATTCTTTACTTGAATATATTGATTATGATAGATATATGTTTAAACATGCCTATTCGGACCAAACCAATCTACAAGATGTTGTCAAATGCAAGATTCTCATTCTATGTTCGAATTCACTAAAGATGTATTTTGATTTTTTTTTTGTTTGGTTCTTACATAAAGTAATATGCATCTCCTCAAATGAATTTATAATCATTGTCATTATTTATTTAATACTATTTCTGTTTCTTAATGTATGATATTTTATATTATGGTACAAAAATAAAATAAAAAATAAATATTTTAAAGATATAAAATAAAAATAATCTAGCCAATAATAAAAGAGGCGGTCAAATATAATTGAATAATAGTGTTTATTAAAATTAAAGTTAAAAATGTCAAAATATCTTATATTTTAAAATAACATTTTTTCTAAAATATCATCTATATATATAAAGAAGTGTTTCCCTCACTCTTAGGCCATCCACGTCAGCGCCACGTCATTAAGTCGGGCTCTGTAGTGTCGACACGTGTCCTGAGTCTCTGATTAAACTTTAAAAAGTATAATTTCACACCTCCTGAGTTCCGAACCCGAGCTGGAAGAGTAAATATACAACTACTTTGACCACCAGACCACTTCAATTTCTTTGTAAATACATTCGGCCTACGAATATATATTCGATTTGTGTTTAATTTTTATTTAAAAAATAAAAACTAAAATTTAAAATAAATAAAAATTATAATTTTGGGTAAATATATGTATATTCGAACCAATCTGGAACCGATCAGAACTGAACCATAAATCGATCAAATACTCATTGGATATGTTTTCTAAATAATCGATATACCTGGAACCAAACAATTTCTACCCGACATCGATCCAAATACTCGAAATTCCAGCCCTAACTAATCGTGTTGACACAACATGCAAAAAAAATAAAACTTTAGGTTTGTTTCTCATCATCGTTCTACGATGACTTATGATCTTTGTCTCTGTCTCTGAAACGGTCTGAGTTATAACTTCTTAGTGTTTAATTCTATTAATTCAATTAACCACATTAACCACGACGAAGTCGTGAATGTGTGATTTACATTGGTGAGTCGTTGTTTTTGCGAGTATAAATAGGTCATTATTCATCATTTCAAAATCATCTTCTCTTTTATACATCTTTTAGTATGCTTATCATTCTATCCTTTTCGATGTTGTTTAGAATCAATTTGGATCTGAAACTCTCAATTGTCTCCCCATATGTTAATTTGCTTCTTCAATTTGGTCTTTATAAAAATTATTAAATTTTTTAATTTTTTTTAAAAAAACTATTAATATATTAAAAATCTATTATCCTAAATTAAAATAAGTGGAGTTTAATGATATTGAAGAAAAAATAATTTATATATATCTTCATCATTTTATTGTTAATTGAGTATTTAAAAAAAAAAAAAAAAAAAAAAAATTCTAACTTCGGGTAAATATTTGTATATCCGAACCGATCCAGAACTGAACCATAAATCGATCAAAATACTCATTGGATATATTTTCTAAATAACTGATTTATCTGGAACCAAACAATTCATACCCGACATCGATCCAAATACCCCAAATCCTAACCTAACTAATCGTGTTGACACAACATGCAAGGAAATGAAACTTTAGGTTTGTTTCTCTTCATCGTTCTACGATGACTCATGATCTTCGTCGTTGTCTCTGAAACGGTTTGAGTTATAATGAACCACAATGAAGTCGTGAATGTGTTATTTACATTAGTGATTAGTGTTTTTTGCGAGTATAAATAGGTTAATATTCATCATCTCAAAATTATCTACTCTTTGTATGTTTACTACTATATCATTCTCGCAGTTATTTAGAATCAATATGGATAAGAAACTCTCAAACGTCTCTTCACATATGGTTTTGCCTCATCAATTTGATTTTTATAAAAATTATTAAAAATAATTTAAATAAACTATTAAAATATAAAAAAAATCTATTATCCTAAATTAAAAACAAGTGGAGTTTTACGATATAGAAGAAAAAATAATTTTTATATATCTTCATCATTTTATTTTATTGTTGATTGAGTATTTTTTTGTTCCATAAAATATAATCTTATTTAAAATATTAAAGTTATTTACATTTAACAAAACATTAAAATAATATTATTTATTTACAAAAAATTACAAATATTAAATTAAAACTGTAAAAATTTAGAAACTAATAGAAATTAACAAATAAAACTAAACTATTTACATAATAATAAAAAAATATAATAAAATTTTAAAAAGACGTAAATTATTTATGCATTAAAAGTATGTCATTTACAGTTATGCAACGGTCTTAAACGAATTGAAATATTTGAAACAAAATTGGATAATTGTACATTTAAGTGTTAATTTATAATATAAAAAAACAGATTTAAATTTTTACTATTTTACTTCGTTTTAAATATTTTATTTAGCCTAACCTAAACCATAACAAAATGCAATCATAACTTCAATTCATGCATATAAATGATAATCATGAGGACCATAAGTTTATTTTTAATACCTAATTATAGCAAACCACAATTAATCAATCAATTTTGGATTTAAAATTATCAAAAACTTACAATGAGAGCACCACATACACCTCATCAACAAATTATAATATGTTACATGCCTCAATCTATTAACATAGATACTAACGTCATAATCAAACATAATAATCTTAACATACATAATCCTTCTATACGGTAACATTGTTAAAACTATAAACATTATCATAAACTTTTCTTCTAAAATTTTATATCACACACACAAAGAAAATATACAATAACATAATTATATTCATTATACGTAAAGTACATTCCGCGCGTAGCGCGGTCCTACCCTAGTATTATTATAATATATGGAACCGAAAGAGCAGTGAGTTGTAAATATAAACAGTCACTAATTCATTAGGTTTCGACTTTCGACTTTTTAAAAGTCTACAGGCAAAAACATGTCAACTTTACTCAATGTATTTAGTAATATAGATTTCACAAAACTTGTTATTTTACATGCAAAATAAAAGACCCTTGTTTTAATTTAAAACCTAACCAAACCACAACTGAACCGAACTAAAATAAATTTACCGAATCAAATGAAGCCAAAAAAAGAGAACCCGGTTCCCGTTGGACCAATTTGGCTGATCGTACCAACTATTAATTTTGACATGTTTATCGACTCTCATCTTCCCATGTTTTCCACCAACCACTTAAGAATTAAAAAAAAAAACTAAAATCGGAATAACAAAAAGCTTCTGTCTCTACGAAGCTTCATCAACCTTTGTGGCGTAAAGAGCAGTTTGAGTGATTAAACTTTTTACGTCCACTTGATAGTTTTTTAATTTTGTTTTATTTTCTTTTTGGATTTTATCTGATCACTCGTTTGTGTCTCTGAATCTATCCCTCGCATCCGCATCTCGATTTATTTTTATTTTATTTTAATTTAAGGAGAAGATTTCTGAATTCTGAGATCCATTCGAGATCGATTGCCCTCTCTCTCTAGTCAATCCCTGGTAAAACCAAATATCTCATCAATTTCTACTGATTCTTTTCTTTCAAATTGATATCGAAAAATGTAATCTTTTATTGAATGTTTCATTGTCTTCTAAATCTTCCACATTTACGTTATTTTGATAAAGTTTCAAACTTTCTCTGAGAAAATCTAATTTTGAAAGGAAAAAATCACATCTTTTTAGAAGCTGAGTTTGCTTTATATTCAATTAATCAGAAATATCATTCATTAACATAAAGTTTTTTGATTTTGAGATATTTGGTTGCTAATCGTGCAAGATTCTTAAGCTTTTGATTTTTGTTTATTTAAATAGTTTTAGGCTAAAACTTCTTCATTAACAAAAATAAAAGTTTTGATTTTTATTTTTTTTAAACTGGAGATGGCGGATGCAGCAAAAGATTTAGCTTCAGGGACTGTTGGAGGAGCGGCTCAGCTCATTGTAGGTCACCCATTTGACACAATCAAGGTCAAACTTCAGAGCCAACCTGCTCCATCACCTGGACAGCCACCCAGGTACACGGGCGCAATCGATGCGGTTAAGCAGACCGTTGCTGCTGAAGGACCTAAAGGTCTCTTCAAAGGTATGGGAGCTCCTCTTGCAACCGTTGCTGCCTTCAATGCTGTTTTGTTCACCGTGAGAGGTCAGATGGAAGGGCTGTTTAGGTCTGAACATGGTGTTCCTTTGACCATTAGTCAACAGTTTGTCTGCGGTGCGGGTGCTGGTTTCGCTGTCTCCTTCCTTGCCTGTCCCACCGAGTTGATCAAATGCAGGTTAGGTTCTTCTTCTTACCTTCTGCTCATTAGAAACCGGGAACCAGGGCTTGTCCAAGCCACCCAAATAGTAGTTTAGGACATCCAAATTAGTGAGGCATTTAAAAAATAATAATATTATTAGTATCTATAAACGAATAAATTTTGTAAGTTTTTTTTGTTAAAATATTATTTATTAAGCATTTTTAATTAGAATAACATTTATTGAACTTTTTAACAATACTCCCTATTTATTTTTTTTAAGTGAAATATATTACTCCTTCCGTTTCAAAAAGTTTTATATTCTAAAAAAAAATTGTTTCAAAAAATACATTTTTTACATTTTCAATACATTTATTAATTGTAAATTGTAAACTTCAAAAAATATAATTATATTTATTAAAATTCTATTGGTTAAAATTTTTGAGGAATAGTTAATTACGGAAATTAATGTATTAGATAACTAAAATTTTATATGTTTTCTTAATAAGTGTAAAAATGTTAAAACATGAAACATTTTGAAACGGAGGGAGCAGTAAATTTCTATTATGATAGTGCATTAAATTTGTTAAAAATTAAATATGTTAGTAAAGTTTCTTTTCAACAATATTTATAAATCTGTACTAAAAGATGTCTCTTTGTGTTTGTTTGTTCAGGTTGCAAGCACAAGGTGCATTAGCTGGTGCCTCTACCACAAGCTCAGTGGTTGCAGCCGTGAAATACGGTGGACCAATGGACGTAGCACGTCATGTGCTACGATCAGAAGGTGGAGCACGAGGTCTATTCAAAGGTTTGTTCCCTACATTTGCTCGTGAAGTCCCGGGGAACGCGACAATGTTTGCAGCCTACGAAGGTTTCAAGCGGTTTTTAGCCGGTGGTTCAGACACTTCAAGCTTAGGACAAGGGTCACTGATCATGGCTGGTGGAGTTGCTGGTGCATCCTATTGGGGGTTTGTGTACCCGACCGATGTGGTGAAGAGTGTTCTTCAAGTTGATGATTATAGAAACCCTAAGTACGCTGGTTCAATGGATGCTTTTAGGAAGATTTTGAAAGCTGAAGGAGTGAAAGGTTTGTATAAAGGGTTTGGTCCAGCCATGGCTAGGAGTGTTCCTGCTAATGCTGCTTGCTTCTTGGCTTATGAGATGACAAGGTCTAGCTTGGGATAAACCGGTTTGGTTTGGGTTTTAACTGTTGGTTCGATTTGTTGTTGTTCCATTTGATTAACCTTTCGGTTATTAAATGATTCTTTTAAATTTTAAGAAAATCATCATCTTTTAACACAATTTGTTTCTGAAACTCGAAAAGTAGGTGTGAGCACTTTATCCGATATCTGAATCCGACTCAAAAAACTCAAATCAAAATCTGAATTGAAGTATCAAAATATTTGAATTTCTTGTTTCATGCATAATAAAAAAATTCATTCAAATTCTCAAAATAACAACTAGATTAATGTCTTTCTATTTTCAAAGTTTTATTTTCAAACTTATTCATTGTCTAACTTATTAAAAAGGGCAATTCTCTTAAATAGCCCTTTTTAAGTTTTTGTCACAAAAATAGCCCTAAAAAAATAAAATGACCAAAATAGACTTTTTTCGAAATTTTGATTTTTTTGATTTTTTTTTTGAAATTTGAAACCCTAACCCCAAACCCACCCCTTAACTCTAAACCCTAAAGTGCAAATTAGTTAACCCTAGGGATATAAATGCATATAAATGATTTTTTTAGCTTCTAAAAAAATATTTTGGTCATTTTCTTCCTTAAAAACTATTTTTGTGACAAACAAACTAAAAGAGGCTATCCAAGAGAATTTCTCTATTAAAATTTTTAAAAATCAGTTAAATTAATTGTAAAAATTTAGTTATAATAAACTTTAATAATAAAGAATTTGAGAAAATCTAAAGTATTCAAATCTGATCTGAAATAACCGAACCTGAACTAAAAGTATGTGAACCCAATTCGATATATAAAAATATTCAAATATGTTCTAATTCCCTATATCAAAATATCCAAAAACTCAAAATACCTAACTCGAATCCGAATGGATAATCGAACATCCATTCTTAAAAGTAGTAACTAAAACTGATTTTAACAGATTAAGAGTATTAAAGTGAACATTTAACCAAACCAAGCCATAATAACGCTTCATTTGAACATGGTCTAGGCCATATAAACATAGGCCCATATTAAAAATTTGTTACGTGGCGGATAACTAACTAGCGTATGACTAGTACCTTGTACAGTAGAGTGTCAACAGAAAAAAAGGAGGGAACTCATAACTGCTTATCCCTTTTCTTCTTCCATTTTGTTATTATTTGTATCTTTTCCACTATAAATACGCAAAAAGAATATCATAGTACGAGAAAATAATAGCAAGTCCGATGGAGACGATGGAGCAACAAAGACATTCACTCTCTTCTTTGCCTATGCTCTCTAGGCTTGAGCATTTGGATTTCGTTGTAAATCGCTCTTTTTCCTTTGAACTTTAAGTTAAAAAATAGTTTACTTTCATTGTGATGCATTTACATTTCATTATATTGATTCGACTATGATTTGTAATGTTTCTAATGTTAGATAAAGAACTTAGAAAGACAACAAAACCTTCCGAAATGGAGAGATGAAAGTGCATCTACTACACGCGGATTAATGGATAGAGGCACAACGGTTAGAGAAGCTTATTTCAAAGGATCTTTACTAGATAGAATTGCAGCTTTGGAGACAAGACTTTTTCAGGTTTGGTTTATAGATTCTAGACAAAAGCTCTTTTCAAGTTGAGTAATATCTTAAGGTTTTTTGTATATAATGTTTATAAGATATGTTTGGAGTTGGAATCGAGCAGTGCATCTTCTACATCAACTGGAGGGTCCGGTGAAACATCAAGCCAAAGGATTAAGAGAGATTTGACAAAGACATTGCCCATTTTCAGTAGCAACATTAATCCTTTTCATATGCCCTTACAGCATTCACTAGACCCTCGGGTATATATATATTTAACATTTTGTCTATTTTTACATATAAAAAGTAGTTAAACATTCATTAACATATCATCATGATATGTAGGAAACAGAAGAGAAGATTGAAGAAGAGGAGGAGGAAGAAGAGGAAAAGATTATAAATATTGAGAAACCATTGCTGGAGAAGAAGAAAGATGCTAATGAAACTTGCAAACCAAACAAGAAGAAGAAAAATTCTTCCAAGAAATGGTCCTGGTTTAACTTATTGGGTTGCTAATATTTTTTTTATTGTTTGGACTATGAAGTATTTCATATTTCGTTTAAACCTAAGTTTTCTTTCTAAACAAATATGTGATAAGTTATCCATCAAACTTAGGACTAGTTAATTAAAAGTTTTGCTTAACAGATTTATCTCTCAAGGATCGTACGCCGATTTTCAAGATCATTCACCAATCTGTACAAGACATAAGTTTTTTTTTTTTTTTGGTAACTTAGGCTTACAAGACATAAGTTGTATGGTTAGATTGAAGACATATATAACAATCGAGTGAAAAAACATCGATCAAGGAGTAGAGATATATTTTAACATTGATCAAGGAGTAGAGATATATTTTAACTTTATTTTAATTTATCATATTTTAACATTGAATATTATTACAATTTAAATATAGATAATTTATTTATTTTGTTTAGAAACATATAATATATTTAGACTTATTAATAAAATTAAATTTATGATTACTGAAATGATCTTTGTAATATGTCATAGATACAATGAATTAAATTAATATGTATGTATAGTTTTAAGTCCCAAAACTAAAAGACAAAATTACTATTAATAATAATTAATTTTTTGTAAATTTAGAAATATTTTTAGAAAATTAACATTTTTATTAAAGAAAAAAAACAGTAATATATCTATTTTAATAGATGAGATAATCTATAGATCACCAAACCCGTACAACAAATGATTAATATCTCCATAACGCCAAAAACCGATAGCCAATGGATTTATGTTGCGTTTAGAATTTGCGTTAGTAGTAAATTGATGTATTTATCCATGTTTGAAAAATTGTTACAGAAAACTCTATTAATGGTCATTGTTTATTTCTTTTGTGCTGGTTTAGTGTATTTATCAATTTTTGGTTCAGTGGTTCAATTATAATACACAGCCTTTGGCCATTTATTATTCATCCTCTCCTACATCTCTCTCTCTTCTTCTCCTTCCTTTCATCTCCATCTTCTTTCTCTAACATCCATCTTCCTCGAAAGAAAGTTAGACTTTGTTCGAGAGATAGATAGAGAAGAATTAGTGATTGTTCCTCTTAAAGTCTCCGTTAAGCTGATCCTTTAGGACAATCGAGGTTAGTTTGATCGATCTTGTCACTTACCGTTATAACTCCACCGACCGTATCTCTTATGGTTCAACTTGTGTTTGGTTTAGATTTCAGTTCAACAAATCAATGGTGGATTCACAGCCAATCAGAGAAGAGGAAGAAGCAACCCAAACAGCCTCTTCTACTCTCCATCACCAAATGATTCCTTCCGAGTTAACTCAAGACGAGTTCGCCGAGTTAACCGACTCAATCACCGAGTTCCACACCTACCAACTCGGTCCGGGACGCTGCTCCTCCCTCCTCGCCCAACGCGTCAAATCTCCGCCGGAAACCGTCTGGTCCGTCGTGAGACGCTTCGACCGGCCTCAGGTTTACAAACACTTCATCAAAAGCTGCTCCGTCGACGAAGGGTTCGAGATGCGAGTGGGGTGCACGCGCTACGTGGACGTGATCAGTGGGCTTCCGGCGAACACGTCGAGAGAGAGGCTCGACCTGCTCGACGACGGCCGGAGGGTTACGGGGTTTAGCATCACCGGAGGTGAGCACAGGCTTAGGAACTACAAGTCGGTGACGACGGTTCACGGGTTCGAGAGAGATGGGCGGGTCGGGTCCGTTGTTTTGGAATCGTACGTCGTTGATGTGCCGGAAGGGAACACGGAGGAGGATACGCGTTTGTTTGCTGATACTGTGATTAAACTGAATCTGCAGAAACTTGCGTCGGTTACTGAAGAGATGGATCGTAACTCCGGCGACGGGAGAAACTCTCCGGTGATGTGAAGTATTGGTGGAGACAAATAAATGAATACGACAAAAACTGAGGAATATTCTTCTTTTTTTTTTTCTATTTTTAATTGTAGTTTTACGACATTTGAGAAAAACATTCTTACTAAATTGTAATTTGCTCCTTTGATTATTGTCATGTTTTTGTTTTAATCACTATTGTTTTTTTTTTTCTCTCCTGGATAGTTGGAATCTGGAGTTAAATATAATATTTGCATTTGAGGACAACTTTAGCTTGACCTGCTTAAAGAAAAAGCTTGACTTGCTCATGTGTTTGTTTTCATATAATAAATATATGAAATTCTTTGCAATGATTGCATAAATATGTATATATATATTTTTATGTGTTTTTAATAGATATTATTTATAATAAAACGATATGTTTACATTGAAAAAATCTTCAAACTTATATGTATAAGCTTCGATTCCAAGTGAGAAGACCGTCATCGGTGAGATTTGTGGTGATTACATTGTTTTTTCCGGTGATGTCAAGGGCGAGACAAAGGGCCAAAAGCATTTTTTCTTTTACTTTTACTAATTTTATTATTTTATTTTTATTTTATTGTTTTAGCATTAATATATAAGGGTGATATAGTTTTTCTGTCTATTAATAAATGTTATTTTCTGATTTTTAAATTGAAGTGTTATTATAAAGATAAAAACTTAAACTATTGAAAATATTTGATCATTGATTATTGATATATATTTTTCAGTGATTCTATAAGGAGGACTAATATATATATAAAATATAAGACTTTACATAACACATTTTAAAATTTTAAATGGTTAATATTGTATAATTATTCTCCGTTATTTTAAGATAAAAATAATTACAAACTTTTTATTAATAATTTAATTAAAATATTAATATTTAAAATTTATTGGTAAAAAGTAAGTTTATCTTTAGTGATAAAATAACTCAGCTATTTTTAAATAAGAAAAAGTTATTAATTGAATATTTTTCAGTTCAAAAATAGTAGAAGGATTTTATGGCATAAACTCTAAAACACTCGGAAAATTGTGTATTTTCTGAGAAGAGAAGTTGGACATGGGAAGGGCTTTAAAAGATAGCTCAGCCCATTATCGATACTACAAAGTTGTAGTCAGATTATTTTTTTCTCATTTTAATTGGACGCAAAAGTGAGAATCAATCTATTTCTCATTTTAATTGGACGCAAAAGCGAGAATCAATCTATTGCTTCTCGTGTTATTCCATTAGGGAAGACAAGGACGAATCTAGTGGGTACTGCAAAAGTGCAAGTTGCCAACTTGGTTGATAATACCCATAAAAAGAATGTCAGAAAGTGAATTTTTGAGATTTATTGATTGGACAATAAAAATTAATATAAAAGTGAAAATCAAAGGCTCCAGACTTTAATGATTAACTTTAAACTTCTTTTGTTTGATATAGTGCTAGTTTTAATTTTATATAGTTAACTTTTTACAGTAAAAGAATAATATAGTTATAGAATTTAGTGATAGTAAAACACGGTCGGAAATATTCACAGTATATTTGTCATGATGCAACCTTTTTTTTAAAACAAAAAAAAGTTAAAACGATTTATTTTTGTTCTCAAGATTTCATGTACGTAAATTATCAAAAATTAATTCCTAATTCACGAAATCAGCCATGTCAAATGCGCATTATATTTCGAAAGTACGGAGTGAGAAAGTTAAGGCCAATTGTAATGATGGTGTTCATGACTTAAGTTGAGTTACAGAATATTAAAGATAAACTTTTTTTTTTTTTTGGGTTTCATTTGTGTTGTCGATCGATAATTTTCTGGACGATAGTGAACTCCATTTCCTTTTCAGTTTGAATACTACAAACGAATACACCAAATACGATATACTGACAATCATGGACTATGCAGATTTTAATTTTGATAACGAACATATTGATTATCTACATATATAACCTTTTTGCCACCAGAAATTTAAACTATATATAACCTTTTTTGGTTAAGTCAAAAGTATATATAACCAATTTCATTTTATTTTTCTTTCACAAAACCTTAGAATCATATAAACCACTGGTGACTATTATTAATCTTTATCTTCTCCTATTATCAACCCTTTAGAACCAACCAGACCACTTAGCCTAATGTGATAAATCTTTATCACCTTTATTATTTTTTATCCAAAAAAAACGGTCCTGATCATCCAATCTTCTCATGGATCCTAGTATTTTCAACTTTTATGACCAATTTATTGTAGGAACGTGATCAACACAATGTGTTTTACTTAAGACATGATTATTATCCACAGCTGGTGGTCAGGCACCAGAGGATTGAACTCTTTATTGAAATATAATATGTTCGTGAGAAGAAAGAAAGAGTTGGTTTTATTTGGTTAGCGACTTTATAGTATAGATATAACAAAAGAACTAATCTAATTTGGTTAAAATGTATAATTGTAAATTTGAGTTATACGTAAACTTACTATAGATATATTATCTTACACATTAATTCAACAACTAAATATATATATTGGATAAAGTTTCTGTCTTTGGTCGTGGGTTAACTGAGATAAGTTTTGTAAGAATTAATTATAGTTTTCATATTTTATAACAATATGTAGTGTGAATGAACGGGTGAATTATTTTCTATAGATAGCCAAAGATAGATTGAAAGATGGGGTGGCTATTAATTAATATCCTTAAGAAAGGGATCCACTTGATGTACTAAATTGATTTATGTCTACTTGATTGACAAAATAATAAAACAAAGCTGGTACAGTTTTATTTGAACTCATCAATGATATAGAAAAGTAATTTTCTAGCCATCTTCTTACTTTATTACTATGAATTAATGCTCTTCGAGCTTGTGGAAGACCAACAAAATGCCTTGACACTACACAACTCACACTTGCGCAAAACTTTGGTTATGACATGATGATGCCAACACTAAGACAAACCACTAAAATACAAACCTTGGTCTAAACTTTTGTGTGTGTGTTTTTCTTTTGTTTTGAAAAAAGGGTTTACTACTTTACTTGATAGATATTTCATAAGTCATAGATAGATGGATCACACCGCTCTCTCAACAAAGAGATATACTCAAACACACATAAGATAGACACTAAAAGCTTCTTATCCATAGCTTTAAACTTTAAACAATACAGTAAATCATTGTTTTCTATTGTTGTTATACATAGTCTTTTTTTTTGTTTGAACAACATATATACATATAGTCATAGACATGTTTCCACATTTTGGGCACTATAAACAGTTTATTCATACCCCCTCAAACAGATTTAGAGTACCATCCCTCTCCAAAACCCATTTAAGACCAATTATTTTTCCTTTGCTTTTTGTTACGTTACAAATCATAAAGTTGGACCCTTATGGTCTATACTATAATCTAAAAGTTTTCATAACATAAAAGTGTACACAAAAAACTTCATTCACAGAACCGAATACACTTCAATAGAAATTATCTCACTTATTTTTCCATACATATATACAAACAAGTACCGCACAAGATTTCTTATATTACTACCTCTCTCTAGTCTCCAACGTCGATCTCGGTTAAGACTTGTGAAACCACTAAACTAAGAGCTAAAACAGGTCTTTCTCCTAATGAACAGCAATGTTAACAACATGAAGCTGGTGGTGCATCAAAGAAAACAAGAGTTGAATCTAATCAACTTTGTTCAACTGTCTTCTCCAACTTTCAACATTAAAGCAGCCTTGAGCTGATCATGATTGAAAAACTGGCTTCCCATCTTCACAGTAGCTTGTTGAATCATCAAATCATTCACCACAGATAAACTAGCATGATTCACTTCCAAATCCAACTCCTTAAGCGCTTCCATGAATCTTGCACCAGGATGATTCTTCTTTCTGCATTGTACACGTATCATCACATCCCAACCTATGATCTTCACATCAATCTCCATTTCTACAGAACTCCCCGAATCTTGTTTCGATTTACGCTCTTTCGCCCTCTTAGACCCGCCACCTTCCTTGCTCATTCCATCAAGCTGCTTCTGAACCTCTTCCTTATCGGTTTCCGCTTGTTGCAGCTTCGTTTTCAACTCGTTGATATACGAAATGGCGTCTCCAAGAAGAGAAGCTTTGTCCATCTTCGAAACGTTAGGAACCACAGCTCTCAAAGAGTAGAATCTCTGGTTTAGCTTCTCCCTTCTCTGCCTCTCTGCTTCCACATGATTCAACGGCTCTTCTCTTCCGTTAGCCGGTTTTCTCCCCCGTTTCCTCGGTTTCTTCTCCGGTTCGACGATAATTGCTTCCTTAACAACCGATGCTTCGATATCAGAATGCTCAGAGTCCCCCCCTGACTTCGCCGCGGATCGAACCACGGTGCTGAAAGAAAGCATTTCTTCGTCTTTCGAAACCGGAGATCTCTTCTTGTTGCTCGACGACCCTTGTTTCAAGTTACCATTTTGATTCAAACCCGAGCTCGAAAAGTTCAAATCTCGCTCCACGAGAGACCGGGTTTCAATCGCCGGCGTTTCCTGAACCGGTTCGATTCCGGTTACATTCGGTTCAGATAACCACAAAGCTGGATCGTTCTCTCCTTGATCAGGATTCAGATTAAACCCCCAAGAAGAAGCTTCTCCACCATTACTACCGTTGAAAAGACCGTTGACTTTATCCATCAGATCTGAGCTTTGACTAATCACTTCCGACGAACCAAGCTCAACGACGCCGTTTTCCGCCGCTATACACACTATCGTCTGCAACCCGTAAACCTCACCTTGCCTCGCCCGCTCGCAGCCCGACCCGGCTAACGCACCCGACCCGGATAACCAAATCACGCGAGAGTTTAGAAAAGACTCCCCGGGGAGTCCAACGCCGTTCGCGAAGCTCTGCGTCATCGAGACCAAGAAGAACCACTCTGTATCCGTAACTTCCTCGTCGTTGGCTTCATCGGAAACTCCGGCTCCTCCGGCGATTAACGAGTTAAGCTCCCGGATTACTCTTTTCCGATGCTCTTGCTCCGCGGGATTCGAACTCGAGCTCTTCTGCTTCTTCTTCTTCTCTTTGTCTTCTTCTCCTCTGTAATACCCATCTCCCCACCCGAGAATCACTGTGTTCTCTCCGGTGGGAGAGTCGAAATCGTGTGAGATCTGCCAGAAGATCGCGTACGTCCATCTTTCACCTGCGGATTCGATTAACGTCTGGAGACGTTGCTGGAGAGTGTCTTCGTTGAACTGAGACAGTGGCGGAGGAGGAGGAGTTTGTGACCAGTGATTTGTTCCGATGAAAGCTTCCATCGCCGCGGCGGCGTTATCGTCGGTGGCTGTTGACTGGTTGAGGAAGCAGTTGTTCATGTGAGGAGCATCCGGAGAGACACGATTACGATGATCATCCATCTGAAAGTGAAAATCTTTTTAAAGTTAACGAGAAAGAGAGCTTACGTGTTTTTTTCTGATGTTCACGGGAAAGATGAAGATCTGGAAAAGAAGATGAAGGAGGAGAAGAACAGAGAGCTTAAAAGATAGGACAAACAAAGGAAAGTATGACTTTTTTTCATTATTAACGTAAAATATATAATGAAAATTATATATTTCTCGCAATTAAGTCATATTCGGATTAATTAATAAATAATAATATCATGTTGGAATTATATCTTGTGTAGCCCACTTTAATTGTCTGGGTCCTGACTTGGCCTAGTTCTGTCTGCTTTTCATTATTTTCTCACCAATACTCACATTTTTATTTGTTAAAATCTAGTTGATTAGATACTCTCTCTCTTCTCAAAAACTATATATTTAAAGTATTCATGAATATTACAAAACATAATTTTTTTTTTGTCAACCCATCAACTTCATTGATTAAGCCCAATGGGCAAGTACAAGTGAAAGTAGGTTTACATTCCGAGTCCAACAAATTAAAAATTGAAACCCAATCAGAAGAGTTATCTTTGTGTCCATTACTACTTCTGAAGAGGTTGAAAAACACGTGTTATGCCACGCGTCAAACATGCGGGATGCTCGATCTCTGATCCACCGCCATGCTTCTCCTCCGCAGCCTCCTCCGTGAAACTCTTCTAATCTTCCTCTCTCCGTCGCAACGAAGATTTTGTGCTCGCCGTAACCCACTACCACTTGCGTTCTTCCTCCTCTCTATCACCATTGATATCAACAAGCTCAAATCACTGGTCGCCGGTAATGAAGAACAACGATCAATTTCCAATGGCTCATAACAGAGACTTTATCGAAACGTTTTTTTTTTATATAAAAAACTTCGATTCTGCTGAATCTGTATAAAGCCATGAAAATAAAACCAACAACTCATTCCTTAAACTGATTTGGAGACTCCGCATATGTCAGTATAACTGCGAAGATTGATTCCACCTCAAGAATAAAGTCTGAGCATAACCAGCTAGAGTAATAGGTCTTGAGTATCAAACGGAATTTGATTTGAAACATAGAGGAGAAAGGAGATAAAACGAAACTTTATTAAATCAAGCCAACTCGAAAAAGATAAGAAACATGAAGCACAAAATCGAGGCTGGTTTGATTAAAACATCAAAATCGTCAAACGAAAACAAAAATCGCCAAGCGAAAGTTTATAATCGATCACGAGATCGAACTGTATATTACAACAAAAAGATAGAATCAACTTGTTCCCTCTGAAAGATTTTGTATTGTTAAGAGGGAAGAAGTTGAGAGAAAATTCTCTCTCTAGAATTTAGAGAGAGAACCCTTTTCTTTTTAGTAACCTTATTACAAAACATAATAATATTTACAAACTTTATTATACATTTTATAATAACTATCAATTAATAATATTTAATTAATTTAAATATATTTGATTGTTATTTCTTAAAAATATAAAACTTATTATTATTATAAATACACCTAACCATATATCAACCAATAGAAAAATAAAATAGAAAATATTACCAATAAATTTTGCATTGAAAACCGAAAACGATACTTATTTTGAAACAAAAATTCTACTCCAAAACGACATCTAATTTGAAACGGAGGAGTATGTTTTAGTTTTCATCCACACTGTAATTTTTTACCGTTTTACTGTGACTTTCACGACCACGAAAATATCGTTTTTGAATAGTTACACAATGAAAACGACAAAACAATTGCACATGATATTCAAGAAAAAAGAAGAAGAAAAGTATTCAGTGAAAAGGACAATATAGATTATTTTTAATACAGAATATCAAATGGTTAAATCATGATGGCTAAACATGCTCCACTTCACGTGTTGCTCGTGGATGATGTAACTTACAACAAACTTTAGAAGCACTAATCATAGGCTAACAGCATATGATAGCTATAAGTTATCTCATAATAAACATAATAAATTATTTGTATTCATTCAGGTAAACTGGCCAAAATCATTGTATCAAATAAATTCGTTTTTGGAGAATTAGATGTCATAAACTTTTTCAATAACTTAGTTTACTCTTATCACACATTTTTGAATTCATAAAGTACTGATTTGTTTTAAATAAAAATTGACATAATCAAATGATTTCTCTCTTATAATCTAATTTACAAGAGAATAATTCCATACATAGAACAAGATAGATCATAATGGACTAATTTTTTTAAAAAAACAGACGATGTTGGATTGTAATCATAGTGCTAGAATTTTGAATTTACGATAAAAATCAATAAGATGATTTTTTCTGTAAAAGCAATAAGATGATATTTAACGATATACTAAATTTTACTGAATATACAATTAAAAGAAAAGAGATTTACAATAGTTCTAGAGATGGATAATTGGTTAGACTGTAATTGTGAATTCAGAGAAATTGATGATATCTAATATTACCACAATGATAACTAAACTGATTAGATATTATATATCCAAAATCACATATAACTAAATAACATAATATTATTAATAGAAATTATACATATAATATTATAAATATAAAATGAGTTATAACTCAAAGTAAATTATTAATCAATTATTATAATATATATATATATATATATATATATTTATAAATATTTATATTCTTGCATGAGTATGAGAGAATCATTTAGTATACAAGATAAATAATCATTAAAATATCCACAAAGTCCATTTATTTTAGTATTTATCCGCTAATCAACTGTTAGACTAAGATTACAACTTATAACTAGAGTGATGATTGGTTGGGATGTTATTGAAGATTTTCTTTTAAAGTTTAGTCTGAATTTTCTATTTAAATGTAACTGTTGTACGTAGCTTTAAAAATTAAATTAAAAAGTAAAAATATTGGTACAACAAATTTTCTTCTACAGGTTAAAATATACTGTTTAAAAATAAGGATTTTATTCTATTTTTTTTTGTTTTTCAAAATGTAGCATTAAAAATAATATAAAGTATGATTGGTAATTTAAAAAACTATAACTAAAAATTATTGTTAAATACAACTTTTACAACCCAACTAATTATCACCTAGATCCCACATTTTTAATGCGCTAGATCAATTTTTTTTTAACAAAAATACTTAAACTTTGAGTTTATGAAGAATAAATTTCAAAACAAACTGTACGTAATTTAAAATACTTTTTGATAAATTAGTAAAGTTCATTTAGTATTCTGAAAATTACAATAGTCCGTCCATTAAAATATAAATATCAGTTAATTTTTAATATTTAATTTTGTATCAAATTAAAATATATTGATGTAGTTTATCAATACAAAATTGTTTGTCAAAATTAAATATTTGAACTTGTGCATGGCACGACAGTTTAGGATTTTTAAATGTTTGACATTAATTTATTTGAGTAATATACTATGTTTTATATTTTATTCCAAAAAGTTATGTGTTTGTTAAGTCGTAAACTTGGAAGTTCATCTTGCTTGTATTGAGTAACTCATAAACTTGTGTTGCATTGCCATTAATAAAGTTGGATTTCATTCTCCAAACTTCCATTATTTGTTACTCTTTTGCTCTGTCCTCCACCTAAATAGAAACCATAATCCAACCCGCTGTTGACATTAGATGATTTTCTCTCTTGCTCCCATCATAATTAACCTTAACGTAACCTTCTGGTGGGTTCATCCATTAAGAAGTTCTGATCATTCTGTTGTCTTGAGCTGCCTCATTCACAACTTATCCTTGTACAACACTGCATTCCATTCATTCGCCCTCATGTTTAGCTTTTACTGTGTTTTGTTAGCTTATCTGTGGATGATACTAAGAAAGATAGCAGATTCCAATAGACTCATAACGAGTATTCTCCTTTATAAAGCCTAAGGTACGGCTACAAGAATCGATGGTTAAAACTGAAATAGAAATCTATGTGAAGGCTTAACAAACTGACATTAAGGCCTTGTTCCTGTTTTGTTTGGTTCTGTGTACAGCTGAGGAGAGGGCTATCATTGGTGAAGTTTATGGGCCGAAGCTAAAGATTCAAAAAACAAATTTCTTTCCTAAACGCCAAGGTACTCTACTATATATGTGTATTTGATAAGCTTTAGTCTAAAACATGTGGGAGAGATTTATTAAGTAAGATAGTAGAAACATTGAAAGATCACGAGGTCTGAATGTGTGTGCGACTCTGTATATAGGAACCTTTTAGATTCAAAGTCACCATTTGCATAAAAAAGAAAAAGAAAGAAGAAACTCGTGGAACAGAGCTGTTTAGAAGCATTGTTGCTGCAGCTTCTGTTGCAGATCCTGAGGAGAAAGAACATGTTGTTTCATTAGTATGAGCATGCCTCAGTCGCTCTCTCGAATGTTTGCTGCAGCTTTGGTGTTGAGGTCAATAAGAAGAAAATCTCTAACATCAGAAGATCGGATCTTTACAGGAATCCCCCTGAACGGCTATCCAATGATAGTTTAGGATAAAAACTGGAATCTGTTCAACTTTCTTTAACTTGTTATGAAGAATTGTTAGCTCCAACCAAAAATCTATATCACTCTTAGAGTGGTTCTTCTTATATCACTCTTAGGGCATCATTAACCTAGAGACCCATTCTGGGTCTCTTATTTTTTTTTTTATTATTTTTTTTTTTTGCTTTTTCTGATTTATAAAAAAAAAAATAAAAAAAAAAAATTAACCAATCACGGGCCGACACGTGTCAGTGGGGCCCGCAAACAGTGCAAGAGACGGTTCTTATTCAGGGGTTTTAGGAGCCGTCTCTTGCACTGTTCACGGGCCCGCATGTTAGTGGGGCCCGCAAACAGTGCAAGAGACCCCCTTAAGAGACAGGGTTAATGATGCTCTTATCAGATTTTGTAAAGCTCCAACAAAAAATCTATAAAACATTACTTTATATAAACTAATGTTTTTAATGATATAATAGTAAGACAATAAAAATATTTAATTATTAGGAAATACAACGTTCAATAATGGATACAAAATGTTTTAAACCAAGGCATTTTAATTTGTATACCCCTGCCTCCACAATCATCTTTTATTTCCAGCCTCTTTCTTTTTTTGGTTATATCTTGAGTTGGCTTCTTCATGGGGCATAGCCTCCACCGCCAGAACCACCACCACCACCGTGACCGCCTCCACCACCACTTCCATATCCACCACCATAACCACCTCCTTCACCACCACCACCACCACTACCATAACCACCCCCATGTGCTCCACTTCCACCGTAAGCTCCTCCTCCACCACTTCCTCCACCGCCACCGCCTCCATACCCTCCGGCTCCTGACCCACCTCCAGCTCCTCCTCCTTCACCGCCTCCGTAAGCACCACCACCATAAGACCCTCCACTTGCTGATCCTCCCCCACCTCCATGTCCGCCTCCACCTCCAGCTCCACCTCCATACTCACTGCCACCTGCGCCACCACCTTCACCAGCTCCACTTCCGTAACCACTGGCATGTTCACCTCCACCACCGTAAGCCGATCCTCCACCGCCTCCACTACCACCACCTCCCCCACCAGCATGACCACCAATTACACCACCAGCTCCTTCACCACCACCACTTCCATAACCACTAGCATGATCTCCTCCACCGCCATAAGCAGCTCCACCACCACCACCACCACTACCTCCACCTCCACCACCAGAATGACCACCATAACCACCAGCTGCTCCACCATAACCGCCACCTCCGCCTTCTCCTCCTCCACTAGCATACCCACCGGAAGAAGAAGCTCCACCACCTCCTCCACCATGACCACCACCACCAGCATGACCACCGTATCCACCAGTTGCTCCACCATAACCGCCACCACCTCCTTCTCCACCTCCACTAGCGTATCCACCAGAAGAAGAAGCTCCACCACCGCCACCACCGTGACCACCACCACCACCACCGGCATACCCTTCAGCTCCTCCATATCCACCACCACCACCTTCTCCACTACCGCCCCCATAACCACCACCACTCACTCCTCCATATGTTAATAGATTCCGGCTAGTGGCATAGCAAATCCCAACGCCGAGTACAAGAAAAAAAACAGCTGAGAGAGCTTTGAGAGAAACCATTGTTATGATAGTAGTGAGATTTGAATTTGATGAAGTAAAATGAAGGGACTCAATGAGGTATTTATAGTGATTGGGGTTTGGTATCTTAAACCGCGTCCACTGTAAAAAGAGTGGTTGATGAAAGCACATGCCTATGACTTTAAAAGTGTAGATTTACTGTCCCCCACCATTACTCCTAATTTTGGTTTCAATCTCTTTCATTTTTCTCTAAATGTATGAACCCACAAGCCCAAAACCTCTTAACCATAAACTTGTATAAGTCATACTTCTAGAGTACATCTTTTAGAGTAACCATTGAAAATTTTCAACTAACAATATTAGTTTGGTTTTGGCACAAACCATACTTTTAGAGTATTTTATACTTTTACTAACCAGTAGAATTCTTCAACTGACAAAAAAATAGTTTGGCGTTTTGGCACTATGAATGTATTAATATAGAGTGTCACTGATATACATTGTTAAAATGGATACAAAAGTATCATTAATAATATAAAAATGGATAGAAAGGTAGTTATAATATCATTAACAAGAGACAATATCATGAAGTATAGTGTTGAGTATTTCAATTTGACTTCTATCCTCCATTAATCAACCAAGAGTTCACCAACACATTTATTCCCAAGCCAAAATCCTCTTTTCTATAATCTTTTACTTTCACCTTAACTTTTCTTTATTCTTTTACTTTCGCCTAAAAATTATGGTCTTGCGTTGTCATATTATTAACTAAACTCCATGCATAAACGATTAGTCGTTTAATTACTCTGAAGATGAACAATGCTTTAATTTTGACGATACAAGTTTTCAAGAAACATCTGTGTATTAGGTGAAGTACAGAATCCAAACTTTTGATCACATAGTGTCCATAGACAGTTTAGACTCCAGTATACACAAAGAATGTGAAAATTGATTTGGTTGAAAAGACTATATATGTTAGTCAAATTTTACAGTTAGGGGTTATCTAGAAAAATATATACACATTAATACAAATTTTCAAACGACCATTGTGTCTCAAACCGATTTATCTTTTCTTTATACCTCAAGTTCTTGCTAAGAAAGATACTGCATTAGTTTCTCCTAATTATGACACATATCTTGCACTGACTGGGAGAATCTCTTACTTATGTATCTTTAATGCTAACTTCATATTATAAACTAATCTGATTACGTGAATACACACTACTATTGACATGATCACGTAAAATGTTAATCATCTATAGAATAATGCGTTGGCTTATCACTCCAATATATGTTAAAAAAAATTCAGAACCTAAATAGTTTCTGATGAGATCTCTCTTCTAGAATGTTGAAATGAAATCATGATTACTTTAATGCACGAAACTTCGGTACCGAAACATATATGAATAGAAAAAGGTTTTGGTGAAAAGAGTAGACTACTAACAATCAAAACACTTTTTAATGCGTCTTAGCATTGCCACTAAGAAGACCTATCAAGATTTAAAGACTTTGGTGCTGTCCACCCAATGACCACTTCTCTACCTATTATGTAATAGAAGTAAAGATAACAATACAATGAAAGTATTATATATATACAAAAAACAGATAATAAGTGTATACATTACGCGTTGTAAAAACGAAAACTGTATGCATTACGCACTATCCAAAATAACGTTCATTTATTAAAATAAGAACAAAGATTCTTGTTAGAATATGAAATTATATGTTTGACCATTTAAAGGCTAATTGGATAGTCCCTTGAAATTTAGATTCATTGATGATACAGTAACAAAGGCTACAATTGATATCATTGCAGAATATAAAATAAATGTCTAAATGAAATGATAGAATTATTGTACATGAGAGTTTGCTTTCCTTTATTTACAATATGATATAATAAAGAAAAATTGATTAAAAAACAGCTACTATAGTAGAATGGCCAAGTGTAATTCAACACTCCAAAAAATTGTATGTTTGTAATTTCACTATGTTCCTTCTCTTTCTGCATGATCGCATTATCATATTTTCATCACCTAAATTACCAATAATATAATTTAATATAATATAATTTCAGATACAACCCATGGGTTATTCAATAGATCTTTCTAAATTATGTGCATCAAATATTGTGTAATTAGATGTGCTATTTGTAATTACATATCTCACCAAAGAATGGTGCTATTCAACGCTAACAATTCTTGTAATATATTAGTACACTCTGCCGCCAACTGAAATGAACTCTAATGAGATTTCATAAGTTAATTATTACAACATTGACAAATGAAGTGCTCAAACTTTTAGCAATGTCAAAAGATAAGCACCCAATTTACCCATAATTGGTTTCCAGCAAAATACAGTTTTGTTCCATTGAGAGATGAAGGTAATGATGATACGTAGGTACACACGTATACATGCCTATATGTACAGTGGGTAATCACATGGAGAAAAAGCACACACCGTCGTTGTTGAAGATTGGCGTGAAGAAGTAGTAGGGCCAGTACTAGTACCATAGTGCTCCTTGTTCCACGCTTCCCCCCCACCCAAATGCTTAATTACTTAGTTTTCTCAATCGAATCATAAATCCCACACAATGTCCTACAGAGGAGTTGATGATGAAGAAAGTGTATTCCTTTGATACATCAAGTATATATCTATGTGCAAGTTCAATCCGTAAGAGAAGTTTTTAACAATCTTTAAATTTCATCAACCAGTTATGAGAACAATTTTTTTTTTTGGAATTATACAAGGTTATCATGGCCCCACATAAGTGGTCCAGACTAGTCACGTGTTGCCACGTATCGGTTCCCTGGCATCGATGCCGAAATGTTAACATGTTACTATCAACTAATCAGATACTAAACATAACATGTTAAATTAAATTACCATATGTCGCAAGTGTGGATAGAAATGTTCTGTGACCTGGATCTAGTTCAGCTAAGTCTGATTTGTATTAGATCCGATCGTGACTTAGTCTGATCCTAAATTTGAGGAATACAACTATATTTTTATTTGGCCTTGTCCCTGCAGTTAATTTACAAAATGGAAAGAAAATGGCGGGTTTAACGGGTTTGATCTACTCTGTTTGGCCTGTAACCCTAACCCTAGTTCTCTGAAAACATTACAACTCTGGATGTATCAGATTCTAGACTGATCTTTAGCTTCTTTCAAACTCTAAATCATTATTGGGAACGTAGCGTTTTTGTACTTAAAAGTCTTACTGAAAACTGCACCAAGACAAAGCATTTGGTCCCTCACTGACAATGGAGATCACATATCCTGACAACAACATACAACAACAAAAAGTCCACTACTTGATTTATCGTTTCTCTCAGACATGACACACCGTTAAAAAAAAAACTTGAAACGACAAGAAAAAAAAGGAGAGAAAACAAAACAAAGTGCGTATAGATGAATATGTTAGGCATTATAAAGCCTCAAACGAATCTCATTGCCTCATTCTCCTACTACCACTCATTAAGCTGTAATCTATAATCGTGGTTAATTTCTTCGTAACATGGGAGTTAAGTGGTATACGTTAAATGAATAGTCGATTAGGAATCCACTAACAAAATCATTATCACAAACATGATTAATTATCCTCCTCTAAACCTAAAGCTATGGTAGTTTGAAAATTGTAGTGTTTGGTGGTAATTTTGGTAAAAATAACATAAAATATGATAATCTAATAATAATTTGTTACTGCCATTAGAGAAGGTAACATCTTTCTTGTTTAGAAGCTTGAGCATGACCCCAGATGAGAAGCACAGTTCTATTAAATTCTCTAAACCATAATCATCTAAACAATGGATTATTTCATTACTCTCTAGAGGTCTTCTTACTTCAAAATTAGCATCAAAGATCAAAAAATATTTAGCTACACACATTATTAACCTTACAAAAGCTTCAGTTCCACCAAGAACAAAGCTAAACATAATCACAATCATCGAAAACAACCGATCATTACAATATATAGATCTTTACTCCAAAAGTAGCAGCAAATATCGAATTATGAGCTAATTACACATTGTTATAATTCTATTAAGTTAATAATTTAAATATTATCAAATTAAAAAATTAAACTAAATAAAAAACTCCAAATGATTAATTTATAGTTTTATAAAATTAATGAACTTAAAAGCTAATGTAATAAAATGTTTTATTATTAATATATTATGTCTGAGCATGAAACATCTGGTAAACCATTGAATCAACGAAGTCTTCAATCAGAAGTAGAAGACACAAAAGCTTCAATTTCATGAATAACAGAGCTAAACATGGGCCTATCCTTAGGCCTAACATACAAAACGCCATCGTTTTCACCGAACTCACACATCCCAAGCTTTTCTTTCTTCTCCCACAATCTCTCACCGAATCTACGGTGAGCAAAGTAAGCCTCCGCCAAAACGACGCCGCCGTTAGACTCCTCCTCAACCACTTCCACCGGCAACCTCTCGTAGTGCTCGACTTTGATCCCTTCCAGCTCGTCAAGCCTCACAAGCCCGCGTTTTGAAACCGCGTAAAGCTCGCCACGGATCCTTTGACCCGACCCGGATTGGTTGATCAAGTAAGGGATCCCGTAGAGACCCGTGACGAGCGGGTACGATAACCGGGTCGTGCGTTGACCGACGTAAACGGCGTCGTTCTTTGAGATGAGATCTTCTAAGAGGAAATGGTTTGGATGGTTTCTTTTCAGCGTTCCGTACACGAAAACGTGGTTCGCGAGTGCTCCTCCTTCTCCCATGGTTTGGCAATGCTACGGAGAGTTTCTGAGGCTCGGGATTGAACACGTACGATGGCTGACTTGTAAAACAAAGGATCATGCACATTCTGTAGAGTGAGTATTATGGGCTTCTTAATAATCTCTAATGGGCTTTTTTATATGTCATGGACAGTGCCGGTTTAGACCGGCGTTGAAGCACAAGTCTGATTTTTTCAAAATCTTCAAAATGTTTCAAGCACTTGTCTTAATAGATAAAACAACAAAATATCAGAACTTCAATCATTCATTTTCTAATCAAGAAAAGTAACCCTTCACTTAATTTGGGTCCACCAATGAGATCATCTACACATAGTGAAAGTCTGAGTGTGTAATGTGTGTTCACATCACTTTTTGATCTTTTGAATAAAAGAGTGAAGAGGTCGGCAGAATTTGCTTGGAACTTTGAAATCAATACATTATTTTAACACTAGAAGTTGATTGTTTAGCAGTAGCAGCATTTTCTCTCTTTCCTTTTCTTTTCTTGAAAAGGCACTGCAATAGATATCCTATTTGTCCTCAAGCAAATCCAGTATCTGTATATTGAATATCCATAATTTGTTACAGAATATTAATCAATAACAATTCTAGCATAGAAATGTTATTAACATACAAAAAACACAACTAACTTTCCTATGTATGTAATTTTACATAATTGTTTTTTTATATTTTTCGGCCAAAAATGTTATATATGTATGTATATCAAATTGATGGTGCAATAACATTTGACAACCACCATGGTGGATACATAAAATATTTTTAGTATAATCCTTTTTTACAAAATTACCTCTTGTAACCCGACAAATGATCAAACGTTTGAGAACGCGGATATAGACAACACTGAGCTACCAAGGAAACAAAAAGTACAGTGGATGATAACTGTTAATTAGTTATAAGCGTTAATTTACCAACGGTTTTCATCCAATGTCTACTGGAATGGAGGAAACAACTCACCAGTATGCTCACATATCAATTTTTATTATGACATGAAATTTATAACTTTGTTTCCGTTGGTAAGTAATAAGCGTTAAAAATATATATAAAAAATTATTAGCGTTAGTTTGATAATATCACCAAGTAAAATGTATTGCACAAAATTTTCAAAACAGTTTTATCACAGAGAATGTGAAATGTCTACTTAACTCTACTAAAAATTTGAGATTTTATGATATACCATTTGAAAAACTATTTAAATTAAATATCATATATATTTTTGATGAAAAAAACAGTGTGGCACCTGTTAAGATGTGACGGTTAACAATAATAAAAAGACAAAAAAACGTTCATAGCTGCACCAAGTAAAAGTTTGCGTTCAAACACTATTTCTGAATGATGACAATACAAGCTTTAGGTGAATTTGGACCGCTTTGGACGCATAAAAAAACTACCATTTTACACGGTCGTACATTATTTAAAACATTTTAGTCCACAGAATATACCGTGAGAAAGGATGTAATATCCGTACAGAAGACTTGAGAAATGAGAATTGAATAGTAAGTCAACGACCAACGCGTAGAAAGCTGCAAGTCACACAACAACCAATGCCGGTTTGCTTAACCGGTGGGGTGGCCTATGATTTATGAAGACCAGTTCGTTTAATAAGTAAATTCCACACAAGACTACGTCCTTAACCACATATACAGTTCACTAAATCTGAAAAAATCTTCATTAGTTTGATTTGGATTTCTAAGTTATGGTATATATCTTACTCTTGAGTCCATTATGAGGCACATTGTATGTTTATCTTAATATAATTACAATTTTACAAAACCGTTATTCCTATTGGTCCCATAACCATATGAGAAGAAAACCATACAGGGACTAATGGGAAAATGTGAATATTCATGATTTGAGTCAGATATGGTGTGGCGTGTCCCATGGCTTCACTTTTTTGTTCTTTTCAAGGGCCACCAGTTTTTCTATGATATATTTGTTTTTGGTGAAATTCTATGATATATTTTGCTAGCTTAAACATAGGATACAAGAAATTTAAACTTTTTGCAGTATCTAAATTTTGAATTTTTTTGAAGTATCTTTCAATCGTTTTGAAAAAAAAAAACTGGAAGACATGATTACATAAATATTATGAAACTAGTTCACAGCGATCAACTATGATTTTCATAAAATAATTAACTATTATAGTATCGGTTATGGGCAAAATCTAATAAAACATTTTCTTATATCCTTTCTCCATTTTTTAAAAAAAGTTACATTGACATAGATTCCCAAATTTATAAAAAAACTCCTAAATTTATAAAAAAATATTTTAATTATTTTTTTTATTAAATCGCCTACGGCCTCCAAGAAATTGCAGGGCCGGTCATAACTGTTATAGACGTCACATGGAAAAATGACATTTTTTTCTTTTGCATTCCGAGGATTTACTCTAAATTTCAGTCGATAATCACATGAATTCAAAAACAAAAACTGTCTATCAAAGACCATGACAAACTAAGATAGGCTGTTTTTATCATGACGGATTAATAATGCACATAAAGTATCTGTTTCCTTAAAGTATAATAATCGTTTTGCCTTGTTTCATTATTTATGATGCATATCTTGACAGACATTGTTCGAGTACAAAGGGAGAGGGAATATTACATCCCTCTCCCTTTGTACTCGAACAAGGTTGATTGAATGAATTTAAGTGGTGTTTCAAAAAAAAAAAAAATCTTGACAGACATTATTTATGCATGATGGCTACATATGTTTGTGGCCTTTTAAATATAAAGACTATCAATAATTTATGGTGTGATTCATGTAAGCAAGAACGTTTACTTGCTCATCAGGACAATAAATGTTACAAGTGTGCATGCTTCATGGATGTTTTTTTTTGACTAATGCTTCATGGATGATGAGCCTACATAATTAACTTGATATTTAACTATCCATCAATTAATAAAGAACTCGAGTACGTATATCTAGTGAGACAAATATATATATGACTGACTCTGGATTTTGGTGAGATCGATATAGTTCAAATTTGTTTTTTGTTCGCTTAAAACAACTAGCTAGTGACCAAAGTAAACGAGATTAGTCAGTATATCAATTTCGTAAGGGTTTAGTGGGAAGTCCTATAGTTAATCAAACACTTTTAATTTCAGTTTTCTATAGCTTCTTTGTTTTGTTTTTTTTGTTTTTTTCTTAACGATAGTCAAAACAACCTGAAACATATATAGTTTCATTTTCTTAATTAATCGATGTTTTACAGTTTGGTTTATTTTCGTTCATGTCGGTTAATTGTCCACCTATAAAGTTTTATAAAAGAAAAAATATTGCATCTTTAAAAGCCCTTTTTCAAAAAGAAAAAATATTGCATCAAGGACGGTATTAGTTTAAATCGAAATTCCCTTTCAGGTGATGCATGCTGGAATAGTTAGTATTGACTTTGCAGTTTAGGTTTCCTCATTGATAAATTAAATTGAAACATCAACCAAACTCAAACACTAAACACGAATATACATTGAGTAATCACTCATCTTCAAACCTAGATTTGTGGATTAATCTCTTCCTTTCACCCTAAAATAATATAGTGATTAGGCTAGTTCTCCAAATTAAGATGCTTATCTCTCTTTGTACATCTACAACATACAACACTGGTCCCTTATTTTTTCTTCCACTATCACTCTTTTCGTTGTGTATATATAAAGAACTACTTAATTATAAAGTGCAATTCACTCTCTTTCCAACTCATAGTTGTAAGCGTATAACTAAAATTGAGCATAAACACTTTCATATATACAAAAGCATAAATGATTCATGATGTAAGCGCCATTTACTTTTTAAAAAGATAGTTTTGCTGCATCACTGTAACATTGTGCGCGCGAGTAGGTTACTGGTTAATTAAATTGTTTTTATATTAAGATCAATTTAAAGAATATATATTTAAGAGAAAAATGTATATAACTAACAGTATAGTAACACATTATTATTATATAAATAAATAAATATATATATATTGATTTTATCATGTATTTAAATTTATCAATATATATAGATACAATCAACTATAAATAATATGTAAGCATACTATAAACTATATATTCAAAAATTTACTTTTAACTTATTTAAAGTTCTGAATATAAAATAGTTATGATTTATACACGTTTTAAGCCATAGGTTTATAGTATTTTGATTTTTATAACCGTGGTAGTTCGAAGAAAAAAAAACACTAAAAATTGTAAAATATCCCAACACTATATCCATGCATAAACTTTTTTTCTTTGAACGACAACCATGCATAAACAAAATTCAGGAATAACTAATAAACAATGAATGCATGATAAGATAATAAAATAAATTAATGAAAACATTTAGATGAACAAAATTTTGCTGAATGATCTCCACAAGACACTAAAATCTAGTTTTTGTAAATAATGTATTTTTAGTTTTTATGTGCTGAAATTTAACATCGTTGTTTTAGATACATAAAACATTAAAATTTGAAGAATGTTATAAATAAATAAAATATATTTTTTTGTTCAAAATGTTAAAATGTAAATAAATTGGAATGTTATAAGAAAAACAATTTAAGAATAGAGAAACACATAATGAGGAAACAAAGAATCATTTAATGGAAATTAAGGATAGGATATGAGATGTCATATTGCACTAATGGAGCAATACTTTTATCAACTTCTTTTTTTAAAAAGTATCAAAACTTTGAAATAGTTAACAAACTCTAACAACCAATAAATGTGATGACTATTTAACAATTTATATTGGAAAAAGTATACACTTATGAGAGATAAGAACGAAGAAGGACAATGAGATATTTTAAAAATACAAAAAGGAATAATTAAAGAGAAGAGGCCACGGAGAGTTCCTTGAAGCCAACGCATCTTACGCTCGGACTCTAGGTTCGGAATTAGGTTCGGTTTTAAACACCAAACAATCTTAGGCTCAGATGTTAGGTTCGGTTAGTCGAAATAGGGAGGATAAGAAGGACCCTTTCTCCTCTTCTTCTCTCGCTTTCTTTAAACCCTCTCTCGCTTTCTCTCTCTAAAACCCTTTCATCTAAAAGTTTTTGAGGTTTTACTCAGAAAAGTCTGCTCTTTTACTGCATTCGAACAATGGCGATTGAAGACCACGAGAACCCAAATCGAGAAATCAACCCTAAGAACAGAACAATCATGGTATGTCTTAACAAAGTCTCTCTCTTTTTAAAATTATTACATTTTTGGTTCTGTTTTTCATTGTTAACTCATTGTTATGCATTGTCTGCTCGCAATGTTCTACCGATTCATTATTGGTTCTAAGATGTTTGTTTTTTCTGGGTTTGAGAACAGAATCTTCTTCGAATTAGATTCACGGCTTAACATTCGATTCCATTAACCATAATAATGTCAAAACTTGAGAGAACCAGTCAATAGTCTCATTAAGTCTATAAAGGAGAAGACTTTTTGATATAATGGCTAATGAATCATGTTGTTAATGGTTTTTTATTACCAGGGAGGTGGTGGAGAGGAGGAAGAAGAGAAGTGGTGGCCTTCATGGTTGAAACCTTTACTGAAAGAAAACTTCTTTGTTCAATGCAACTTCCATGGACACTCACCGAAAAGCGAATGCAAGATGTATTGTTTGGACTGCACTAATGGCTCTCTTTGTTCTCTCTGTCTTGCCCATCACAAGGATCATCGTACCATTCAGATAAGGAGATCATCTTATCATGATGTGATAAGGGTCAGTGAGATTCAGAAGCATTTAGATATCTTCAGCATTCAGACATATGTGATCAACAGCGCAAAGGTTGTGTTTTTGAATGAAAGGCCTCAGCCTAAACCTGGTAAAGGAGTTACTAACACCTGTAGTGTATGTTTTCGTGGCCTTGTCGATGATTGCTTCCGCTTCTGCTCTCTTGGCTGCAAGGTACATTTCCCTAACTCGCGTTACCAATCATTCTTGTTCTGTTTTTGTAATAAGGATGCAACTTTGGTGTTATATGCAAGTCTCTGGGCTGAGTTTCCCCTAATGGCTAGTGAATTTGTTTATTTACAGAGAAAAGTTTGAAACTTTTTGATGTGGGTCTTCCTTTTCATGCACATATCTTAACTCTGAGCATTCTGATGAACATTTTCTCTCAATGTTTTTGGCAATTGAAATCAAAAGGTAGCAGGAACTTCTAGAAGCTTTGAGAAGAGAGTGAAGATTACAGCAATGGAATCAGAGAATTCAAGCAACAGCTCAGGAGTAGAGGATCTCATCCCAAATCCACAGAGTTTGATCCCATCAACACCTCAACTTCCGACTACTTCTACTTCTTTGCGAAAAAGACTAAGAAAAGGAATCCCTTACCAGTCTCCACTGCAATGAGGTTACATTCCAAGGTTTCTTGTTACATACAGATATCCTCAAAAAGAAGAGTCTAAAGCTCAATACAAGACACAACATAAACGGTTACCAAAGAAGGGCCTTAGTTTTGTGTGCTATATGAAGTAGTCAAATAACTAGTAAGTGTATATATATGATCATCTTCTTATATATATGATCATCTTCTTATATATATATAAGGGATGTATGCCATTGAGGCATGGAGGTTTTAGGGAGTTAAAGTGGGAATAAGACAAGATATTGAGGGCTTTTTAAGTAGTTTTTTTTTTTTTTGACAAAGTCCTTTGTGTGTAAATTTGGTTTTGATGGATTATATAACAAAATAACATAATTTACATATTTTGGTTTTAAAATGATTATTAGACGAATCAGAAGTTATGCAAACGTAACAATAATTAGAAAAAAGACATTTTTCCAGACTGTTTAAAGAAGAATAAGCCAGCTCAAACTTCTTTGTTTTAGACTCGTTAAAGTTGGCCACATCTATCACAACACAAATGTGGTGCAATGTGGCTAGTCAGTGAGTGTGTGAATAAGACACAACTACTGAGAGCTTTAATTACTGTTGGTCCTTGGCAATCAATGTCTCTTGAGTGTGACTTTGTTTTTTGAAGATTATATATAGATAATCATAATATTAATTAACAAATTCAAAGTTTTGCAAATCCAAAGAGAAATACAAAAACATTCTTCCAGTTACACCAAATGTTCTGGTACTGCGTGCAATAAAAGACAAGACTACAATGGTCCGAAACGTAAAGTAGCAGAACCCAAAACATTCTTCGCAGTTTTGCCACTTAAACTTTCTCAACCAGATCATGTATAACCCTGCCTATACTTTCTGAAAATATCTTCAGTTTTCGCGTTTCGGAACGCGCAGCAGCCAATTACATAAACGATTATCAACCCGATTAACGCCAACAGGAGAAAGATATCTGCCTTTAACCAATCTACCTTAAGATTTGCGAGCAAACCGGCTTTGCACGAATCACAAGCGTAGCACAAACCATTTTGGTCATTACTCCACTGTAGACAATCCATATCTGCATTCATATCTATGGGACTTATCCAGTAGGTCGGGTTCACATACGTGAATCCACATTTTGTTGGGGGCTTGCAACAACCAGACTGTAAATAAAACAAACAGAGTTAGATTTAAAATTTATTTTTAAATATTGGGGGCAAAAAGTTGTTCCGCGTGACTGATTAAAGTTCAGTTCACCTAGTGGAAAGAATCTAGAAAAGTTGGGGTTTTCAGTTTATTTTAATCTGAAGTTTAAACTTTTCCAGTTCTCGTTCAGACAAGCCTATAAGCTAAGCAGGTTTAGTGATTTGAACATTTTTTATTTGTAAAGCAATTTTATAAAATAATCATAATTTCGTTTTAGAAAACAAATTTACAGCCATTTTTTTTTAAATGTCACCTATCAGAATAATTTTACAGATTTTATTTAGTGGTTTGAAAATAAATCTACACCAAAAAATAAATCTAAATCAAAAAAATTCAAAGCCTACTTTCTAAATAAAAAAAACTAAAGCGTCACCAACCAATCAACTCAATGTCTGTTTTGGAAGACAAACCTAACAAGCAAAGCACCTATGCAATAGAGATTTTGCATCACCGCCCCGTTTCTTTCATTTATTCGGTTTTCAACCCCAAACTTATTTTTCCTATTTACATCATATTTTTCCTCGATTAACGAGTTGCCACACTAATTAAACAATAAGAACACGACCCGAATGCGTAGATTGCGGCAAAGAACAAAGAATCCTCCAAAACCTAAAGAACAAAAACTAACAAAAAGTTAAAAAGAAGAAAGAGATACTTACTTGAATGGGACTAAGATGAGCATTGAAGAAATCTAGAGCCGAAGTGAATGTCTGATTCAGTTCAGGACAAATAGTAGTAGTACTCAAACAAGTACGGATCCTATCCCACTTGTAAGATCTCTGAACTCGTCGACGTAAGTAACCAGAAAAATCTTGAAGACTATACTCAAGATAAGCTCTGCTTGGTTCTGGATGACCAGATCCTCCTTTAATGGTAACCATGTAAATAAATCCGACAAGAATGCCTAAAAGTACAATGAGAACAAGCATGGAAATTAAGTAAACAACGAGAAGCGAAGTGATTCTCCAGAACCCTCCTATGAAACCAGCAAGACCCACAAGGAGGATCAAGATTCCGAGGATTATCACTGGCCACTGAAGGAGCTTGACGCAGGAGTTTACTGTTCCCATGGAGAGCCAGATTCCGGCGCCGATGACGGGGACTGAGAGGAGGACGGAGATGAAGTTAATGCAACCGATTACATTGTTGCTTAAAGGCATTTTTGGGTGGATAGGGGAAGATTAACTCTTTTGTGTGTCTTGGAATTAGTTTGGTTTAGGAAAGGGAGAGAGGAAAAATGGAGAAAAGGACAAGAGCGAGAGAGTTAGAAGATTTCACATTCACATGTGTGAAAAAGTGTATAGTGTTATATAAAATGTTTTTGTCAGATATAAAGGATTTAGGGTAATAATAACATCTGAAAAAGTGAATTGTATTGAACATGAAAGTGAAATTATTTGAAAAAGGTGGAAGAAGGTACTTTGACTTTGGCTGGACTGAATTGCTAATTTTTTGAATGAAACTCTTTGGAAAGACTAGTTCTGTTGGTTCCATGTTTTTTTTTACCATTTAACTTATTCATTCTATTAATTCGACAACCATTCCGAAAGATTTACAAGAAAACATTCATAAACATTTTTTTTACAATTTTGATCTTGAATAAATAAAATGAATATGGTCAATTTTTAACTAACTTATTCATCTAAATTTATTTCAGTTAATTTGTTACCATTTAGAGTTTTTATCTCCTTCCTCAAAAGAGAGAGAAAAAATCAAAACTTATTTATTACGCATTTGAAAACATTTTCAGAATCAGTATATTCTTTCTTTTTTTAAATGAACATTATAATAGTTGGTTTTAATGAAATCAGAAAGAAAGAATTTAAGAAGATGGCAAACAAAAAATAAGATATGAAAAGTGTTCAGTTTTTAGTACTCTTATCCTACTAATGTTTAAGGTGAATAAATTGTAATATTTATTTTATTAAATTTATCAATTATGAAGGATATTAGTGTAAATAATAGAAAATTATCTGAAAAATAAATAGAAATTTTCATAAATTCTTTTACCAAAAAAAAAAGTTTCATAAATTCTTGTTCAACATTCTTTTAGAAATGATGAATCTTGCGTGTATTTACAATAACCAACTTTTTCTTCAAAAACAGTCCGACATATTTGGTAAAAACTGAATTGTTTTCATTCTAAAGTTTCAACTCAGTATTCAAACATACAGTCACAAACTTAAAAGATTTAATGAGTAGAATAATAAGAAATATATATGAAGTGTCAACTGCTTAGGACCATTAATGTCCAAAACTTTAGACCCTAAAAAGACTCGTACCAAAATGTCCAAAACTCTAATAAAATGATATGACTAAATCGAACACCAAGAAGATACACTTAAACCTGAAAATTACTGGAGCAGAGTTTTACTGTGTTCTAAAGCAGCACACTCCCACTCTTTCATTCCATCTCATAGAAATTAAATTCACCTAAGTGAAATTACAAGTGAAGATTTCTCATCTTTATGGAACTTAATCCCAAAATACTAGCTAGCTGTAAGAGTTTTGTGTGAAATAATGATCTCAAAGTCACTGCGTTGTTCTGAAACTCCTGGTAAAAGAAGAAGTAGCAAGACATCAGTCAAGCTACTTTGTAGCATGGAAACTTGAGGGTCACGAATGTTAACATCTATGGAAAGCTCCTTTTAGGTTTCAGGATTAAGGGAAAAAAAAATTTAAATGTTCTTTTAATTTTCTGATTCCGGTACAAGTGATTGCCCAGAGAGTTCACCAAACCGGCCTTCTCTGTTTCTCATAGGGGTGGGCATTTTGGTTATTTCATCGGTTCGGTTCGGATTCGGTTCGGTTTAGTTAATTCGGTTCTAGAATTTTATCAGTTGAAGTAAACCATAGTTAGTTCGGTTTGGATCGGTTTTGGATCGGTTTATATTCGGTTCGGTTTATATTCAATTTGGTTTGCATTTTGGTTCGGTTTAATCGGATTTCTCTTCTTTTATTTATTTTTGAGAAATCATGTTTTAATACATAAATGTATGGTTGTTATGAAATAATCGCATTGATCGTAATAAAAAGTATGTAAATTAAATTCAATATAAAATCAAAATAAAAACTTTTAAAAAGTCATAAATATAGTTTATAACTTTATAAAAACTCAATCAAACAAAAATTAACTAAATAAAAAGAAAAAAAAATTATGTGGGCTTTGTCTTATGATTTTAATATCTTGATATTACTAATATTTTTAATTTAAATAATTATAAAAACACTTCGGTTTATCGGTTCGGTTCGGTTTTAAACCGAACTGAACCGAACCGTTCGGGTTGGGAAAATCTTCAACCGAATAATTTGAAATGGACTTTGGTTTGGTTCGAATCGATTTCGGTTCGGTTGGTTCGGTTTGATTCGGTTCGGTTCGGTTTTTTTGCCCACCCCTAGTTTCTCATAAGCTCACCAAACGAAATACAACTCTCTGTTTGGTTATTATTATTACGTCTTCTCGTTACCTTAATCTTCACATGATCCGGTAATCTCAAAGTATACCGATCTTCTTCCTCCGGTTTATTCCTCACTATCGAATGACCCGTTGTCTTCGATCTAGAGAATTTATCCGGTAATGACTCCATCTTTCCCTCGTTATTACCACTACTACTGCTCTGTCTCGACAACAAAACACTGTTTGATGTTGACGTTTGATCTTGGTTCCCGTTGCTGTTTTCGTGTATGACTTCAATGATCAGTTCTTTGATGTTTTCAGGCGCGGTTGGATCTAAATCCCGACGACAAACAGGGCATGTTTTGTTAGTTTCAAGCCAACGGTCGATGCATTCTTGATGAAAAACATGGTAACAAGTTGTCAAGAGTCGGAGGAGAATGTGTTCTTCTTCGAATTCAAGAAGACAAATCGCGCATTCGAGTCCGTGTTTATCTTCTCGGAGATCTTTAACTGAAGAGAATGGGAATAACGGGAAGGATTGGATGATTTCTGGATCTAAACCGGGATTAACCGGTGGCTGACCGGCGGTTTCTTGTTGTGTTTGGATTTGATCTTCGGGTGGTTCGTTGCGGTGAAGGCGATCCCAAGCTTGTGAGAGAGTGTGGAAGAAACATTTGCAGCAGCACAAAGCGAAGAAGCCGATGAATAAGACGAGGAGGAGGATTACTACGAGTTGTGGGTTATTGTAATGATGCGGCGGCTGAGATTCAAGAGTTGTGTTCGGTCCGATCGGTTTCGGTAGCATTGAAGAAAAGAATATCGCAAAATGTTTATCTCCGCCGTAGGAATTCAAAGCTTGGAATGTTATTTGGTTTCTCAATTTATATTTTGTTTTTGTAAGTGTTTTGGTTGATGAATTATGTCAGTGTTGTGTATGGTGAGAATGTGAGTGTGTAGTGTACTTAGGATTGGTTTACTTAATTTAGAAATGAGTTTTGTTAGTTGTGTGTGTGATTGCTTAACTTGCATTGAACGAGTCTTTCGTTGCATTGTTTTGATGATTAACCCATCTAAGCTACTTAAATACTAAAAGCGCAGAAGGGTTGCTTAAAGTTCAAGTAATCAAGTAAGCTGAAAATAGTACAGGCGCTATTCGAGTGGCTTGGTGGTGCAGCGAGCAAGAGGCAGTGAGCTAGCATCAACGGATTCGAATAGTTTGCGCTTTGTACCCGTCTCTCTTGTAATGGGAGAGACACCCACCGACCATTACCAAGCTTTTCCTCACTCAAATAAGGTATTCTCCCCCTTTTTAAAATATGTAATTTCTTTTGCTAGTATACATCACAGTCAAAGATATTTTCAAATTCGGCGAAGATTATTATTTGAAATCTTCTTATCATCTCACTTTTTATAAGAAAATTATTGTTATGGTTATTTTTTTTTTTAAAGTTATAGCTTTGACTAGACTAAACTATCTCAATGTATTTTACTATTTTTTCTTTAATAAAATTTTTAATCTAAAATAACAATCACTAAATAAAGAAAAAAATAGAGGAATGTTATTATGTTCTAATATAATTAAATTTTCTGTTGAAGAAGAATACTCTCAGTTTCGGTGATGTATTTATTAATCAAGTGAATTTTTCTTAACCATTTTTATACATTTTACTGAAATGTTTAATTAACTAACACAAATTAATAGCAAAGACATTAACCCTAACGTCACAAACAAGTCTTTAAATTCCTAAATAATAGCAAGAAAAAGAGAGTTTTTTATTGACCACCACTACAATGAGTAAAGAAAAAAAACCTGAGTAGAGAAAAAAACCCTGAAAGAACCCTAATTTTAAGATCTCCCTATATTTATCTAAAACCTCCAAAAAAACAAAAGAAGCTACAAAGAAAGCTTGAAGCTTAACCTTCTCAAAGGAAACAAAGATCAAAACCAGCCTAAACCAAACCAAAACCAAAACGAATTTGCAGCAAATTCTGTTTATTGACCACTACCAGGCCAAAGATTGTACATTTGCATCTGACGCAGCTGCTGTTGTTGAGCCATTGAGTTCCCAAAAAACCCACTATTGTTGTTGTTGTCATGTTGCTGCATTGAAGGAGAACCGCTTTCATTCTCTTCTGATGACTCGCTTGATGGTCCTTGAGAGTTCCATCCAAAGTTCAACATATTAGCTGCATGTGCTGAAGCCGGTTCAGGATTCTGTCCCTGAGCATTGTTACTGGTACTCTGTTTCAATTTCTTTGCTTCCTCAACAAAGCTTCCCACTGTGACCTATATATGGAAACCACAATATAAGTCAAAAATGAAAAATTTGACTCCAACAAACCCCAACAATGAAAAAAGTTCATATACCTGCACTGGTGTTGCAGCTACTAACTGACAAACTAGGCCACCTAAAATCTGGGCATTGGGACCAGCCAAAGCCACAGTCAAACTACCAGTTCTGGTGATAGAACCATTTACTTCATAACTGGAGAATAAGCCTGACAGTGCAACGATCTCGAACCGTCCCTGCAAATGTAAAAAATCTCAAAAATCTCATGAAGTGAAAGAACATATAGTTCTTTTTCAAAAAACCTTATAATTATGAATTCCACTAGGATAACCAAGTGTCACTGTAGAAACTGCGCCAGCTGCAGAGAGAACAGAAACTGTTATTGGCCCTTGATTCGAAAATGCCACCACCTTTGATAATATTTCCTGATTTACCCAAAAAAAAAAACTCGTAAATCATTCTTCCATCTAATTTACTGAAAATTAATAATAATTCCTCCAAACTTTTATGATTTAATAAGCATATAAAAAATAATCCACATTTTAAGATTTACTAAAACAAAAAAACAACAAAGTTTTTACCTCTCCTTCGTTCACTTCAATGACGTGAGGAGTAAACACTGTTCCTGCTCACACATACAAAAACAAAACAGTCAAAATATATTTTATTTACTGTCCAAAGATTTAAAAAGGTTAGAGTTTCTATTTCACCTAAAGCATCAAATGGTTGTTTCTTGATGGAGCCAGGAGGTCTTCCTCTAGCTCGTTTAGCAGAGTTTGTATTAACTCTGCCGCTATCTCCATCCAGAAGAGGAGAAGTTGGAGCTAAACCTAAGGCAATGGTACTACCATCAGGAGGAGCGTATTTTCTTGGCCTTCCTCTCTTCTTCTTTATTACTTGTTGTTGCTCATTCTGATTGATCAAAGAAGGAGGCGATGATACTTCGTCCACGTATCCAAGCGTTTTCTGATCCATCGTGGTCTGTAGTGGTGCTAGAGAGCCAAAAGTTAGACGAGGATGGATCGGTTGAGATGTTGAGTTAGGTCCCATCATTGCTTCTGTGTTGGAGTTAGGGTAATGACATGCTAACATTCCCAGTGGTGGTGGCTGAAGCTCTTGGTTCTGCAAGTTTGGGTCTCTTGAATCCATTAGAGAGAGAGAGAAAAAAAACAATCTCAAAGACTGTTTGATTGTTTCTTTCGCCCTAATTCTCGTAGACCTAGTTTTTTGGTTTTTTATCTTTTTTTTCTGTCTATTTTGCTAATTCCTAGAAAATAGAATCGAGAAAATAGTGAAGTTTTTGAGGTAAAGCGTGTGATCTAGCTAATAACTCTATCTCTCTCACACACAACACAACCCAGAGGACGAAGTTGTGTGCGGAATTTGTAATTTAATAGAAAAAAATAGAGAATTTTTGTTTGATATATAGGGTTTTCAGGAGATTTTATTAGAGTTTGTTTTTAATTTAATAATATGTAGATATTATCAAGGGTAATAGAGACTTTAATCTACACTTTTGATTGGATATTCTACTTAAATCATGCAAACAAATATTTTATTAGGTCTTAGTTTGATTCTATTATCATCCATAATATAACAACAAATATTTGTGCTCATCTTTTCTAATATGAACTTTAATATTTATATAAAATTATGAAAGTTGATAAAAAATAAAGATGAAAATTTTAAGTATATGTTATGAAATTTGATAGTATATACTTTTATCCTCCACAGATTTATTACTACTAAAAGTTACATGATCCATTTGATTACAAACTTTTGGGATTTAATATTAGCTTGTTTGACCAGTTCATTAGCCAAAACATTAGCTTCAAGCCTAGCTTTTTATAGGAAAAATCACTGGTTTTGACTCTATCATGCAAATATATTATAATAGACATATGTTTCCATATGTGAGAAAATTCAGTATCTTCTGTTGTTGCAGAAAAAGCAGGTAGATCTCCACACAAAGTTAAGACATCTTAACAATAAAAATGAATAATGAAAAAGAAAATAATTTTCATTTAAAAGATTTTAAACGTTTTTGAGTTTTTTTTTGACAATTTCGTTTTTATAAATTTTTTTTTTTAAATATATTTAAAGTATATAGTTGGAAGAAGTTCATATAGTTTCCTCCCAACACTAGTGGCTTTTATATTAGTAAAATATATTTTGTTGGAAGAAGTTCATATAGTTTCTTCCCAACACTAGTGGCTTTTATATTAGTATAGCCAAGCCTTCGCAGGTTGGTTATTGCAAGTTTTAGAAACTTCAGCTTCTATTTACATTATCACATAGAAGTCTATATTGGTGGGACTCTGCTCATAACCTTTTGAGCAGCTTTTCTGTCATGTCCATATAAAATTCACCTAACATTTACCGTGAGGTCCAGACGCGTTTCGTTCTTTTGGCTGATGTCTCTATACTAATCATGATAGACTCTTACTTATGATATTTTTTGTTAAAAGAAATAAACGAATAAAGGATGGAAGAGGAAAATTGCTTCTACATAGAGGCATGGCTCAAGCTCGTTGCCAATTCGATGGATCACCACATCCCAATGAGGCAACTAGTGGTGCAAGTTTATTGTAATGATTCTCCCGTTGTTCTTGCCTTCAAAAGGTCAACATTGATGCCTATTTCTTTCACATGTTAATTGGAAGTGCATTCTCCATCTTGTTATGTATATATCTAAAAGTTCTAAAACAATTTATCATTTAAATATGCTCCTAGCACGTAAAATATTCAAAACGCTTCTAGTTTGTATTTTTACACAAAAGAGCGGATCTTCGAGATGATTTTTTTTTTTTTTTTTTTGAAACAAAATCTTCGAGATGATTAAAAGAACATAATGTAGCCAAATGTAACAGTCAAAAATAAATTACGAAATTCATATTAGTTACACAGAGTTCATAGAATTTATTTAACATATTAGTATTTCTTTCACGAATACCATGACTGAACCTGAACTGTGATTTTTAAGTTCAGCATCTGATCTCATAAGATCCAGCTTTCGTTATGTATCGAACCCACTCCACCGTGTTGTAACCGCTCTTCTCCCACACCTATAAACCATTCAAGTCCAAGGTAATAGTAAAGCAAACCAAAATAACATTAAAAGATGAACTGGATATGGGTTAAAGATTCCAATACTTAGCTAATCACATTATTGGTCTACATACAAAAGCATAGAAATCAAAGCATACCTTGAGGAAACGAACTCGCAAACCAGATGCTGTGAACATTGGCACCTGAAAAGAGAACGAAGCTGGGTCGGTTAACTAAACAAATCACCTTAAGCAAATTTGGTTCTATTCAACAGTGCCAACAAGAGAAGAAGATTAACCTGAAATTCCATTTGGATTGGTGGCCTTGTCCAAGATTTCTTTTCTCCCATTGTTGAGATCAACTCAATCTCTGCACTCAGCGTGGATTCTGTTTGTCCTGGAAACTTTTTTATCCTACACAGTGAAAGAGAGAAGGTGAATGATTGATAAAAGACCAAGCAAGTCTATAACTATAAAGATGGAATATTTCTTAAAAGGGAATAAGACTTACTTCCAAACCAAGCAATCGATTGATGGGTTGTACTTAGCGCGACCAGTAGTCACTTGGAAGTTCGTCTTTGCTGTTTGCTTTGGCACTGGAATTTTAACTACGACTCCAAGCGCAAACATTTTCGCACCAAACACACTTTTGACCTGAAAAGACAAAACAGGGGAGTGGATTGTAAGAGCGCAAAGATCAAGCCACCTATTAAAAAAATCTCTGAGAAGGAAAGCTATGTACCTTCACATTTACTTCCATGCGTGTGCGACCAAGTTCTTTGATTGTTGGCAATACACGGAAAGGAAGATTCACACCCTCTGTTATTCGATACCTGAGAGAGACAACACCAAATCAGTAAACTTTCAGTACCAGAAAAATATGCAACAGTGAACATTCCCAAAACTTACTTCATCAGTTCAAATTCACCATCCGGTGGTACAAAGCTGACAGTTTTCTCGGAGTTAAATCTTGTCAGGTTCACACACTGGTGAAAAGTGACATCATCAAGCTCAATGGTTTTACCACTGCAGAAAAAAAGTGAGCCAAGTGAGATACCAAGAAAAGTCAGATCACTGTTTATGACAAAGGCTACCTCTTAGCTGGGCGAGATTTCATTTCCGATTCTTTCTCAAGACCAATTTTATCATTCAGCCCCAACTTCAAATCAGGCATTCCCGAAAGGAAACATTTCATTAAAACTTTCCCCGTAACATCACACCGAAGAACATTTCCTAACAGTTGCCATAATGTGCAAAAAAAATTATAACAAAGAAAACAAGGAAGAAAGGGAACTAACTACTTACCTTTAGAGGACATAAGAAGGTTTACACTTTCCACAATATCCAGAAACACCTGCAGTAGTGTAAAATGCATAATGTCAACACTTCCGCACAATCTAGCAACACATGGAAAGAAACAGAATCCTTATTACCTCGTTCTTTTTATAAGAAAGGCCTTCTCTTCGCCAACCAACAGCACCTGTAACTTGCAGCGTTGCATTTGGAACAGGCTTGTCCTTTGGCTGTTTCCATTTCCACATAAAAAAAAGAAACTTATCAATGAAAAACTACTTCACTTGCAAAGAACCGTACACCAAACAAAGTTCAATCCTTTACCTTAGATGAGAATGGTGACCGCACACCTTCCTGAGTGATATAAAGTTTCAAAATTTCAGGGGAGAGATTCTGTGGATAGCCAAAGTCCATAATCTCTGCAAATTCCATACGAAATAGTAACTAGTAATACTTGTAGAAAGGAGTTAAACCATGAAAGTGTATCAGAGAGGCTAACTCACCGTCCAGCAATTCATAAATGAGGACAAAGTTATTCTTAATAGCGTCTTCATCAAAAGCTCCACCAAAGTATGATTTGAACAAAGCAACAGCCTTGTACGTAAAATCAACAACATCAGCTCCATTTTAACTAACCAATCTTTCAAAAACAAAAGAAGTGTTACCTCAACAACGAATTTGAAGCCACAAGCAACGTTAGCATTGCTACTGACAACAATGACGATGTAGACATTGCTGATTCGCATATAGACGAATGAGCAGCCAGCAATCTGACGCACTGGACAGTTCCCTAACTCCTTCGTTTGCATTATATGCGTTCGAAACGCGTCCACCATGTTTCCCCTAAATAACCAATCGAATATTAGAGAAGATCCATGGAGAATCTAAAAGCGTGTAGAGAGAGAGAGAGATCCATGGTAAGGAGAAGGTTTCTTCTCACCCGACGTCGTCTCGGTAGGTGCGGTTGATGAGTACATCGCCGCGGAGATTGAGAAAGTAGATGGCGGAAGCTGCCACCGGCATCTTCGATCCTTGTGAAATTCGTAAGCACAGATCGAATTGGCTTCCGTTGTACCCAACGATCCACACGAGCTGAGTTTCGGAGATTTGAGATTAATCTTGTTTTTTTAAAAAACGAGATCTCTGTATCTGATGAATAAGAAATGAAGAAGACGGAGGAGACGACGACATTGAATATGAAAGTATTCGACTATTTCGTAATATATAAATGGGCCTCAATAATATTAGTGGGCCAGTCTTATGCGATTCTGGTCCGTTACATTAGGCGATACATAACAAAGGTATAAAAAGTTCACAAAGCTTTTAATAAATAATAGATTCACTAATTAAAAAAAAAAAAATCAGTTTCTCAAATAAAATTTTGTTTATTATTTTGTTTATTTTCATTCATTAAACGTCACTAATCAAAACCTTAAGAGGTCAAAGTTTTAGTTTCACTTATTCGGATGAGAGTGTTTAAATTGCTTGCTTGATTCTGATTCTTTTGGCTTTACGGTAAAGTGTAAGGTGGTGTCTCATTACTGCAGTTTCATGCTTCTTCTGTAGTAGGATTGTTAGTTCGTGTGTTTGGTTTGGATCACGCTATGTTAGAGAGTGTAGATTGGTTTTTGAGTTTATGAAAATAATGTTGCTAATGTGCTGCCTACATTCGTACTATAAGCTTAGCATTGATGTGTTTGGATCAGGGATGCGTCTAAGGATTGGTGAAGACGGAGATGTTGCAGACGAATTGGAAAATCATAACTGTAAGACTGCCAAGAAGATGCAAAACATAAGCTACAAAAGAGGGAGGTTTAGTGATATCTTTTGATGGGAAACTTCAGCCATTAATGCATAGAGAAATGAACACCATAGAGAAAGATTTGCTGATTAGTGTATGTGATTGAATCAGAGAGAGGTTAGAATCTGTGTTTCAGTTAGCCATTCAATCTCGATTAGATTGTGGTTTTTGATACTTGAGCACCTAAAAAGTATTACTGTGAATTTTGTTTTTGGAAATAGAAAGTGAATCTCTCTGGGATTGTATGAAAACGATGTGCAATTTTTGGAGCTCTTTATAGTACTACAAGTCTACAAGTTATGTGTGTGTACATGACCTCCTATTTAGCTAAATATTATATACCAAAATCTTCATATCTAACAGAAAATAACTTTTTTGTCGCTTTTTCCGGATGTCATTTTTGGCAAGTCGAGTCAGTTCACAACTAACAGAAAAATTTGGAAAAAAATAGAAATTTAGGGCCCAACCGGGTTCGAACCGGTGACCTATTGATCTGCAGTCAATTGCTCTACCACTGAGCTATGGACCCAAGTTGTTAATTCTTCTCTCTGTGTATTATTAATTCTATTGTTTGAAAATCACATTCCATCTAAAGTCATACCTGGTATTACAGTAAATATCATTAGTAATTAATAAAAACATTAGAAATTCATTAGTATAGTTATGGAAAACAACAATAATTCTTAGTATCTTACACTTTTATAACTTTTTATTAACATTTTCTAAATTGATTTGGTAAATCAAATAATTTATTAAAACACTCAAATAATTTATAAATGTTGAAAACAAATGTAACTAAATTGTATGAACTTGTCATTCTATGTATAAATAAATGGTACTTTACAATACTTCTGGCTTTAAAAGAAAAGTGAAAAAAAAAAAGCCATGATCAACGGCGTTTAACCTCAGTAGTTTCTCATTCTTCTTCACCACTCAACTTCGAAGTACTGTTCCCTCCGCCACCACCGTCGCCGGCGACCCAATACTGCTTAACGGCGACGAGAATCTTCTCCGGAACGAGTGGACCATCCTCGTGATCCATAAGTTTAGTGTCCCATCTCATTCCTTTTGCAATCTTTCTTACATCGTTTAAAACATCAACCTCGTCTCTGAGAATAACAGTTCCTTCCGGCCGCAAAATCCGATCCATTTCAAGCAGAATGTCTTCAACATGGCATCTACGTAATGAAGTTTTCAACAGTTATGTCTGAAAGTTGGCAGCTTTACGACAAAAACTTAGCAAGATAAGTAAACAGAACTAACCTGTTCTGGTACAAGCTGAAGACATTGCTTGCGTGGATGAGATCATATGTTCTCGGATAAGTCGAAAACCCTTCACACCTGCACATTTTTTTTAAAAGTGCACATTTATCAAGATTTGTGTGTTGAATGATCATTCTCTTGTTAGAGATTTTGTCATTTACCAGTCATGGTAGATGCCGATGAGTCCCCTTTCAAACACAACACTTAAAGTGTTCTTTGCAACGGTTGGAACAACATTTATAACCCAAGATTCAGGAGATTCAAGCGCGGCCGCGAATCCACCAAGTCCAGCATTCATATCCATCACATTACGGTATCTAGTGCTACCTATCAGTCTATTGATTCTCTTGTAGTTACTCACTCGTTTCTTCCATAGTTTGTTATCTTCTTGATATGATTCAACGTTCACACCTTCGACTAAACCATTGGTTACACACGGAGGGACTGAGAATAGCCTCTCAGGAAACTTCTTTAGCTTCCCTCCTGCGACTTCTAACTCCCTTGATACTTTAGGGAATGGAGTTACACATACTTCCATTTTCTTGTACCAGACATCATCAGTGTCTTTACCTTTGCAGGTCTTAACAGATGATGATGACTTATCGCATGATCTGTCATTTGTTTTCTTTCTCCAGATTGCAATGTCTCCTTTCTCATACTTCTTCTCCCAGCATAAAGACTCTGCTATCTCCTCTATTTTCTTTTGCTCGGCTTTGAGTTCTTTCTTGGAACGCTTCCACGTCTTGTAGTATGTCTTCCAGTTGATTGGAGGTCCGGATAAGACCCAGTAACCTCCCGGTCTCAAGACTCTATCCACTTCCATTAAGTACATTCCCTCTGCACCAAAATAAGACAAATCAATATAAGTGGCATTTTGTAAGATGTTTAACAGAGCAATTGTATCACCATTTGAGGTCCATGGTATCAAACATCGAGAGCATTGAGCCATATCAAAGGCTCTTGGTGGGTATGGAAGACGTATTGACCCGAGAACACCGATGATTGCCGGAACACCTCTCTCCAGAGCAAACTGTACTTGAGCTTCATGGACATCCCGTGGTGCAAACGACATAGTCAACACGTTCTTCTTAAGCATATATGCACCCCAGCTTGCAACCTAAGAGAACAACAATAAGATTGTATCAACAACTCCCTGAGAGCTCGTAAAAATGAACAAACTCACCCCACATCCTGTGTCCAACGCTGTTCTAACAGTTCCATCTTTGATAGGGATCACTTTAGATAGCGTTTCGATATAAGCATCAGCGCCTTGAGGAAACATAGTTCCACCTCCAGGGAACTTAAACACATCCCCTTGAAACTCCACCCAGTTCTGTCCAGCTTTCGCAACCGTCAAGCTTTTGAAAGGAACATTGGCGTAGTGAACGTAGTCACGGCTTTTAGGCCAAGGGAAAGGAGTCATATACCCTTTAGGAGCAGGTATTAGACAACGCAGCTTCTCATTCTCCATAGGGCAATGTCTCTCTCTGTAAACCATGTTCTCCCTCGGGAATCTCATTGCCCGTTTCTGTTCATGACAAGGTGTGTAGTCTTTGTACTTCACGTCACACGGCTTGAACACGATGGGCTTGGGGTTAGTAGCTCTTTGAGGGATCTTTACTGTATTATGGTGAGGTTCAAAGTCGAGATTGGTAATGATGTCTGGTGTATAAGTACATTGTGCTTGCTTTGTTAATGCTATACCAACTTCTCCTTTACCAAACCCACTACGTTGCCATGATCCAAGCAGATAGAAGAAACAACACAAACCAGTGAGGATGATGACAGATATTGAAGTTCTTGTCTGATTAGTCATAGGAGAAGCGCTTTGGAAACACTGTGAAAATATCAATCACTTAGTAACATACTATTAACTTCAATATACATACGAAACAAATAGATCTTCCAAGTTGACATGATCCAATTCGAATTTCATTATGGAGAAAGTGATTATGATGAAAAAGGATTCAAAAGTTTTGATTTTTCATTTGTTTAAACAGTAAAGTTCGAAACTTTAGCATTGCACTTGGGAAACCCAAATGAATTGAAACTGAAATAATTGGAAAACCCAGAAAGAAAGATCTACTAAAAAGAGAGATTTTCATTTACCTGCTCTTGAGCTTTCTGCTTAGCTCTTTTCAGTGAGAAGCTGCCGACGAGTGAAGCCAAGCTTTCCGCATTGATAACATTTGACAGACCAAAGACTTGCATAAGTAACGTCCGTTATTAATAAAAGCGATTAAAAATACATTTATTACTTTAAAATAATTATTCACCGAGAAAATTAAAAATACATTTATCAGGTGGTGCCTATGCTTCGCTTGTAGCTTTTCACATTAGTGGGAACTGAGAAAACGTTTTTGTTTGTAATGATTTAAAAGGGCTTGTGTGTTTTTTTTACCTACATTTGTAATTTTTCTAGCACACATTAGTTAAAATTTTGTAATCATCCCTTGCCTGGAATTCTAATTTCTTTTTATGAAGGTTAAGAATTACAGTATATATTTTTAGAGTAAATTCAATAAAATAATACAAATCACACAAATACACATCTTCAAATAACCAAACTGGATAAGAAAATATAAATTACAAAACAAATAAATAAGAAGAAAGGAAACCAGTTTTGTTTTGTTTTTCTCGATTTATTTTCGAATTACATATATAGCAGCTATATAGATAAGTTGTGTTGCCGAAAGAATGATTAGAAATGCCTCCATTGTCCTCTGCCAAAAAAAAAATCAAACGAGATTAAATAACTACACTTTGTGTCAAAAATATTTACATAACTAATATATTTATTTATTTTTTTGAAACACTCATAACTAATATATATTTATACAGATTATTATAACAAAAACAATTTGCTTACCAGACGGGCATTTCTCATTCCAAGTTCAATTTCCTTGCAGCCAAATCTGCACAAGAACATTCAAGAAACAGAAAATTTAATAAACAATAATTGGCTTTTTATCTTTGGCGTGGAAAAGGTAAAGAATTCTAGGAAAGAAAATGCATGATTGAATGTTATGTCAAAAGTGTTTGTTTTGATTAATGTCTTACCCCATGGCTAAAACCGTGAGCGACCAAGCAATGGTGGCTGCAGAGACAGCTGCTGGAAGACTCGCTGTAGTGGATGACTGGAGATGACTGACACCAGAGATAACAGAGGCAGCTCCAGCAACTCCGGCAATTAAGGCAAACATCACAAAGAATCCGGTGGCCGCATTACCCATTGGAAAATATATTGGCGAGAAATGAGTGGGAAGGCTGTAATCCGCACCTTTAATTTTTGAAAAATGAAACTTTGAGATGCTTAAACCATCATCACATCTTTTTCAAAAGATTGTTTTAGATTTATTTTTAAGAAAATTTACATATTCGTTTATCATGCAAATTTAGAAACTTGCTTCTTGAGGTAGGGATTCATACTATTGATATTTAAAGCATTTAAAGCTAACAATAAAAGTCTAAATCGATGAAGTACTTCACACAGTTCGTCAAGAACACATGACCAAAGCTTGGATTAACTACCAAATTGTAACATCTTAAGTTTTTTTTTTGGTTCAGTTTGTTGTGGTGTACAGACAGAAAAATCGTAAATTTTATTTTAAAATATAATTATTGCTTAGTCATGAAAAGCATAGCTTGAAAACAAATTTTTTGTGTGTGTTTGAAACAGTATTTTCTATTAGAAAAGAAAAGATTATATACCAATATGGAAGCCATGGCTGATAGCTTTGTTCATGGACCATGCTCCAATTCCGAGAACAATGGCGTACATGCAGAAATTTAGGAGTAGAAGCAAAGAAGCCAGTGGTTGCATCCGCTGTTCCGCCATTTTTTTCGTGACAAGACAAATCCAGAACTATGTAAAAATTTTATTTTGAGGAAGATATTTGAAGTTAAGATCTTAATTGTAGAATGAATTAAGAGCTTAGAGTTATATATAGGTTTTGATTAGATGGTGCTTTTCTTGTTTAAGGCTGTTTGGGTTTTCGGGATTCGTAAAGGAATATAAATACTTGTTCTTGCAGGTTGTAAAGCTGGCTTGCTGTTTTTCTTACAAAGAATCTATGTTTTGCTTCATTCACAGGGCACAACTAAATAATTTGAAAATCTTTGGAAAATACTTATAAAAGATTCTTTGGTTCACTTTGTTTCTTTCGTAGTTTTTTTTTACTTCATTGTACAAAATATTCATTATTCAATTCAGTATGGATACAGCTATAACAATCACGATCCCATTTCACAGACTTTTTAGAAAGAAAAAGAATAAGAAACGTGTATGAGAAGTAATAACAATATGCAAAAGAACCGTGTGTAAGATCATTTGAGATTGTCGTAAAAAGATTCTGAATTAATCATATTGAAATAGTAACAAAAAACACATTCAGTCACTCTTCAAAACGCAAAAAAATAATAATAATAAACTGGAATTGTCAATGACAGGAATTTTGTAAGGCTTTCTTCACTCGTCTTCCTGGCTACGCAACCTAGCAAGCCTGTTGGTAACGACGATATCAAGCTGAGAAGCTCTCTCCACAATCGCTTTCCTCTTCTTTGTTGAAACATTGTGAGCAATCTCCGCACAGTATGTCCTATACACCAAGCCAAAATGTATCATGAGGATTTTGCTTTAACAGTAATATATATAGTGTTAATAGATTAGAGAAAAGTATGAACCTGTTGTGCATCATGAGTAACTCAAGATCAGCGGAGTTGTGAACAACGAATTTCTTGAATCCATTGGGGAGATAGTGACGGGTCTTCTTGTCAGAACCGTAACCAACATTGGGCATCAATGTCACACCTTTGAACTTTCTCCTCACTCTGGAATCTATACCCTTTGGTCTCCTCCAGCTTTCCTGAAACACGGTAACCAAACCAAACCGTGTTAGATTCAAAAACAATATACAGTAGAATTGTTAGTGAATCTGAAAATGTAAACAGGATTAAAGTAACAGTAAGCTTATTGAGCTAAAGCAAACTGTGTCGCAAGACCTGTAAGATTGTTTTACTATACGCCCTTGAAAAACGAAGTGACCAGAAACAGAAGTTTAATTCTTCTGGCCACCAGATACCAGAGGGCATTCATTATATAGAGATGAACTATCAAAAAAGCTGTTATATATTCAAAATGAATAAGCTAGACGATCATCACTAATCGTTACAGCAGCATCACACAAGGCTATATTAATCTCCAAGAATAACGACGAGAGAGTTTTAACGAGCTTGCAATGAAAATGAAGAAGAAGTTACCTTGACGGTGATTCTGCGGTCGCTCTGGGGTCTGATGAACTTGGCAGACCTCTTCTTCACCACCTTCTTCGTTAGCAACGGTACCGCCATTTTTGCTTCCTTTGCGTAAGATCTCAAAGGCGCATCACTCGACAGCGGAAAAAAATCTTTTATAGGTGTGTCCTAGGGTTTCTGATTACACATGAGTTGGGCTCATGCCCATGTTATGGCCCAATATAGTTTCTTTACAGGGCTATTAAACAATGAAAAAACTATTTAAATTGAAATTGTGTGGGGTCTTTGAAAGCTGCTGGATTGTCTGAAGGGGCTACCAATAATTTGGGTTTGAGAATAAGCAATGGATGTTGGAACCATGGGATGCATGCAGAGCACTGACACTGGTTTTGCAGAGTATTAACCAAAATATTAATTTACAGACAAAATGTTTATTTTTTTCAACTACACCTCACATGTTTTTCTAATTTCCGACACACCCAAATATTTAGATAGGCTTGGTTATATAGCCAAAGACGCTAATCGTTTGCTTGAGATAGTCTGATGAATGTCATCACGTTTCAGCTTTGTTGGAGAGTGTTGCACTTAGACAAACGTTCTTTTACTTCATCCCAAGCTGCTTGGTCGTACCGTATCATCCAACACAATGTTTAAAACGAGGTTAATGAGTAAATGTTCAACAAAAAAGAAAAGAAGTAAAGATGGAAAGACCAAGATTCAAAAGTTGGAATTAAACCTGGTAAGTTTCTGAAATCAGGTTCAATTCCACCACCATTGATGTCTATATGGTTTGGTGTCACATACTTTCCTATTGTCACAACAACTCCTGAACCATCACGGAGCTCGAACACCGATTGAATCAAACCCTTCAACCCGTAGAAGATGATTAAAAACATTTCCAAATTGATAGATTCAATATAAAACTATTAAGACTTTGGGATAACCTTTCCATAAGTTCTTTCACCCACAAGAACTGCTTTACAGTTATCATGAAGTGCAGAGGCCACCTGAAAAAAAAAGAGAAAAAATACAGACAAACTCATTTCGTTTAACTAATCCAAAGAAGAGGAGTCTCCATGGCTTATATCTTTCAAGAATACTAACGATTTCACTAGCACTTGCTGTTCTGTTATTTACCATTACCTGCAACAACGATAAGGATTCTAATCAGCTCATGATGCAACAGAGCATTGTAGTGTGAAAATCAAATGGCTTACATGATCAATCACATACAATAAGAGGGGCAGTGATCAACGGTTGTCTATCTGCAACAACAGTCTTTTGAGTCTCCGTGTCTCTCCCGGCTGTGTATATCACCTGTTACGCAGTTGAAACATACAACAAGAGTTTAGATAGATCATGTAGTTGAAGTAAGCTATTCTGTTTAACATTCCAGAAAAACGATAGCAGATGTTAAGAATGGGGTGATTTTACCGTATCCCCTTCATCTAGGAACAGCTTAGCAGTTTCTATTCCAGCCTGCACAAGTCCACCAAGGTTATCTCTAAGATCCATTACGAAATAAGAAGCACCCTTATCCTGGAGTCGTTTCATTGCTGCAAAATATAAGCATAAACAAAAGTTAACAAAAGGGATGGAACCACAAGTTGAAAACTTTAGATGTGACAGGACAAAAGACTTTTACCAATCACCAAATCTTTCCTAGCCAGAGCATTGAACTCTTTTAGACGGATATACCCGACAGAGATTTTCCCGTTATCAACTTTTTCCAGCCGATAAGAGACTGGAGTCTGCGCATTAACTTGTCTTTGGACTTTAATTGACCTAAGAGGTCCACATTTCCCCTGCTTCACCTGCAATGAGCATCACATCATCAAGTAGTCATGAATGTAGTTTGAATTCTGTAATTAAGAATCATACCTTGAGAACCACAAATGTTTTAGTAGGGCCTTGTAACAAAGACGATACTTCAAATGATGATTTCCCACTAACATCAACTCCATTGACAGCAACAATCTCATCTCCCTAGCAAAGAGAAATGCATTACACACTTTTAAAATGAAATCATCAACGAACAAAACTACTATAAAGAAACTAGACTAGTTTTATTAACCTGTTTCACGCCAGCAACGTCAGCAGGACCATCCAACACAAGACCAAGGACCTTCAGCTTTGCCTTTCCACCACCATCAGAAACTTCTCTAAGGTTTATTCCTATACCGGTGATGTCATACTTGGACATCCTGGAGAACTTCAAACAAGTGACACACAAACAAAGAAATGGGTAAATGAGACAACTTAAGACTAATCCATCAACCAAACTCATAGAATCCAAACCTCATCTGGTGAGAGAAAGCGAGTGTACTGATCACCCAAACTTCCCAGCATTTTCTTAATCACTTCATGAGCCTTTGATCTACTCTTAATTGGACTACTCAATATCTCTTCCCTCTGTTTCTGCAAAGTAACAAAGAAAGATTCAACCTTTACACATAAAAGTTCCTTCCTTTATCCACCCATCAAGCAATTAAACATTACCCACATCTACGTTTAACTACCTGCCAAGTCTCAGGAGTCCATCTATTGCTCCGGGTATCGAGAAAGGCGTCATTGACAATCTCCCAAGCTTCTTCAACAATCCCTTCATTAGTTACTACTAACTGAGGCCTGACGTCATCTTCTAGGACATCGGAATCAGCTTCTTCCTCGTTAGGGCAATCTTCCGGAGAATAGTCAGGCGATAATGAAGGCGGAGTCATAGATAGGTAAGGATCAATAGAAGCAGCGACGGAGGGAATCGGCGACGAGAGTACGAGAGTGAGAGAGAGAGCTCCGGTTAGGGCTCCGATTACCGATTTTTTGAAAGTTTTAGCAAGACCGGAGCAGTCAATTTTCGACGGCAGTGGATATTCCGTTAACGACGGAGGTGACGTGGCGGATAACGGCGAGGAGAATGGAAGCAAGAGCCTCATCTTGTTTAGCGGTTGGTTTTTATTTGTCTTGAAACCAACAGATATATGGTACGAAGTGTTTGCAAATATATCCTCGTACTTTTTAAGTATTATGTTTAAAGATTCTAACTTTATAATATACATTCTTTACCCCCAAGAAAATTAGACGTTGACTAAAAATGGAATGGAATTTGATGTTCAATGTCAATTATTTACTTCAATAAGTAATATATACTTAAATTGAATATATACGTTTTTTCTCGTATCCAAAAAGAAAACTATAAAGCTCAGATTGAAAGAGTGAGACAGAGAGGGAAAGGAACACAAGAAGGTTTGTTGATACTCAAGAAGGAGCGAGAGAGAGAGAGAATCCATTTTGTTACTTCTTCTTGCATGCGACTGTGAAAGAAAGAAAGCTCGCAGAAATGGCAGTGAAAGAAGAAGGCGGCAACGATGGTTTTCTGGGGAATTTGAGAGATCTCACTCAGCTGTTGCAGGAAATTATATCTCAAGGTTTCTTCCTTTTCTCTTTCTAAGGTTTTAAAGCTCAAAGGTGAACTGAAGATGAAAATAAAACAATGCAACGCCCTTAGGATCACTCTTGTTTCTTCAGTCTTCTTCTTCTTCTGTGTTGTTTCTTTACGTCTTTCTTGTACAGTTTCTGCCAGATCGCTCTGTTCTTATGTTTAACCTCTATGTAAAGTTTGCTTCTGAGTTGTTTTTGCTTGGTGATTCTAGTCCCTCAAGTTGATTTCTAATGATGTTGCTTCAATACCTGTTTCCAGATCAAGTTGAGAGCAACCAAGGCGAGAAGAAAGAGGTATTAATTAGAAACGGAATCAAGAGACCCTATTCTATGTTCTATTCCACTTATTTGCTAAAAAAATTTTGCAAGATCACGGACACGTCGGGTTCTTGCTCTCAAGGAGTTGATAAAGGTGGTGAGAACTTATCTTTGTGGTTTTGTATCGTACAGAAAAGTCTATTAAAACTTATCACACTGTGTTTTGGTTTAGAGAGGAGTAATGAGCAAGGAACCAGTAATCATCAATTGGCTGGTTTATCTACTACTTATAATGTCCTTGTTGCAAATAAGAAGAGGTGTTTCTTTTCATCTCCTTCTCTCCCAGTCTCTTGTTAAAAAAGTTTGGCAGTTGATGCATCTTCATCGTTTGTAACATTCCTTGTCTTTGCAGTGATCTAGCAAATCAAGAAACGAGGAATGTGCCTGTAAGCTCGGGTGAAGCTGCAGTTCCATTGTCATCTGAGCCATCTTCTAGGTATCAGTAGTCTGCTTGGAGTTTTTGGTACCATCAATGGCTGTATCTAGCTTTGTAATGTTCCTTGTTATGTCATGTGTCTGTCTTTGCAGTGATCTAACAAGTACTGGTGAAACCAAGCGAGTGCCAATAGGTTCAGTCAAGGAAGCCTCCTTCTCCCTCCTGCGACGACCTACTAAGCCATTCTCTAACGCATTCACTGAGTCTGATGCTATAAGAAGAGAGCAACTTGGAGAATCTGATTTGGCATCCAAGTACAACTTGCCTGACGATGAAGAAGTTACTAATCCAATTGATTACTCATCTAGTGACTATGATGTTGTAAGATATCAGCTTCAAGAGCCTTTCTCTCTACTCTCTGTACAAAGATACACAAGTGAACTGAATCCTCGACACTCAGCTTCTTCTTTGAATAATCAGCCAATGCCTACTGCATCTTCACATGGTCGTAGGCCACCGATTTCCATGACCAAGGTAAACTAGTTTTCTCATAAAACCCTCAAATCTTCTTAACCCCTTTTTGATTCATACTTTTAAATTTGATTTTCATTTTGGCGCAGGCATTGACAACAGCTACTGACTTTGTACCAAAGAGGAACCAACAAGCCATGAACAACCCACATTACTCTCAGTCTCAGTATCAAGTTCCTTCAGGGCAGTATGGTGGTAATACCACGAACTCTCCTTACTCGCTACCAAATCAGAACGAGGGCTACAACATGCCACCATCAGCAGCAGCATTTCAGAAACTTGCTGGTAGTAACATGGCGCATAATGCCTTTCCTTACTGGCGACCAGAACAGAATGACAGCTACAACATGCCTCCTCAGTCAGCTGTCTCTATTGCTCCCTATGCTTACGGTTCAGTTAACCTCTTTGGCACATCAAGTGATAACGCTGCAAACTCTAGGTTTGGCTATGAAGGTGGTGGTGTCTCAAGGAACCACTTGCCATCGCTTCAGCAGCATCAGGTGAAACCCAACAAATATCTCTTAGGGCTTGGATGACTTGGCATATAAGTAACCGCTTGTTATTTTTTTCTTTTCTCTTCCTTGTTGTTTTGTTCACAGAGTGGAGACTCAAATGTGTGGCCACCGAGTTCAAGATGTAACCGCCAACAACGACAACAGCAGCCTTGGAGTGATATCTTAGCATCTCTGAACCAACAAAACGATAGGAGTGATCCGTCTGACCAAACCCAACAACGGTTATGGCCCACGAGACAACTAGAGTAATCAAAATCAACCATATCACTGGCTTAGCCTTCGAGAAAAACTCAAATAGTGTTTTCTGGATGTACTACTTTCTATCTTTCTTTACTTTTTGCTATAACTAGGTTCATTAAGAATTCAAGATATAAAACAATTAAACAAAACTGTTGTTGGAACAATGTTTCGAGCTTTCTTTAGAATGTTCCTGTGATGGGTTAATTTTTGCTTTATATACTGAGATTTTAGCTTATGTTTGAACGGTGCACAAAAAAAAAGCATATGTTTGAACAAAATATGGAAACAGAGCGGTCTGTTTCAATAACGAAGTCAACAAATGTTGAATATGCACGAGAGAGCATGCACCTAATTTGGGTTCATTTCGTGTGTATAGACATAAATTTTATGTATAATAAAATGTAGGAAATTTAATATATAATGGCTTACCACTAATTTAGAAGTGATAGAAGATGTAATATTCAAAGCAAATAAAGAGTAAACCTAAACAAGAATTCATGTTTTAACACTAGAGTGGAGATGTATACATGAATGATAGAAGATACAATCTTTAAAGTAAATAAAAGGTAAATCTAAAAAAGAGTTCATGTTTTAATAGTAAAGATGTTTATCCAAAAAAATTACGATGAGTACGTTGACTAAAATGGAATAGAATTATTTCTTGAATAAAGTTTGAAATCTTTTATATACTTAATTTGAATATATATATTTTTTTTTACCGCTTCCCAAAAACTATAAAGCTCAAAGAGTGAGAGAGAGAGTGAGGGAAAGGAACACAGAAGGTTTCTTGATACTCAAGAAGAAGCGAGAGAGAGAATCCTTTCTGTTCCTTCTTCTTGCATGCGACAGTGAAAGAAAGCTCGCAAAAATGGCGGCGAAAGAGGAAGACGGCAACGTAAAAGCCGATGGTGATCCAGCGAAACAGAGAGAGAGAGATCAGTTGTTGGAGGAGATATTCTCGAATCATCTTCTTTCTCCAGGTTTCTTCCTTTTTCGTTCGTCTTCTTCCTCGTTTACTATGTTGTTTCGTTACTTGTGCATTTATCTTGTACACTTTCTGCAAGATCACTCTGTTTTTGCTTCTGAGTTATCTTTGCTTGTCCATCAAGTTGATTTCTGATAATGAGATGCATAAGACTTGATCTTTGTCGTTCTGTATACTGACTGTGTTTGGTTCAGAGACGAGTAATGAACAAGGAACCTCCAGTAATCAACTGGATGTTTCATCTAATGTGCCAGTAAGCTCGGGTGAAGCAGTTCTTGAGCCATCTTCTAGGTATCAGTCTGCTTGGAGTTGTGTTGCCATCAATGAATGTATATATCTCCCTTGTAACATTCCTTGTCTTTGCAGTGACATAGCAAAGGATGAAACCAAGAGTGTGCCAGTAAGTTCGGGTGAAGCAGTGTCTTCCTTGTCCGTGCCATCTTCTAGGTATATAATCTGTTTTGAAGTTGTGATACCTTTCTGGCCAAGTCAAAGATTGATTTGTAACATTCCTCGTTACTTTCTTGTGTTCTTTGCAGTGATTTAAAAAATGTTGAAATCAAGAAAGTGCCAATAACCAGAGGCAAGAAAGCTCCCCTCCCACGACCACCTACTAGGATGATTTCTCCTTCTGGGCCATCAATGGCTGATGTTGTGAAGATGAGTTTAGGTTCATCATCGAAAGAGAATGTAGTAACTAAAGCTCCTGCTGTCAAGAATGACCCTTCCTTGCATGAGAAGTCATCATCGAAAGAGAATGCAGTAACTAAAGCTCCTGCTGTCAAGAATGACCCTTCCTTGCATGAGAAGTCATCATCGAAAGAGAATGTAGTAACTAAAGCTCCTGCTGTCAAGAATGAACCTTCCTTGCATGAGAAGTCATCACCTGCTACTAAACCATCCTCCTCTAACGCATCTACTGAGAAGTCTTCTAATGCTATTAGAAAAGAGAAACTTGGAGATTCTGAGTACAAGTTGCCTGATGATGAAGAAGTTACTAATCCAATTGATTACTCATCTAGTGACTATGATGTTATAAGATATGAACTTCAAAAAAGTCATGACTCAAAAAAGCTGAGCAAAATGTAAGCATGCTTCTCTAGCTTTCTCTCCATTTTTTTTTATATATTAATGATCTCTTAAATGATATTTTTCACAGAGATTCCTCCTCCTCTGACCATCTTAAAGCAAAACATGTGCCGTATGAAACTCATGAGGCTGCTCAACCTAAACCAAGTCTTCAGAGGCAGATTGTCAATACCTTTCCTGATGTTATGGTGATCCAAATGGCTTCTCTTGTCTCTTATGCTCTTTATATATATATATAGCTGAATCAACATCTATCTTTTTGTGTCTTCCATATGTTCTAGAATCAACAAGGATACACAAGAGAACTAGATCCTCGATACTCAGCTTCTTCTTCGAATCAGCCAATGCATACAAGACAAAGCATTACTACTGCATCTTCACCTGGTCGTAGGCAACCATTCTCCATGGCAGAGGTAAACTCCTTTTCTCATAAAAGCATTAAAACTTTTGTACATTCTTAGAATGAGTTTTGGCTTTGATTTTCATTTTGGCGCAGGCAGTCATAAGATCTAATGAGTTTGTACCACATACACGGAGAAACCAACAAGCCATGAACCCTCCTCATTACTCTCATCATCAGGTTCCTTCAGCGCAGTATGGTGGTAATACCACGAACTCTCCTTACTCGCCACCAAATCAGAACGAGGGCTACAACATGCCACCACCATCAGCAGCAGCAGCATTTCAGCAACACGGTGGTCGTAACATGGCGCATTATGGTAATATAATGACCTCTCCTTACTCGTGGCCACAACATAACGACAGCTACAACAACATGCCTCAGTTAGCTTATGCTTACGGTTCTGCTAACCTCTTTGGCACGTGGAGTGATAACCCAGCAAACTTTAGGTTCGGCTATCAAGGTGGTTTCTCAAGGAACCACTTGCCATCAATTCAGCAGCATCAGGTGAAACCCAACAAATATCTCTTAGGGCTTGGTGGATGACTTGGCATATAAGTAACCGCTTGTTGTTTTGTTCCACAGAGTGTAGATTCAAATGTGTTGCCACCGAGTTCCAGACGTAGCCGACAACAGCAGCCTTCGAGTGATTCCTTTGCAGCTCAGAACCAACAAGACGATACGAGTGATGATCCGTCTGACCAAACCCAATAGCGGTTATGGCCAAGAGACAACTAGCTTAATCAAAATCAACCATATCTGAACTAAAGACTTTCTTTTTAATGCTTTTATGTTACTTCGCTTTTTTTTTGTTACTTTGTTTGTGAATAATCAAGGCCTTACTATAAATCATTTTTTTAATTCACAAAACTTCCTAGCTTTCGACAAAACTCAAATAACGTTCTATCGTTTTTTAACTACGTTCTATTTTTTATTTTATTTTGTTAAATACTAGATTCATCAAGAATTCAAAATATACATACAGTATAACCTTTTTAAATTAATACTCTATAAATTAATATATACTAAAAATTTCTATAAAATAATATAATTTTATAGTTTCAAATTGAATTTTTGGTTCAATTAGTATATCGATAAATTAATAATCTCTATAAGTTAATAAAAATTATAGTTTTAGTGTAATCCCAACATTATTAATTTATAGACGTTTCACTATACATTACTATACATCATTTTTTTAATTCACTTGTTTTATCTGATGAAACTGTCAATAGAAAATATTCTTTATGGTTGATTGTTTCTCAAAATGGGCAAGGTGTAAAAATGATATTATAGAAAAAGGTGTAAGAAATGCTCAAAATCGCGGAAACCACGTAATCTGGAACGGCGAAAACGACACGTCGTGCCGTTTGTCACTCGCAGCTAGAAAGTGACACGGTGTCGCTGGGCGCTGACAAACAGAGTTGACCCTTCAATTAATTTATATGATATTTACTAACTTGGTATATATTTCTACAGTTTATATGTTTTGACCCCTTCATTTCCAATATTAATGTATCTCACCCATAAGAATACCAACTTGTATGTTTTTCAATTTTCCATAACCTAAACATTTTAATAGTTATAATACTGATTAACAGATATAATAGCTACACATATCATACAAATTCAAGAATTCAACTATAAACCCTAGAAGGCCAATCTTCAAAAAAAAGTCTTTAAACCTTAAAAATTTATATAATATCACTAAATATCATACAAAAACTTTTATTATTAAAAGTAACTATTTTGAATATAGACGGGTAATGTATAGTTCAATTTATAAAAAAAGTTATCTAACATTTTTAAAAATAATTAAATTATAAATAAGAAAAATTAATATAATACATTAATTACAATTTAAAAATAGAATAAAATGATGCTATTCATTTTTCATCAAAATTATAACAAATATTTTGAATTTTGTTTATATTCATGAAATTTATATTTTGTTTTATCGAAGATAAATAATAAAATTATGGAATTGATTGAGTAAACTATTTCACATCATTTATTAAATTCAGTTGCACCTTTGATTAGAAATCCCAATGTTCACGTAAGGAGAAAGGGGAAACAAATATTGATACATAGGAAAGTTATGGTGCTAGTTTATAAATTATCAGCTATACAGGGTTCGTTAATCAAATATTTGCAAGTATCTAATCACCATCTAATCAAATATTTGCAAGTATCTAATCACCATCTAAATAAGAATACAAAAAGCTGTAACACATACACAACTCTGAAAGTATCGTGTCAATCAAAATTAAACTAATCCCGTTATTAAAATCTATCAACATCGCAAACTATCATCCTATAATAATCACAGTGCCGCCTATGAACAATTCTCCACAAGAATAAGCCAAACCCATCACAAAGGCTCGATCTTTGTGGGGCGCTCTTGGGAGAAAGTTTCGAACTTTGGTGGGTCTTTCATAAGAAAAGCTTCTTCCTTTATCTAAAAAAACACCGTGGTTTCTGTTTTCCGGCGATAACCCAGATGGCCAACGACGGAAACGACATTGACCCATTACTCCAATACCTCATCAGCCCAAGAACCAACCCACCACCGCCTCTGTTTCCCTTACCGGAGAACGATGACGTCACGGTTCCGATGCCAATGACACCAACGGAGTTCAAAAACCGTTTGATCTTCGGCCCATTCCCTCGCTCTCAACGAGACTCATCTCTCCTCATCGACGCTATATCTCAAAACCTCTCACCTTCCTCCTCCGCCAACACTTCGTTCTCCGACACCTCCACCGTCGACATCCTCCTCCCACCTCCTGAACCCAACTTACCACCACGAAAGCATAAACCGACCCATCACAGATTCCACCGCTCCAAAACAGCTCCCGCTATGGTTGCAATCAACGACCTGACTCACCCGTTTGATCTCAAAGCAGAGAGGTTTGACTCCAAGTCTATTGTTAGACAAGCTGTTGCTCTGCTTTTCGTGTATCTCTCCTTAGGCGTGCTTATCTATTGGCTGAATCGAGATAGCTACTCGGTGGTTCACACTCACCCCGTTGTTGATGGTTTATACTTTTGTATCGTAACAATGTGCACAATCGGGTACGGTGACATCACTCCAGATACCGTCCTTACCAAGGTGTTCTCCATCTTGTTTGTGCTTGTTGGGTTTGGTTTCGTGGATATACTGCTTAGTGCGATGGTTAGTTACGTTCTTGATCTTCAAGAAAACTATATGTTGGAAACTGCGAAGAACGATAACTTTGATGAGCCGAAGAGGAAGAGGTCTTATATAATCGATGTGGAGAAAGGGAGGATGAGGATTAGGTTGAAGGTTGGCTTGGCTTTGGGTGTTGTGATGTTGTGTCTTGGCTTTGGAGTTTTGATAATGCATTTCATTGAGAAGATTGACTGGTTGGATTCGTTTTACTTCTCGGTTATGTCGGTTACTACGGTTGGGTATGGAGACAGGGCTTTTAAGACTTTGCCTGGTAGGCTTCTCGCTGCGATATGGTTGCTTGTGTCTACTTTGGCTGTGGCTCGAGCGTTTTTGTATTTGGCTGAAGCGAGAGTTGATAAGAGGAATAGGGAGCGAGCTAAGAGAGTTCTTGGTGAAAACATGTCTGTCTCTCAGTTCTTTGCTGCTGATATCGACCAAAATGGCTGTGTTAGGTACTCGTTTTCTCGTTGATATTATTAGTAGAGTTTCATACTAGTTCAGGTTCTTGAAATGATTAGGTTAAACGTGTGATCTGCGATCTGAGGTGGCCTGAACATCTTTAACTAATATCATGATCTTTGGTCTAATGATCTTCTTGGTTTTGCAGTAAAGCAGAGTTTGTGATATACAAACTAAAGAAGATGGAGAAGATAACCGATAAGGATATTGATCCGATTGGTAACCAGTTTGACAGGCTTGACAAAACCAATAGTGGAAGGATTACTCTTTTCGACTTATTGGAAACCAGCACCAACGAGTTACCCTCTGCAACTTCTGTTTAGAATGCAACATAACAATGAAAGATCTGCAGTTGCCGGTTTACTTGAACCGGTTTAAGGTCTAGTTTGTCTCCTTCTCACCTAAGATGATGAAGAGAAAGAAGTTTGATGTTTGGTTTCCTTTGACCTGTTTGATGTCAGACCAAATGGGTATATATGCCAATGGTTTGCTTCGGTTTGATGGATAGGTTCAGGGATAAAGGTTTATTTTATGCATATATTGTTGATAATACTTCGGTTTGATTGAAGTCATTCGTTATCTTTTGAAGTAACTTATGTTCTCAAATATGATGAGACTGTAAATGTTAATGTATAATTTGGTATTTGACTATTTTCAATCAATTTCTTTGTGGTCAACTATTTTATGTATAGTGTTTAATTATTTACATTTTTCATATATAAAAAAAAATGCTTTCTTCCTATGTTGTTAGACACCCTAACAAAAAACCTGTCTTCTTAACTTAGGAATTGGTTAACATTCTCATCGTCAACTTCTTTATGAATTATTATACCTTAGACGACCTTTTCTAGTTCTATTACATTTGAAAAGTGAATATAATGCCCATGATAATACATTTGAACCAAAAAATTAAACCGAATTAACTCCAATCAATTATTTGAGTGGATCATATATTTCTAGAACCAAAAAAATTAAAAATATATATGAATAATAAATTATCTATAATTTATTATTATAATTTTATAATTGTTTAGACGGTTTAAAAAGTAATTGTAACGGTTTATAAGATTTAAAACCTAAATGTCCCCTAAACCTCTTTTCTGAAACTGATGAATATACATTTGATGTGTTTATTATGCTTTCAACCTTTGATAAAAGAAAATATTAGTACTTGAAAACTATACCTTTTTATTGCATATATGGAAAGTAAAAAAAAATATCAAGAATATAAGTATAGTAGCATTTATTGACGTTTATGATCCATCAAAATCATGACTCATTAGCATTAGTCGTTTTTGGGATCATCGATAATCTATCAAAAGATTGCTATAATTATACATCAATCAATTATTTGTACTCCCTATTGAAATATATAAAGTGTAATAGAGTTTTTAATGTCTTAAAATGTAAGATAATTTCATATTTCTAAGTAATTTTATATCTATTAAAGTTATTCAGCTAATGATATTTTGTAATATATTTTTATAATTAATTGAATATTTTTTAATTTATATTTGAATTATATGTTTAGGTAAAAGACATTTTTGTTAATAGTTGTGCATTAATTTAAAATGTTATACATTTAAATTGAATATTTTGTTACAAAGTAATTATATACAAAATTATAAGATGGTGGTCTAGTAATTAGCTTCGACATTCAATAGAACTGAAATGCCGCAAATTAATTAAGAAAAAAAAAAAGAATTCAATCACATACGGTGTCTCGAAAACGTTTTTCATCATTTTCGCTTTTCTGAAACATTATCACTACGATTAGTTGTCTTGTTTTGAGTGATGTAAGCACGTTTCTTATAAGACTATATGCATTCCGCCAGGGGCGGAGGTACTTGGAAGGTAAAGGGATCAGTTGACCCCACTTAATTTTAATTAACCATAGTGTTTTGTGAAAGTTTATAGCATTGACCCCAGTACAAAATTGTTATTGACCCCTATATAGTTTGAAACTTATGTTATTCTAACTGAACCATAAGCATTTTATCAGTATCATGAACACAAAGAAGCTCTTAGATATGATGTTTTAAGCTATTAAATATAAAAGAGGAAAAAAACATGTTGACCGTAGATATGTAAACTTGTAAAGTCAATATATGCTCACTTCTTTTCGTCATTTATGGATTTTTGTTATATGTTAGATAACTTATATTCCATTAGTTCGAGTATTTTTACTGTTTAGTAACATTTTTATGTTCGAATACATTAATATATTATATCTATGATAAATTTGACAATATATTCTTTTATTATTCAATGTTCATTTCGTGACAAAAAATAGTGTTCATTTTACATGCTCGAGGAAAGTTCTAGTGTGAAAGCTGAATTAAGATTTGTGAAGAGTGATCACATTGGTAATCTGTCAGCATATCATTCATATTGATCACGTTGGTAATCTGTCAGCATATCATTCATATTTTCTTTAGACCATCTCCGATGGCTTTTTATTTATAAGGAAAACATTTAAGAAACTTTATAATTATGAATTATTTTAAAGAAAAACTGAAAATATAAATAGTATTCTTCCAATTTTTTAAAAATACTATTTACAACTTCATTTTTACTATTAAAGTTTTATTTACAAATTGATACTTAAGTTTTTATCAAATTTTGTTTTGTATCTAAAATATCAATTTTTTCTATTTTATGATTTATTGAAATTATTAATACTTTCATTAATATAATTATGTTCATATAAATCATTGTCTATTTTTATTACAAACTAAATATATATATATATAAATAAATATTTATTAAAATATATTATTGTTGAATAACATTTATAAGTTTTTAAAATAAATAAGATTGTTAGAACTAATAGTAAGAAATAATAATATATTACTTGTAAGAATTATTTTTAGAGAAAAATGAAAGTAATTATTACAGAAACATACAAAAACATTTTCTTGACAACAATAAACTAAACTAAGATAGACTTCTCAATTCAGATAACCAAACCAGAAATAAAAAAAATTGACATAAAAATTAAATGTAATCATTAGAGATATCTTTATCCTATAATCTCAATGTTATATTTTAGTGTTTTAATAAAAAAAATATTGGCTTAAGTAATATATATCTAAATTAAGTTTAATCACAATAGATTTACATAAAAATACAAACTATATCTGATTTTAGTATATGATAAAAAAAATTCCTAGTTTCTAACTTTTATTTTGTTTTTATAAAAAAAAATCTCTTAACTAATAATCATGCCCCTCTGACTTGGAATATTTAAATTCAAAAACTAACGTCTGATATTGATATTTATAAGGGTTGAGGAACCAGATGCAATAGTCCAACACGTGCCAGGTCATGTGTCGGTTACGGTCAAATTCCGCTGCTATGACTAAGACGTGTCATCGTAATAACCTCACGTCTTATTGCCTTCTTTGAATTTTTATCTTCGATCTTCCTTCTTTACACAAAGATGACCGGAGACTGACCGTTTCGCGTAACCGGTTTTAACATTTGTCATCGGCTTCCCCCACACGAGATCGATTGTTCCCACCTTCTTCCACATCTCTATAACAATATCAACTAGAGTTTTATCCATGCCTTTATTCATTTTAATTTGACAATCTAAAAACTGTAATGAAAATTAATGTTTCAAATGTAACTTTCTGTATTATTATATCTAAATTATTTATTCTGTTAAAAATGATTTATTTGCCATGAGATAGAAATTCGACTCATGTTATAAGTATCTAGGATAATATTTTACACTAATTGGTGATTCATTTTTACAATGAGACGTACATTATAAAAAGCCAGAAGATAATATTAATTGCATAACTAAGAATGTTAGCTAGTATATATATTAATATTAATACATGAAAGGATATTTACAAATGAAATTTGGTGAATGTTTATAAAAATTGAAGTATTCTTAATATGTCTTTAAGAAATTATATATTACATATAAATTACAAATGAAAAGATATTTTAATAAGTATATGTATAAGATATTTTCAAACAACCAATAAAAACTATTTTAGTAAGACATGTTCGTAAGTTATTTCCTAGACCCTAAAAAGGTATAGATTATCAGATTAGGTGCACAATTCGTGTATTATATATGTAACAAATGTGGTTAAAATAATTTTACTGAAAATGGTAGAAAATAAGTTAATTTTAGTGGAGATTGTTGTAGTAAACACGGAACTGATGACAAAAAAACATGTAACTAAAAGTGAGTTTCATATAATAACGTTAAATTATAAGATAGACTTTCACATTTTACTTGAAAGCTCCAAAAGAAAATTAGTATACTAGAGGAACCATATGCAGAAGCTCTTTAATCTAGTGGTTTGACTAATTTTTTAAAAGTTTTTACACTAAAAAGTCTGATTCATCTTAGAATGACAGAATTATTTTAAGTAGTGGAAGAAAAAAACGGACAAATAATACCGTTAATCATGAATTTCTTAAAAAAAATACTTCAAATGATGCGTAGACATACTTTTTATAAAAAATAGGTAAATTGTCAGTTGTAGAATACAATTATAATGTTTTCATTGTTTTTGTCTGTATTATTACAGTTATCCAGCATTAAAAAGTCCAAATACTTCATGCATGTTAATCATGGGACATTCGTTGTAACAAAAAATGCTATTTTGGTGAACATGTTAAGAGTTATAAATTTTAGACTTTAGTTATTCAAAAATATTCTTTTTCATTTGTACTGTCATTAGACTTTTAAAACGTTTTAAGTATGATAAAAATGTTTTGATTTTATGTTCACATTAAGCATTTAAGAACAAAGCCAAGTGATGTTTCCTTACTCGAGGACATTTCTGTAACTCTCGGTTTGGGAGGTAAAATGCTTTTTGTCAACTCAAATTTATAAACGAAATTTCGTTTTATAAATTTTAAAAGCCATCCAAATCACAAACCTTTAGATCATTCACACTCGAACTATTCATTCAACCTTCGTTTTTTAAATTGTTTTGTTTATTACTAAATCATATTCTACAACGCCAATTTTATTATATTTTATTTAGCAAAACATATTAAATAAGATATAGTTTTCAAACGATATAAATATAAGAAGACCCAAAAGTCTATCACCAGATCTAGACCGACTTGAAAATCATAAACTTAAAAAGTTCGTCTTCTTTCTTTCTTTAAGCTCTTAGCTCTTCTCTTTTTTTTTTTTTTCCAAACTTGTTTGGTTTGAAGCTCTTTGTTCTTCATCATGTCTAATGAAACCAAAGATCTTAACAACTATCACTACACTTCATCGTATAATCATTACAGCAACATCGACAGTCAAAATATCATGATGAGTCTTCCTTACGTTTCTGGTCCATGCACTTATAATGCAAACATGATCTCATCACAAATAGTTTCTGATCTACACTCGAGTTCTCAAGGAGCGTTCGGATTTGGTTTGGAGCCCTCTCCATCTTCCAGCGAGTTTTTTAATCCTTCGATCGATCAAGAAAATGGTTTTTATAATGCTTATAATTATAATACTAGTCTCAAGAGTCATGAAGTTGTCGGTGGTGGTGGTGCAATAATTGAGAATGAAACTAGGGTTTCTGCATCTCCTTCTTCCAGTGAAGCCGATCATCATCACGGCGAAGACTATGGCAAGAGCCTGTTAGGAATTGAACCCCGCTTATGTGCTTTAGATATGAACTTCGATACTACGATATTGAGATGAATGAAAGACACAAGAACTTTGATAACCGAGTTCCCGTATGGTACCTCTCGGGTGGGATCCGTCTCCCACAACTTTCACTATTAAAATAGAGTTTCTCAAGAACAAATATAAAGATCACAAGATAACCTAAGCAAAAAACACTTCTCTTAATGCTAATCTCTTGATCTCTCTTTATCTCACGTTTTGTTCTTCTTGTTCGGATGGCCTAAACTGCATCAACGACATCTCTATTTATACTTAGGACTTTCCTAATATCATATGGATTACAATTTCCTTTTTCTTATTGTAATATGTCTCCACCGACATTATCAGGCGACCAACCAATTATTCATTGGTTTTGGGCTTGATTAATTAAACCCACATGAAGCAAACAGCCCAATAGAGCCTGATGAAAAGAGAAGCTGAGGATGGAGGAGATGAACAACGTTCTCACAAAGTGTAAGTTTCTGTTTTTGAGAAAAGTTCATAATAGTTTTTTGTAGTTATTTTTGTTTTGTTTTTAGTAGTTAAACTTTCATATAGTCAAGCAAGATGGAAATATCACATGAATCATGATCAAATTTTTATTTGATTTCTATCACTGAAAATGATTCGTTATTCTAACCAAACATCTTTTGCATACTAAAACAAAACTCTAGCTAATCAAACACCAAAACCTTAATTCTTCGAAAATTTAAAATGCATTTCTTTTTTTCAGTTTGAGGGCCAATAAATCTTTTCTCGAACATTCTTTAACTAATTATAAATAAAAGATATTTTAATTTAAAATGTTTTATACGGAAAATACATATATATACCGAATTTGAATATCATAAATGAGATCTCATTAAGACTACTTTAGCGATTCTATTCTTATGAAACAGAACATGTGTTGCTAGTTTTATATTGAAAGAAACAATAAATAAAATCATTTCAATCACAAATTAAAGCGTACGTAGTGTTTTCCTGTAGTGCATATTTTGATTCCAAAATTGTTTATTAATTGATGAATTATCTGCCCCTAGAGTATGATTAAAGACGGGTTCTTAGCGGGAGTTTTTAGCAGAATTATATGATAAGATATCAGTTTTTAAAAATCGATTTTTAACTTTAACAAAAAAATTCATTTAACAGACGAATCATTTTTTTGTTGTAAAAACTTGTACGTCCAGCAATCATTTGGTGCTTAGCATTATTAACTATATTGCTCAAAGTCAATTATGTGGTACGATATCATGGATGACAAAGCAATAATTCAAATGCGTGATATATTATATGGTTCAGAGTTAAAACAAAGAAGGATCAAGAGAAGAAGAGAAGAGAGCCACGAGTCTCGTTTATGACTAAGACCGAAGTTGATCATCTCGAAGATGGCTATCGTTGGAGGAAGTACGGCCAAAAGGCAGTCAAAAACAGTCCCTATCCGAGGTACTATAATCGGCTCTTATATTTAATTATATATGATAAAAAAATAACCAGGTACAATAAATTAATGAAATGTTAATCTAGCTTTTAGTTTAACTTTCGCTTTTTAAAATTCTTAAACCATAAATTCTCCTCTCATTTTGAAAATACTCTGGTGTTCATGTAAAAAATCCTCATGTTTTCTTTCTATTTGAAATCAAAGACTAAATTGTATTTAAATTTTTTTGAGGTTTTTTGGTATCCACATGCATTCAAGGTCTAAGAAAGAATTCATTGTGTGTTATATTTACTAGTTTTCTATTTGTTTTTCCATCGTTAGTTTGATTTCAGTTCTACAAATTAATTGTTGTTTTATTTTATTTTTGTACTAAAAATTAATTGTTGTTTTATATCTTTTAGAGTATTGATGATTTTTCAAATTTACATACATATTTCATCAATCAACTCATTTTTATTTTAATCAAAATATCAGTTTTTTAAAACAATATTAATTATGGTCAACTCAAGTTCTTTGTGAAATTGTGCATGTATTTACCAGTACTCGTCATGCTTTCTAACATAATTATTTTCAATCTTAATATTTTTTTTTAAAATCTAATATGTATAGTATATATATATATTCCATATAAGATATTTGACATTGTGTGTAAAGTCAATCAATTTTGTTATAACAGTATACAAAATATAACTTAATTGTAACCGACATTACAAGTCGCATGCTAAAACAATAGTATATGTCTTATATTACGATAACAGGAGTTACTATAGATGTACAACGCAGAAGTGCAACGTGAAGAAGAGAGTTGAGAGATCTTACCAAGATCCAACAGTCGTGATCACTACCTACGAGAGTCAACACAACCACCCGATCCCAACCACTCGTCGCACGGCAATGTTTTCTGGACCCGCCGCATCTGATTATAAACCATCGTCTCTATCATCTCCTCCACTTTCCAATTTCATCAACACTCCAAGAAGCTTCTCACATGATGCTCTCTTTCGTTCGCCATACTCAAGCGTGAATGCGAACCCTAGTTATCAGCAACAACAAAGCCACGAGTTTCAGCATGATAGTGACTATGATCAGCTTTTGAAGGAGATGTTTCCTTCGGTTTTCTTCAAACAAGAACCTTGATGTTATTTTATTTTTGGGTGCAAATGTTGTAACCTTGATGATATAATTATACTATTATACATATAATCGTATGCATTATACGAAAAATGGTAATTTTTAAAATTTCATGTATATTTTTTGATACTATATGATATAATGTAGAAATATTAGGCATGGATATGGAGTCTCTTTCGAGTTATTAAAATAAAATTCTTTGAGTGACTCAAACCCCAACACACTTTCAGTATTTGTGTTTTCACTCGGACACATTTTCCGTATTTGAGGCATTTTATACTTATTTTTTAACAAAAATACCCTTCATTGTTGCTATAACTTAATTGATTTGTAACTAAATAGAGCTAAATGGTTTACAGTTTTTAGTTGAAACACGCAAGAAACCAAATCTCGTCTTCCAAAAACAAAAACTATGCAAATCATTCCAAGTTTTTGCTGCCAATGATGGAGAGTGGGTGTTCGTTCAATTGCGGTTTTCTATTTGATTTCGGTTTGTTTCAGCGTTTTTAGATATAAAAAAGTAGACCGGACAAAGTTATATTTATCCAGATTGAACACATCAACTGTTATTGGGCCTAAAATGTATGGACCCTTAGTCTAGCCCAACAACTTACAATACAACTTTTCGAACAGTAAGTAAAGAAACAAACGATTTTGATAGCTTCAACCATCCTTAGCTTGCTTGCTGCTACACTTTTGGAACAACTGAGATCGTCTTTCCTCTGAGTTTCATCAAATGCGTAAGAACCTCATTCATATCAGGCCTATCCTCAGGTCTAGAGCTTGTACAGTACAAGCAAAGCTTCAACAGATCTTCAACAGCCTCTTCCTGCTTCCCAGAAACGATCGAAGACCAAATCTCTGAATCAAGAACATTAATCATCCCTTCTGCTCCATCTCCAATCGCTTCCTCCACCAATTGACGCAGACTCATCCCTTGTGATTCTTCATCGATCACCGAAGTCGGTCTCCGTTTCGTCATCAGCTCCATCATTACGATCCCGAAGCTGAACACGTCAGCTTTCGTCGTCACTTTCCTCATATAAGCAAACTCTGTTTATGGAAGAAAGTAAAGAGTAAGTGAATCAATGGAGCCGGCCATGGCCCTGGCCCAGGCCCAAAGTTAATAATCATGGGCTTGGCCTTTATTTTAACTAGTCTAGTGGTCTATCTTGCTCAAGAGGAGCTAGGTTCGAATCCACCAAACCACATTTAATATTTTTGACTTTTTAAATATTGTTTGGGTTTGAGTTCTTTACCTGGAGCTAAGTATCCAATCGTCCCCTCGAAGACTGATGTAGAAGCTGTGACGCTTCCATCCTCACGTAATCCTAGAATCCTCGCAGTCCCGAAATCGCTGACGTGAGCAACTCCATCTCCATCGAGGAGTATATTCGCCGGCTTCAGATCGCAGTGAACGATCGGGAATCCGAATCCAGAATGAAGGTAATCGATTCCGCTCGCGATATCAATACACAGATCGATTATCTCGGTGAAGCCTCCGATCTGTTCACCGGAGCCGTGAATCGCGTCTTCTAAGCTTCCTTTCTCCATGTATGGAAGCACCAAGGCTTTCATCTTCCCGCTCTCCCAAGCGAACCCTAAGATCTTCACGAGGTTCCGATGCTTTAGCTGGCTTAGTGTTTTGGCTTCTGTGTAGAACCATTTATCTGATTCTGCTGAGAATTGTTTTAGGTTTAGTAGTTTTACTGCGATCACTGTGTTATCTTGTAGATGACCTTTGTACACTGTGCTTAAGCTGCTTGAGCCGATGATGTTGGCGCTGTTGAAAGAGTTTGTTGCTTGTTCCAGCTCTTTTGGATCGAATCTCTTCAGCTTTAGTGCTGAATCCAAATCTGGCATTGGAGATTCTGATGAGGTTTCAGTTTTTTTCTCCTTTTTTCTGCAGCAGGTGAGAATCAGGACAAGGAGTGTAAGAAGAAGAACAGCTGTTGATACTAGAACAATCACGATGATTGCAGTTCTTTTGGAGAAGTGGCTTGACTTCTTCTTGGTTATCATACATTGCTTGAGAGGCTTCTTGCTGCCACAGAGATCTGTGTTTCCCAGCAGATCAGCTGCGTTGATGTCTTTGAACACACCAGATTCAGGGACATGGCCTTTGAGGTTGTTTGAAGCTAGTTTGAGATGTTTCAGCATCGAAAGCTTGGCAAGACTCTCTGGAATTTCACCTGTGAGATTGTTGTAAGAGAGATCCAAAGAGACTAAATGCGTCATGTTCCCGAAGCTTCCGGGGATTCCACCAGAGAGACTGTTCCTTGAAAGGTTCAATGTTTTGATCATATCCATGCCGCCTTGTTGGAAGACTTCATCTGGAATCTGACCTGAGAGATTGTTTCTTGAAAAATCCAACAAGAAGACGTTTTTGCAGGCCATTAAAGATCGTGGAATAGAGCCGAAAAAGAGATTGTTGGAAAAATCTATTTCTTGAACCATTTCTAGCTTTCCAAGCTCGTTGGGGATGGAACCTGACAGTAGATTGTTTGAGAAGTTGAGGGTAAGCTGCAAGTTTCTCATCGAAGATATCAGCTCGCTAGGGATGGTTCCGGTGAGAAGATTGTCAGAGATATCGAATGTGTTGAGATGCGAAAGTGACTTAAGGCTTGCAGGGATAGACCCGTTAAACTTGTTTCCTCGAAGAACCAAGTAGGTAAGAGATTCAAGCTTCGAGAACAAGACAGGAAATGGACCTGAGAACTTGTTGTTGGCTAGATCGAGCTCTGAGAGTTGCTTCATACCAAACATTGCTTCAGGGATTGGACCTTCGAGGTCATTTTTATGCAGCTCAAGCCCCTGCAGTAGAGTTAGATTTGAAATCTCCCTCGGAATTCTTCCTGTGAAGTGATTAATGTTAAGTTGCAAGAGACTCAACTCCCTCAGATTTCCTATCTCTCGAGGAATTGATCCAGTGAGAGAGTTAGAGAATAGCTGCAAAATCCGTAGCTTCTGAAGCTTCCCAATGAATGGCTTGAGCGTTCCTGTGAAGTTGTTCCGTGCCAGATTAAGAGTTTCCAAGTAAGAACAATTAAAGATATCATCTGGAATTCGACCTGCAAATCGATTCGGCCCAAGAGAAAGAAATGTAAGATTCATCCGTCCTAAGCCCCTCGGAATCTTGCCAGTCATTTGGTTGTGAGACAGGTCCAAGACTTTAAGACTGGTGCAGTTACTTATACTAGAAGGTATTGGCCCGGTAAGAAGATTGTTGTGTGCAGAAAGGTTCCGGAGGTTTGTAAGAAGCCCTAGATTCGCCGGGAGCTCACCGGAAATCGAATTGAATCCCATTGTTATCACCGTCAAGTTCCGCAAGTTTGTGATGGACTGTGGAAACTCCCCTGTTAAGTTGTTGGAGTGAAGCGTAAGGACTTTAACTGACGTAAGGAAACCAATCTCTTCTGGTATTGGTCCAACCAACTGGTTTTCCGACAATCCTAAATTGGTTAACGCCGTTAACCGAAACAATGAGGATGGAATTGAAGAATTCAGCTTGTTCTTGTATAACCGGAGTGCCTCCAGCTGAACCAAATTCCCTAATTCAGATGGTATTGCCCCGGTTAACTGGTTACCATACAGCTCAAGCTGGTTCAAGCTCGTGCAGTTTCCGATCTCAGCTGGTATCTCTCCTTCTAACAAGTTGTCAGCTAAAATGAGAGCTTGTAAGTTCGAGAGATTTCCTATTTCTCTCGGTATTTTTCCGGTTAACTGGTTACTATCCAGGCTAAAATCCGTCAGATTAACCAAAGTACCAATTGATACAGGAATCGAACCACTAAACCGGTTCAAGCCTGCTATAAAGATTTGGAGATGCACCAAATCTCCTAAGCATTCTGGTATCGTTCCGGTTAAGTTGTTGTTTTCAAATCCTACTAATTCCAAAGATCTAGTTTTGCAGAATGCTTCAGGAACATCACCGGTTAACAAGTTATCTCTCAGATCAAGATACACTATATTCTTAAGCCTCCAAATCTCAGACGGAATTGAACCAGAGAAGTAATTTAAGTAAAGAATGAGCTGGTTAAGCTCTGTTAAGTTTCCTATCTCAGACGGTATTTCGCCGGAAAAATTATTGGAAGTGAGATCAAGAACCTGGAGATAGGTGAGATTTGCTATAGCTGGAGACAGGACACCTTGAAGTTGCTTCTCCATCAATGAAACGGAGACAACGTGACCGGTACGATCGCAGGTGATCCCGGTCCAGTTGCAGTGTCGTATCAGACCGGTGGTGGTCCAGTCCGACAATATCCCTAAAGGATCTTGGGAGATAGCTTTCTTGAAGGATATTAAAGCTTCAATCTCTGGTTCAAACTTCTGTCTCGCAAGTGAAAAGCCAGAGAATAAGAAGAAGAGAGTTAAGATCAAAGTTGTCTTTGAGAGTGAAGTCATGGTTTAGATGAGTTGAAAATATTATGACTTATGATATGAGATAATAATCTCTATATAGACACACACAAAGTCGTAGGTTTGTGTATATGAACATGCTGTCAAGACGATAGTAAATTGAGGATCATATCACGGATGTGAAAAGGCCAAAACGCAATATATTTTTGGCCAAGTCGCAAATATAATATATAGTTTTATGATTTAAACATAAATGATAATTCGGCCAAGTTGCATATAAAGCCACTAAATGCATTCCCACTCTGCTACTCATACCCATTCTTAAAATGTACTATATATCTTCATTCATTTAATCTCGCTAATAAATCAATATTCTTCTGTATCCAAACGTTATTTATTCAAATTTATATATATCACTGCTAAAATGAAAACTATTGTATTTTGTTTGATCGTTGAACTAAACATAAATACAAAAAAGTTCCATATAGTATATATATCTTTGAAAATTACACACATCTTTTTATAATATGTAAGAGTATTACTCGATGTATATCTAATAAGCGTCAACGCTTGTTCGAAATAACAATGTGAATTTGGCAACTGAGAAAGACAGCGCTTTTGGTCAAAAGAGTGGCATCATTGAAACTCAAACCATTGTGCGCAACATAGTCTTTGACTATTGAGTACTTTAACAACAAAACAATTATCATCTTTTTGTTTATACAGAAAAAGTATATATATATATTTCAGTTGACACATTCACGATTCAATTAATGGACTCATATGGATCGAGGATTTCATTCAAATACAATATGATGATATAGTCGATTTGAACAACCTGTATCCGGATACTATATGCTACTTGACCTTTTGACTCATTTAACAATACCACATCTATATTCTTCCGGATACTAATGTCAATGCTTACTTGACTTTGACCCATTTAACTTACAATTATGCGACGAAGTCAACAACGTTCATTGAAAAAAAAAGATAAACGAAGGAGTAAAAAAAAAATATGACAGCTGTGGGATTTGAACCCACGCCCTTTCGGACCAGAGCCTAAATCTGGCGCCTTAGACCACTCGGCCAAACTGTCACTTGTTTGTGGTTGTCGATATGTATTAAATATCATATATCACTTTGTTGTAAAGATGGAATCTTCCTAATTTGTAAACATCTCTTTCGGCAACTCTTCTGTGTCTGAAACTGAGAGTGCTACATCTGAATACTATATCAACAAATATATACGTTATTCCGGATGTTTTGAGATAAATATTGTTACATAGATTTTTTTAAAAAGAGAAGAATGTATACCAATGTGGAGTCATGCTAGTGGTTGAATCCAGGTAAACTACGAACTTTATAACATTTAGGAAAAGAAAATACCTTATCAAACGCTAATCCCCGTCAAGGCCGTCGTACCTTATTAAAAGATGATTTAGATGCTCTACTCCCTCTCTTACAGTAGTATTAGGTAAGAGTTTCCATGTGTTCTTTCTCATAAGTATTCCCTTTTTGTTATCAAGGATTTTGAGGAGGGAGTCCTCTTTCTTTATGTTGTGTTTAGCTATGTTGACATGTCACATGTGGATATCCAATGTTTGCAAAGCTTTCTGATATATGTCACTTCAGTTTCTTTGTTAATAGCAACGTACCGGTTTGGGGGAATGCAAGAATCTTCTCGTCTATAGTAAGGCATGATCTTATCTATCTCCTTTTGTCATTCTTTCAATATTCGTCTATCAAAAGTGTTTCATCTTTCATTTGAATTAATTTTCTTGATAAATAGGATATGAATCTCGTTTGTCTCGACCTTTTCTCAAAAAGTTATGGCCCCTAAGTTAGGTGATGGACCATTTCCTTCGTTTTTCTGTAATCCCAAAAGTCTATCTAGAAAATGGCAGATCTTTCTCTAAGGAGTTTATTCGATTTCTTAGCTTCTGAGATAAAGTAAGAATTGGATCATTTTATATCATGGAATTATCATACTTTTCACGAACTCTTAGCTTTTGAGATAAAATAAGGATTTGATCATTTCATTTTCTTACTCATTTTTATTAGTGGATTCTAATTTGTTTTGCATAACATAAAGGGAATCTTCTGGATTTCTCCCACGTGTTCCTTCTCAGGGACGATGAAGTATTGTAAGAAGAGTGGTCTTGTGAGGTTCTCTGTATTCCTGGTAGAGGATGGAGAGTTGGAAGAAGAGCTTTTGAGATCCTCTAGAAATCAAATTATACAGACAGAAGAATTAGGTTATGTTTTCAATTAAATATACTGATCTACGTTCAAACTAAACCTAATCTTTGTTCAGCTAAATCTAAGAACCTGTAATTAAGATAATAAAAATAAAATATTAAATAAAAAGTAATGTATGTTTAGGAAAATTTAGTTCGAACTGAACCAGATAAAAAATGAAATAGAAGTAGGATATGGTCAGCTGGATATGTTTTTCAATAAAAAAAAAAATCGGAATATTATGAATCGAAAAACTAACTAAAGCCTACCCTAAATTTTCTTATAAAAAACATATGAATAATTTAAATATCAATAGATAACGATATGTATGAAAGATATATATACATCTATATATAGTTCAATAGATAACGATATATCAATGAAACTTCTTTGGAAAGAGCCAGAGAGTGCCTTCACGTCAGGACACCAACATTGATCATTGGAAACTGGAATCTGAAAACGCGCTTGGTATCAACGACCATTAATTACCAAAACATCCTCGAGTTCAGCTTGTATAAAACTCATTTGTTCGTCTGCGAAGACTTTTATAACAAGAAACCATAAACAAAACATAATAAACCCAATTCTTCTCTCTTCACAATTCATTTCTAGAGGATATCAAAACTAAAAGATGATGGGAAAAGGCAGCTTTTCGATATTCAAGACGAGGAAAGAGAGGACGAGGTTTAAATTTTTAAGACTTGGAGGGCTAAAGTGGAAAAGATTGAATTTTAAGATGTCGTTTTTTGAAAGTTTGAGGTTTAGAATCATGTCTATCATCGAAGGAATGGTTTTGGTTTCTAAGCTTGCTTTCTTTTTTCTTTGTTGCGGTTGCAGATTCTAACATGTTAGTTTTTATTTTTGTGTGGTAAACTCTGTAACTTTTTTTTTGTATTCTTAATTTATATATATGTAAATTTTGATTTTAGTTCTTTCAGTTCAATATCAAAAATTTCTTCTTCGTTTCTGCTTTCATGGTCTTTACTATGTTAGTGTAATTAATGTTTGCTCAAAAAGTGTAATTAATGTCTCAAAATTCCAAAAAAAAAAAACATCATGGTATCATCTGGGTAGCCTAATGTGTTACTCCCTCCGTTTCAATATAAGTGTCACTATGACACTTTGTTTTTGTTATAAAATAAGTGTCGTTTTCGAAATTCAATGCAGAATTTATGAATTTTATTTTGTAGTTTAATTTTCTATTGGTTGAAATATTGTTAGATGTATGGGTAATGATGTTTTTATATGGGAAATGTATAAAATTAAATGTTTTCTTAATCTGTGTGAAAATGTCAGAATGACACTAATTATAAAACAGAGGGAGTATCTATTTTCTAAATAAGCAAGAAATTACGTAGAGCTATGGATTATTTTTTATTCAATTGCGAGCGATTTTTTTTTTGTCTTGGTTCGTGCGTCCAAGTAAAGTACGTAGATGCAATAAAAAAGGTGTAAATGCATTTATGTTCTAGATATTTGAACCAACCTATGACATTAAAAAAAATCTTTTTTTTTTTGAGAAAAAACATTACCAAATATTCTTGCAGCTAAAATTTACAGTTTACCTTAAACAAATCACTCAGTTAGTCAATATGGAGATGCAGAATGTGTCAATGTTAGACTGTTTTGTCGGCGTTGGTAGATTGTATCTTTTCTACTAGTATTTTGCAGGTCTTGAAATTAGTGTATTAGGTGTAGCAACTTTTTCAACATGAGCTGGCATGTTCTAAAACTCCAGAGCAAAGCCCTAACAAACAGGGAGACATAACCCAACTAGAAACAAACTAATAAAAAACCCGATGAAACCCAAGTTGAGACAAGATCACCAGCATGAGAACACAACGAACATGTCGGTTATATGAGAAAATCATCGGATCTAGCTATTTTTATAGACAGTGCTGGCTTAGCACATGTGCTCAAGGCATATTTGTAATATATCTTCGCATGCGAAGGTCCACCAATTCGGATAATTCTGTGTTTATTCCACCTTCATAAGTACTTATACCTACTTCGATTGAGAATGATGAACAATTCCATATATTATAACTATTTAGCAGACCGCCCAACATATCTGTGTAAGGAAAACTAGAGTTTTACATAACGTTTATAGCATTAAAGTTCGAATATGTCAAACTATTATAGTTTTTTCCCTTTTTTTCATATCAAACTATTATAGTCTTTTTTAAAAACTATTTTTATCAAGCTACTATACTTGAAATAGAAAATCTTATGTTAACAAAATTTGAGTCAATGAAACAATCAAAAACCTAACCAGTTGACAATGGTACATTATCATTCAAACAAGTAAGCATAACGCGTTAGAAGACTATAACACTTAATACCTTTTTTATAAAAGACTAAACACTTAATACGAGAAGTTCGATTTTGATAAAGAAGAATAGAACATATGTGTTGAACAAACTATACCCGCTATCTACTTACATTATTCATTGTTGTATTGACCTTTTGAGATTAATGCCTCTACGGGAGTATCGGTTCACCTACCTTACCATCTCTATTAAATTGCATTTCCAGTATTTATTTGAAATGAGATAAACTGAAAGATGATATTCATTTGAACTGATCGTGTCTATATACATGCAACACGATTACTCAACTAATTTCTAAGTAAACAAGTTCTCAATCTGTATTTTTTCCTCATTTGAATATTAGCACCCAGTTTAAATGAAAAACTATACGATTCAGATATGTTTTTGTGTAGATGTTTAAATCTTTTAACCAAATAAATGAAATGATAACTTTAAAAATGAAAAAAAATTTCAGCTAGATAAATAGTTATTTTATAGTTTACATAAATTTGAATAACCAAAAGCAAAAAAATAAAAAAATACAAATCCAAAATGTTAGTAAATGTCAGTTTGAGTATTTGTTTTTAATGTAATTTTAAGTTCAAGGCCTAATTAAAATTAACCTGAAATGTCCAATATAAAATATAAATAATTTTTTTTAGTAAATAATTATATTTCTCAATAACTCAAAATATGTCAATCAAACTTGAACTGGAATGAAAAAAGTTTTTAAATTATTTTAAATTAAAATATAACAAATTCAAAATAGAATTTCAACTTTAACAGGAATTTAAAATTGAAGCATGTTATGATTTATATTAGTATTAAATATACCAAGATTCTTAGAAATGAATCAAAACAAAACTGAATGAATACTAAAATAAATTAAAGAAGAAAACTAAAAATCATGGTGTGACTTACTTAATTATGTATCATAGAAATAGAATTTATTTTGGCACCATATTATAAAATCTATAACTCCACTCTATTTTTCATTCTAAAAAGAGTTTTGTGTAAACCAAATTGTAAAAATAATATAACTATATGGCGAAAACTTAGATATATGTAAATATAAAGGACTAGGAACAAAAGTTACTCTCTAAAACTTTCCTCAAAACTTTCCGGTGATTTTATAAATCTGACGGAACTCAAAAGCTCTTTCGCACACCATTTCCACAACATCGTACTTATCGCCTCTCTCCCTCTGGAATCCGCCATGCAAGCTCTTCAATCCTCGTCCCTCCGCGCTTCTCCACCGAACCCACTCATCAAACCTTCGAATCGCCAGTCTCATCAGATCACCAATGCGAGACAACCCACAAGGAGACGCTCATTCATCTCCGCATCAGCCACCGTCGTCTCCGCTCCTAAACGCGAAACGGATCCGAAGAAACGGGTCGTAATCACGGGAATGGGTCTCGTCTCCGTCTTCGGTAACGACGTCGATGCTTACTACGAGAAACTGCTTTCCGGCGAGAGTGGAATCAGCTTGATTGATCGATTCGATGCTTCCAAGTTCCCTACTCGATTCGGTGGCCAGATCCGTGGGTTTAGCTCAGAGGGTTACATCGATGGGAAGAATGAGCGTAGGCTTGATGATTGCTTGAAGTATTGCATTGTAGCTGGGAAGAAGGCTCTTGAAAGTGCTAATCTTGGTGGTGATAAGCTTAACACGGTACACTCTCTTTATAAAGTTTACAACTTTATGATTGATTAGTTCTAAAGGTTTAATCTTTAAACCGTGAACTTGATTTCTCTCTGATGGGTTTAACACATTACTTGTAGATTGATCAAAGTTCAAAACTTTATGATTGGTTAGTCTAAAGGTTTAATCAACGGTGAACGTTGATTTCTCTCTGATGGGTTTAACACATTACTTGTAGATTGATAAGTTGAAAGCTGGAGTACTAGTTGGGACTGGTATGGGTGGTTTGACTGTGTTTTCAGACGGTGTTCAAGCTTTAATTGAGAAAGGTCACAGGAGGATTTCTCCGTTTTTTATTCCTTATGCTATTACAAACATGGGTTCTGCTTTGCTGGCGATTGATCTTGGTCTTATGGGTCCGAACTACTCGATTTCTACCGCTTGTGCCACCTCTAACTACTGCTTCTACGCTGCTGCGAACCACATTCGCCGTGGTGAAGCTGATATGATGATTGCTGGTGGAACCGAGGCTGCTATTATTCCTATTGGGTTGGGAGGTTTTGTTGCTTGTAGGGCGCTTTCGCAGAGGAATGATGACCCGAAAACGGCTTCGAGGCCATGGGATAAACAAAGAGATGGCTTTGTCATGGGTGAAGGCGCTGGTGTTCTGGTATGCTTCAGAAACTCTTAGTACTCGACTACTCTCATATGTGACATGTTGTTTCCGCAAGTCCAGAGATTGTGTTAATTTATTCGATGCTCTAATAGGTGATGGAAAGCTTGGAACATGCGATGAAACGTGGGGCTCCAATTGTAGCAGAATATCTTGGAGGTGCTGTTAACTGTGATGCTCATCATATGACTGATCCAAGAGCTGATGGGCTTGGTGTCTCTTCATGCATTGAGAGCTGCCTTGAAGATGCTGGTGTATCACCTGAGGAGGTAACAAAAACTAACTTTTCATATTATTACCTGCCTGTAATACTTCCCACTTATATTCATAGCTTGTGATTGTCTGAACGTTTTTCCAGGTAAATTACATCAATGCCCATGCAACTTCGACTCTTGCGGGTGATCTTGCTGAGATTAATGCCATTAAAAAAGTATTCAAGAGCACTTCAGGGATCAAAATTAACGCCACCAAGGTTCGTCCTCAGTGCTCCATCTACCTATTTTGAGTGTTCTTCTTTGCATTTGCATTTCCTAGAGATGACAGTTTTGTAAATGCATCATGTTACAGTCTATGATAGGTCACTGCCTCGGTGCAGCTGGAGGTCTTGAAGCCATCGCCACCGTGAAGGCTATCAACACTGGATGGCTGCATCCCTCAATCAACCAATTTGTACGTATAATCCCTCCTTTCCTAAAACAAAATCATTCACAAGCTTAACATAATCCATAATAAGAACCGAATAATAGGCTTCTTTGATTCCGTTCCTCGTGGATTTAGATACCTCAGGTTTCTTTGTTTTAGACTCTTAACACTCTGTTTCTCACTGTAGAACCCAGAACCAGCCGTGGACTTTGACACGGTCGCAAACGAGAAGAAACAGCATGAAGTGAACGTTGGTAAGTGAAGACCGGCCTTCTTGTCATTGTCTTAAACCTACAATGGTTTCTCTGATAATGTATGTCTTTTTCTTTTCGCTGCAGCCATATCAAATTCATTCGGGTTCGGTGGACATAACTCAGTTGTCGCCTTCTCTGCCTTCAAACCCTGATTCCTCCAATACCATTTAGATTCTCTGCTCCAACTGTTACGTCACCACCATCATCTTCCTTGGAGCTTTTTGGTCCACGAGTTTGAGCTCTTTCTTTGGCGTTTTACGTTCCATTCAACATTGTTCTTAATTGTTCATTGAGCCGTCGAGATTTCAGATTTTGCTTCTCAATGGTTAGAAAAATGTTTGTATCTTAGTTCGTTTCATATTTGTCTAATTTATTATAAACAGAACAAAGAATCTTGTAGCAATGGTATTATTGTCAGAAAGGAAGTTCTCAATCTTATTTTGCTACTTCTATGTATGGCTTGTGTCGGCCTATAATAAGCTTTAATGTATTTAATTATCCATAGCTAATGGAGCATTAACGAAATCAAACGCTCAAAAATGAAGTTGATTTGTTTGTTAATGTGAAGCAAGAACTGCAAAAAAAAAAAAAAAAAAAAAAAAAAAAAAAAAAAAAAAAAAAAAAAAAAAAAAAAAAANGTCATCAAAAGGATTCTTTCTTCCATTCAACAGAAAAGCTAGAATACCCAAGTGAGGAGGTTCAGAGGATGTGCGAATACTGAATATGCAAAAAGGAAACTCAAATTCCACACAACATCTCAGTTCTCATAACTACATGTTTCACATTTTAAGAACCACACAATAATACAACAGAGATGAGAAACCCATCAAACTTCGTGACTGGTTTGAGCAGATGTGGGAGGAGGAACCTGTTTACCACGTCCCATAGTGAAGCCTCTCGTCCCATCAGGCATTCTTGGGCCAGGCGGAGGCTTTGAGACCTCAACGTGATGATGATGATAATTATGATGGAACGACGTTGAGGTTGATGGGGAGGTTCCATGTCCTGTGGCACAATGACAAAAAAAGGTCTCAAAGTTTCATTTGTACTTTCCATTGTTGCAAACAAATGGAATTTACACGAAAGAAACTACTTATACCGTTGCCGCCTTGATGATTCTGTCGCCTTCCCCGTCCCCGACTTCTGGTTTTGTTCCCATTTTTATCACCAACATCCTGAAAATCGTTAAAAAGAACAATCAGCAATGAAAAACAGCTGTGTTTTGTATCAAGGCTTAGTGGCATATCATAACTATGCAAGTTAGTAGAATCGATTTATAATGTGGATTCCATAACATTCAATCAAAGATGACACTTACATTATCAGCCGCAGTATCAGAATGATGGTGATGATTATGTTCATTCGACTTTTTCTTCTCTTCACCTCCAATTTGATCATGCACTTGGCCTGTTTTGTCCTTCCCTGTATCGACTTCTTTCCTACCCGGTCTTCTCTGTGCTAACTTTCCCTATGGTGAATAAACAATCAATTTATAAATGCTATTGTTAGCTTCCATATGTATTTTTTAAGTTGAAATTCATCAGGGATGACTTACTGTTTGTTCAAGAAGTTTAACTCGCAGCCCATTTCTCCAGTCTTGCTCATTATTTAGTGTAGCTGCCTGCACCAATTTAATCGAAGAATATAAAGACAATCATTTCTTATAAGAGAGCTACCTTCCGATCTTTATTTGACACTTACCGCTTTCTCAGCAGCTTCCACTGTTTCATATTCCACAAAGGCATGTAACTATATTCAAAAGACAAAAAATCCAATTACTTATATGTATAAAATTGTACATAAAATGTTATTGTGATTCAATATAAGAAAGCTCTCCATGAAATTTGCTTACCCTGGTTCTGATAAACTTGTCCTTCTTACAACCCTTCTCTGATTCTTCAGCAGCATTTGGATCACATATGGATACACTTTTGATGCTACAAATGGAATTTTTTTGAGTGAGTAATAAATGATATAACCAAGCTATAGCAATGATATGACATGTGAGAAGGAATGAATGACTAGATAAAAAAATACAGATAAAGTTAAGGCCTACCTTCCGGCTTTACCAAATAGCGCACGAATGTTCTCGTCTGAATGATCCTCTGGCAAATTTTCTACCAACACAGTGAAAATCTATGGTACACCCAAAATTAGGAGCGAATAAAAGAAACAACTATACAACACAATGGTTAGATTCATGTTTGAGGCAATTGATACCTTTGGATCCCTGACCTCAGGAAGAGGACTCAGGCGCTTCACCTTCTTCTCATCCGAACTAACAACCTGCAGGTTGACCAAACAGACACTCAAAATCCGTACAATTTATTCATCTGTTATTCTAATTTAATTTCCTATAGCTATATGATTACTTCAACGATTTCCGTTCATACTACACCTAACTACTAAGTCTGTTATGACGAAGCTTACAAGAAATGAGGACTCCTTTAAGGCGGATACTATCAAAGCATGGTCTCGTGTAAGCTTCTTCATTTTATGGAATGTAGCAATGGTAGATATGGGAACTGCGTACAAAAGAAGAAGCCCATTGACATGGTCCTTAAACAAAAATGATAAATAGTTGACGAAGTAAATCACAAGGAAACCACATTATTTCAACTAAAATAACTAGATTTTGATCAGCAATGTGAGTTAAGCCGAAGGAAAGCTGGCTGCACCAGGAAACATCCCAAGAAGTAAGTCTGCCTTAAGCACCCATATTCTAGTTCATCAGTCACAAAGTCTCAAACTTTCAATGACCCATGTTTCAAAAACACCAGAAAGTGTATAACTACATGAAAAAATATCCTCGACGTTGATCATACAAAAAGGGTCTATTACAGAGTCAAGGAGATATAAACTCACCAAAGCCTTTTTTGTTCTTCTTCATAGCATTCAGAAGAAACTTGTCCGTTGGCAAATTCTCGTCACTAAAGTAGTATTCAACCTGCAAACGAAACACACATGAGACTTGATTCACAACCTTAACCTTCTAGCGTAAAAGCCAGAGAGAGATTTATATATAAGATCAAAACCCAATTGCCTGTCTAATGATCTTCTTCTTCAACTCATCGTTAGAAACAACAACGTCGGTCTCCACCGGATGATCGCCGTGATCCTCTCCGTGGTCAAAATCATCATCTGACGGGGTCAAACACGGTATCTCCGAGACAACAACGTCATCGGAAGATCCGGCAACTGGTAACGAATCGACTTCACGTGACGGCGGCTGCGGTTGGGAAATATCCGCGGTTGAGCCAATCGTGTCTTCCGCTGCTTCCGATTTGACGACGGCGGCGACGGAAGGCGTTTCTACCGTTTCCATAATCCCGGAGAGAAGAGGAAGAGTCCGCCGGAGAAGAGAGAGAAGAATGAGTCCTCTCGCCGCCCTTTTTGTCCTTTGAGTCTCTCTTCCTCTTACCTCTCGGCCGTCGCGTCGTCTCCTTCGTCGGGCTTTTATACGATTCAAAGACTTTTCGTGATCGGTCAAAGGTTAATTTCGTCATTTGGCGAAAAGAGAATTGAATATAGCACTACTTGGTCCAAGGGGAATATAATGGGCTCTTATTAGGCTTTGATATAGCCAGCCCATTTAAGAAAACGTAGCAACGATATGAATAATATTTCTAGTCAAACAAATTTATATTTAGATCAAATCAAAATGATAAAATGTGTATTAGTAAACCACAAGAACAAAAACTTTAAATTAAAAATTATATACGGATTTTTTTCTATAAAAATTAAAACAAAGTAGTTTATATACCTGTTTGATAGAGAGCCAGTTCCAGAGATTTAAAAACTGTAAGAAAAAATGTAGCCACAAAACTAATACATAAAAATTAAAAAATACATTCAACAAGGATAGACTCGAATCCACCTCCTTCAACTCTGTAGAAGATGTCTACTAAACCACTACACATCATGACTGGTTGTAGTTAGCGAGAATTTTTTTTGAAAGAGAGCATGATAGAACTCCTTTTTTTACAATTTCAGACTGTTTGTAGATGTTGACGCTTATGTAATGTAAACATTAACTTTGTAAGTTCATTTTAATCAATGCTGAAGCATATAGCAAGAAAGAAAAACGTTTGATACTACATTCATATTTGTAAATGATGTGACAAAACGTTGGCTTGTATCTGAACTCTAAAGGATTAAGACATGAGAGAGCAACTAATCTTTACAACATTATTGGAATGATGACTTGGAGATTGAAATTTTATAGTGTCTTTTATCAACCACATAAAAGGAATGCTGATCTATACACTAGCATATCATCAAAAATTATATACCTAATGATCATTATACATGTTGACGATGACCAACTAAGAATGATATATCGAGTATAACACTATATATTTGATTTCCTATATGTCAAACATATCATATAAGAATTACGTTTAGGTTGTTTTAAATAAATATGTGGACAAGGCAGTATACATGGTCAAAATGAAACTGACATGATTTTTTTACATGAGTTTTCTTAAACTCCACAAACTGTACACCAATAAAGTAGTATCATTGATTGTGGTGGTCTAAACATATTAATTGATATATGATAATTAAAATAAACTATATGATAACTAGAAATGGTTTGAGTTTTCTTTAAAGGGTTTTTGAGTTTTAACAGCCGAATAATCTCTAAAGGTGAATGTAGCTCTTCGGTAACTCATTACACAAATTTGCTATAGACAAAAAAATATGGCATTATTTTCACTTATCAGATGGAAGTGAATGAGTTTTCAGTAGAAAATGAATCTAGAAGAAGAATGAGTTTACACCATGTTTTTGAACCTTTTATTACGAGGCCACTACCACTTGATTATAAGTATAAAAAAATACTATAATAATAAATCAACTATATGGACTAATAATAGTTATCAGATTTGCAAATATTATGTGAATTATCTGACTACTTTTGTATATATGTAGTTTTAAAGGATTTGGTGGTTAAGTTGGTCCAAGTAATTTTCATAATAAATGAAACACTGTAATTAGATGCCCATATAGTATCTTCTCGCTAGCCTTGAGATGCGATTGGGTAAGTTATTTTCTGGTCCACACTTGGTCTTCCACCAAATAAATGGGAACATTTCTATTCTCTTCTTTCTTTCTACGATTTGTTTGGGGTCTATGTCAAGTACAAATGCTTAATACTTTTGGCTGTAGTTGATAAACACATAGTTTGATCAAGATTGTTGTTGATAATATTATTAATTATAATAGCTGAAAGGTTTGTTTAAGGCATCTCATTACTTTAGAAAACACGATCAGTTTATAACGTACACACATGTTGTTTTCTTCTATAAGTAAGAATATTTGATGTAACAACACTAGCAATATGGATAATATCCGACATAATAAAGTATTATTAATATAATTTGAAGGACTTAACTAGTCCGTACATCTCTTACAAATTAGAACATTTCTAGGATTCGCAGTCTATTTCGGTTAATCTTTTTTATTTTGTAATCAACAGTTCGTATGTGTTGTGTATAATGTGAAAACGTTTCAAAAGGAACAATATTGTTTATTCTAACTAGTTGCATAGCCCCCGCGCAAGCGCGGGGCCGAAAACAATGTTCATTCGTATTTGGAATTTTTTGTGTTAAATTTTGGGATTGTTTTTAAAGTAATTTGTAGATTTTGTATGGTTTAGAATGTTGATGGGTGGGACAATTTAACTTCTGATACTTATTTAAGTTGTTAGTCGATCACATCAGGGGTTAATATGGTTTGTTGGTTCGTATGTTATATGCTGAAAGATATAACATAGGTGGATATAATTTGTTTTGGGAATCAACTTATTGAGTAGTGGTGTTTTTGGGGGTGGGAAGTGGTTTCCTACTGAGTTGGTAGTATATTAATAAAGTTGTGGGAATTTTTACTTTTTCATAGTCGTAATTTCAAAATGGTCACCCATGCAATTTTTTAAATAATATTTTGCTAACTGGTCCGTAAATGTATTACTAATACACAACACTCATTTTTTTGCAAAAAATAAAAAAATAATAACATTATTAATTTGCTTACTAAAATGTGTATTATTAGTAAACACCAAAAAAGTAAATATTGATTTTGTTGGGTGGCCCAATATAATTAGTAGGTTAAGGAGGGTTTTAAAATCTTTGGGCTTCAAACAATTAGACCTTGAATTTTGGGACTGTGGTTGAGCCGGAGTCCAGTGAAATCGGATTCTCTGAACTTTTCTTCTCGGCGTGGTAGTTTATTTGTCCTCCTGATTCCTGCAGTTTTTTTTTTGTTTTTTGTTTGGTGAGATTGATAAACAAAATTTGAGTTTTCTTTACTCAATGAGTTTCTTGCTTACATTAATCTCATAAGCGGCATGTGTTCTCGTTGATCATGTGTGTCTTCATCTCTTGCGAATGCTACAAAAATTAGAATTGAGAGAGACTCGAATAGTCTTCTAGTTTATACACAACATAGTCCCAATTTTAGAACACTTTATTTGAAAAGAAGGATCATTGTGGAGAAAAGAAGTTTTGAGTGAGACTCACAAGAAGTATATTGTCTAGTTTACGGAGAGCAGGGAGGTTGATGAAAAGATCAAATCTTGGACGGCAAGTCATTACCTGAACATCCACAAAAATTGATTCATTACTGCACATTCAATTTCTCTTCTCCACAAGAACTTACCTCGAACTTTTTGCCGTCTGGATAACTCAACGACATGATCACTAACGCTAAGAATCCACTTCATTTCTCTTCTCCACATGGTTTTCTTTTCATTTGAAAGAGGCTCTAATCTCTATAGCTGCCTAAAGATCGTAGCTAAAAGAAGAAAACATGTTAACACTTTCAAGAAGAAACATGTTAACACAAAGATAGTGTTTTTACCACAGAGATTGGTGATGGCGTTGGAGATGGCTAGAGCTGTGCACACGCCTTTGCCTGAACCTGACATATCTTCACCAAGTAACAACTTCGCAAATCTCTCCATCATATCCACGTCTAATTCAAAAAAGCAAATAAACAACAACAACTCAAAATTGTAATTCTAAGCTAAATTAAAGTAAAATAAAGGTTCAATTTTTATTTTTTTCTCTCTATAACGAAAACAGATCACTAACCTGCAATGTTCACTTCCTTTCCTTTAAAACCAGAATCAGTGACAAGGGCAGGTTTGTTATGGTCGAACTTGATGTTTTCCTTTGAATGCTTACGAAACGAAGCTTTCTTTATCAGCCAACCCAGAATCGATGATGGTGGCGGAGAAGACGAAGCGGCGGCGCCTGAAGAGCTCTCGTAACTCGATCCGCTCGTGCTGCTTCTCTCTTTTGATTCAGTTACGGATTGAGTCAAAACACTTCTTTTCTTCTCAATCCCTGCGCAGCTCTTCACCAAAATCTCCATTTCTTAAAACTAATCCGAACTTAGAAAAACAAAGAACTGGTTTTGTTTGAAAGGCAAGACAGAGACTAAGAAACGGCTTTATGGTAAGAACATGTCTCTTGTGAGAGAGAAATCAAAAAGAATTTCAAAAAAAGCAGCCGATAAAAAAGTTATGTCTCTCTGTTTTAGCTTCTTCCTCTGTCACGACATGTATATAAAGAAGCGAAGATTAGGCGTTAGTGTAAACGAATGAGAACTCGAACAGTCGTCTTCGTGCGTGGATGGTGAAAACGGCGAGAGAGCTTTACAATCAAGGTCCGTCGGAATTGGAATGGTCATCGAAGCAAAGACAACAAAGGCGGAAACCCTAAAACACTAATGATATGACCGGCCCACACAAAACAACCTTTTTAACAGACCCAAAAATATCGATCAATAATCTGAACAAAACCCAAGCACAATTTTCCAAAATTTTACAAAGCCCACTCAAAATCTATAACTAAAAAAGTGGGTCCCACAAGCTGCCTATGTGGACACCTTTAGGAGAGTCAAAACTGTACTATTATATATACTAGATCTTTTCTCCGCGCTACGCGCGGATTATATCTTATTATTTTTTATATTTAAAAATAGATTAAAATATTTTCATTAAAAAATTCATAAAATTTTCAAAAGTTGATAATATTTAAAGATTTTTTGTTGTGATTCTTTAAGTTGATGAATTTCACTTTATTTCTGATAATTTTATATTTTACTGCATTTATTATTTGTACACATATGATTTTATCTTTTAAATTATTCCTTTGAAAAGTAGTTAAGTAAACTTCAGTTCAGGTTAATATATTAATATTTGTTATAAATGTATTGTATTTAAAAAATATTTTACTATATTATTGATAAATATTTGAATGGTAATATTTTTGATAATTAATAAAATTCACTTAGTTAATTTTTGTAAGATAAATTTATTAGGATAGCTTTTTAGTTTCCTTTCACCAAAAAAAAACATCAATGAAAAAATGATCAAATTTTTTTATGAAAGGATAAATATACATGTATATTTCTATAGTTAACTAATATAAACTTTTGAATTAATGTTAAGAGTGAAGTTTTGAAAGTGCGGTTTAAAATTATTAAAACATAAAAAATAAATACAATTTTCCTTTTATAAAAAAATAAAAAATAGTTAAAAAAAAAAAGAAAAATTGAAAAAATTGAATCAATATTTTATTTGTCTTTTTGAAACCTATTATAATATATCTCAAACATAAGGGCATTCTATTTTAAGTTATTTTGTAGAAGTATATTGGGTACATTACAAGTCGTATATGAATACCTGCAGATAAGAGAACACAATCAGCAAAACATAGCTAAATAGTCAAATAGACATAATGGTTTCCAAAATGAAATATAAAATCAAACCTTTCCCGCACTACTGCCAACAACTACTTGAAGACCTTCACTATCATCAAACTCTATAGCAGTAACCTCCTATCATCCAATTAAAAAAAACACGATTATCAGAAAGATTGATGCAGTTTTTCTGCCAAATCACGTCTAAATTACAAAAGTCTATTTGAATATGGAGCATATGTAAGAAAAATTACCGAAGCGGCATACCCACCATGTGTAACTGCATTGATCCTGGCAGCAGATGATTTCATTCTCATATTGAAACATTCTACAACACCATTCTAACCACCACAAGCAACCAGTCCATGGAGATTGCTGGATGACAAAAAAAAGATATACAATAGTTAGAAAATTCTCTATATATAAGAATCTTGTCGTATCCAATAGTTAGAAAAAATTTGATAAACAAAAGTAAGAAGGAAAGACATACTTGTATCTTCGTATGAGATAATCAACGGTCTCCAAGGAAGCACGAATCTGAAGAAAACAGAAGAGTAGTCGTATGATGGATGCAATAATCTGATTAAACAATTTTTTATGAAGTTCTTAAACCTCTCATAATTATACAGACTTCTTGACCTGATGAAAACAATTTTAGGCTGACAATATAATCATCATTAAGAGGGAAAAAAATCAAAACCCAGAGCAGAACTTGAACCCTAGTTCATAAAACTATATCGATATTGCTGCTTTGGAGGACTAAAGAGAATGGAAAGTTGTATGTAGGGACTCTTCGCAGGATTTGTATCAATTTCTCTTCTATGAAGGCTCTTTATTTATAGAAGTAAGTCTTGGATGCTATCAGAAATTTGCACTTGGCTAATATAATAATGGTGGAATCCTGAAAGAATTTGAAGAGTTTTCGTTTTGTAATTAATTAGTGGTGTTTATTAGTAAAGTTATAATAGAGTCGGCCGTGAGATGATGACAACGAAGTGTAAGAGTCAATTTAGTCGATTGGAACAAACATTAGGGTTAGGCAACATTGATATGGGCCATTTTGAAATTTTTTACAGCCCACAATGATCCCAGTTTAATCTGTTAGTTGTGTCTTCATCTCTTGCGAATGCTACAAAAATTAGAATTGAGAGAGACTCGAATAGTCTTCTAGTTTATACACAACATAGTCCCAATTTTAGAACACTTTATTTGAAAAGAAGGATCATTGTGGAGAAAAGAAGTTTTGAGTGAGACTCACAAGAAGTATATTGTCTAGTTTACGGAGAGCAGGGAGGTTGATGAAAATATCAAATCTTGGACGGCAAGTCATTACCTGAACATCCACAAAAATTGATTCATTACTGCACATTCAATTTCTCTTCTCCACAAGAACTTACCTCGAATTTTTTGCCGTCTGGATAACTCAACGACATGATCACTAACGCTAAGAATCCACTTCATTTCTCTTCTCCACATGGTTTTCTTTTCATTTGAAAGAGGCTTTAATCTCTATAGCTGCCTAAAGATCGTAGCTAAAAGAAGAAAACATGTTAACACTTTCAAGAAGAAACATGTTAACACAAAGATAGTGTTTTTACCACAGAGATTGGTGATGGCGTTGGAGCTGTGCACACGCCTTTGCCTGAACCTGACATATCTTCACCAAGTAACAACTTCGCAAATCTCTCCATCATATCCACGTCTAATTCAAAAAAGCAAATGAACAACAACAACTCAAAATTGTAATTCTAAGCTAAATTAAAGTAAAATAAAGGTTCAATTTTTATTTTTTTCTCTCTATAACGAAAACAGATCACTAACCTGCAATGTTCACTTCCTTTCCTTTAAAACCAGAATCAGTGACAAGGGCAGGTTTGTTATGGTCGAACTTGATGTTTTCCTTTGAATGCTTACGAAACGAAGCTTTCTTTATCAGCCAACCCAGAATCGATGATGGTGGCGGAGAAGACGAAGCGGCGGCGCCTGAAGAGCTCTCGTAACTCGATCCGCTCGTGCTGCTTCTCTCTTTTGATTCAGTTACGGATTGAGTCAAAACACTTCTTTTCTTCTTAATCCCTGCGCAGCTCTTCACCAAAATCTCCATTTCTTAAAACTAATCTGAACTTAGAAAAACAAAGAACTGGTTTTGTTTGAAAGGCAGGATAGAGACTAAGAAACGGCTTTATGGTAAGAACATGTCTCTTGTGAGAGAGAAATCAAAAAGAATTTCAAAAAAAGCAGCCGATAAAAAAGTTATGTCTCTCTGTTTTAGCTTCTTCCTCTGTCACGACATGTATATAAAGAAGCGAAGATTAGGCGTTAGTGTAAACGAATGAGAACTCGAACAGTCATCTTCGTGCGTGGATGGTGAAAATGGCGAGAGAGCTTTACAATCAAGGTCCGTCGGAATTGGAATGGTCATCGAAGCAAAGACAACAAAGGCGGAAACCCTAAAACACTAATGATATGACCGGCCCACACAAAACAACCTTTTTAACAGACCCAAAAATATCGATCAATAATCTGAACAAAACCCAAGCACAATTTTCCAAAATTTTACAAAGCCCACTCAAAATCTATAACTAAAAAAGTGGGTCCCACAAGCTGCTTATGTGGACACCTTTAGGAGAGTCAAAACTGTACTATTATATATA